>CAJGYO010000001.1:19144148-19598266 GCA_904845875.1 Miscanthus lutarioriparius
GAATAGCCAAGTGGGCTGTCGAACTCATGGGGAGGCCCCGCCTTTTGCGCCCAAAAAGCAATTAAATCCTAGGTCTTAGTCGATTTTGTGGTCGAGTGGACCGACACCCAGCCTACCACCGCTAAAATCCAATCGTAATGTCGACCATGTACTTTGACGGGTCTCTCTCGATGAAGACCGGGCAAAAGCTGGTCTGCTTTTCATCTCCCCTGAGTGCATGTGCGTTACACAATCCGGCTCCACTTCACCGCCTCCAACAACGCAAATTAATCGGAAGCCCTCGCCAACGGCTCCGCAGATCATTCTGCCGAGCTTGAGTGCGCGCGTCTCAACGTGACGAGGCGATTCATAGCTCGTCGTCGACCAAGTCATGAAGGACTCAATTGTCACGACCCCAAAAATGGAGGCATATTACAAACTGCACGTCAGCTTGAAGATAAATTTGACAGTCTCGAACTCAACCACATTGCGCGAAAGTTCAACGAGGCCACGGACGAACTGGCAAAGATGGCATCGGCACGGGCCTCGGTCCCCCCGAACATATTCACTAGAGACCTGCACAAACCCTCGGTGGACTATGCCTCGGCAACACAAGAGGGCCCACCATCCGAGCCATCCACAGGGCCCGAGGCCCCCTCTATTACCGAGACCCCGGCGGCCGAGCCCGAGCCCATGGAAATCGATGCAGAGCCTCCCCAAGCCGACCAGGGGGCGGACTGACGGGTCCCCCTCCTTGATCGCCTTGTTCAAGGAGTGCTTCCTACGGATAGGACCGAGGCCCAACGGCTTGCGCGACGAGCCAAAACTTACGTCGTCAGTAACGGCGAGTTATACAGACGAAGTCCATCCGGCGTTCTCCAACGATGCATCACCACCAAGGAAGGCCAAGCCCTACTTTGGGACTTACATGCGGGAGCCTGTGGGCACCATGCTGCGCCTCGGACGCTCATTGGAAACGCTTTCCGCCAAGGGTTCTACTAGCCAGCGGTGGTTGCCGATGCCACCAAGCTGGTACGCTCCTGCGAGGTATGTTAGTACTATGCGCGGTAGACGCACCTCCTGGCCCAAGCCCTCCAAACCATCCCCATCACATGGCCGTTCGCCGTATGGGGACTGGACATGGTTGGGCCTCTGCAGAAAGCCCCCGGGGGCTATACTCACTTATTGGTAGCTATTGACAAGTTCTCTAAGTTGGTCGAGGCTTGACCGATCACTCAAATCAAATCCGAGCAAGCAGTATTGTTCTTCACGGACATCGTCCACAGGTTCAGAGTTCCAAACACCATCATCACCGACAATGGGACACAATTCACCGGACATAAATTTCTGACGTTCTATGACGACCATCACATCCGCGTGGTCTGGTTAGCCGTAGGACACCCTAGGACGAACGGCCAAGTAGAACGTGCCAACGGCATGATTCTTCAGGGCCTCAAGACAAGGATATACAACCGGTTGAAGAAATTCGGCAAGAAATGGCTGATCGAACTCCCGTCGATCATCTGGAGCCTAAGGAATACACCAAGCCGAGCCACGGGGTTCACACCATTCTTCCTGGTCTATGGAGCCGAGGCCATCCTCCCCACAGACTTGGAGTATGGTTCCCCGAGGTAACATGCCTACAACGAGCAAAGCAACCGCACTACCCGCGAGGACGCCCTCGACAAACTAGAGGAAGCCCGAGACGTTGCGCTGCTACACTCGGCCAAGTACCAGCAAGCCCTACGACGCTATCAAGCCCGGTGCATTCAAAGCCGAGACCTGAAGGTGGGCGATCTGGTGCTAAGACTAAGGCAGAGCAACAAGGGCCGCCACAAGTTGACCCCGCCATGGGAAGGGCCGTACATTGTCGCCCGAGTGCTGAGACCCGGGACCTACAAGCTGGCCAACGAGAAGGGCGAAGTCTTCACCAATGCTTGGAACATAGAACATCTACGTCATTTCTACCCTTAAACTTCCAAAGATTGTATACATTTTTTCTCAAAATATATTAAAGAAGCATTCTTTAGTTGCTCTAATTTTTGAGATCGACGTTGCGATAACGCTATGAGCGAGGCTCGGCTCTGCCTCTGCAGAACCAAGCCTCCCTCGGGGGCTAGAAGTGGGGGGAACCCCCTAAGTCCTAGGCACTATTTTTTAATCGTTTTTTGAATAAATTCCCATGCCAAACTCTCTCGCGTACTCTGACAGGTCGATTGTAAAAATATATAAGGACCAAAAGCGCGCCTCGAGTGCAAAAGGCCGGCTAAGCCGTGAGACTGCCTACGCCTCTAGGCTACGGCAACTCCCTCACCACCTTTCACCAGAGGGGTAGCTCAGGTTTCGAGAAAATCATTTGCAGAGACTTGTCTAGAAATAAGGCAGAGGACAGAGGCTCAGAAAAATAATATAAATCGATTAAAAAAGTGTGCGCACGAGTACTTCAAAGGCCTCGATGGCCACAAATGTCACGACACGACAATAACTTAATTCATTTACATGGCCCCTTTGGCCTAGATCGCGGCTCGGGATCTCCTACATCGGTGGCGGGCGCAGAGGGAACCACTTCTTCCTCAAACAGACTGGCCAGCGCCGTCCCAGGGACCTCAGTCGCCTCCATCAGCTTGGCGACCTCCTCATCAGCCTCCTCGTCATCATCTGGCAAAATGTAACCATCGCTGACGGCCTCGAGGTTGATGGCATAGTGCGAGGAGACGACGGCCAAGGCACGCTTGACACCTGTATGCAACGCCGCCCGAAGTCGCTCCCGCACTTGGCCACTCAACGCAAAACAGGCAGCTCCTGAGGGAGCTACCTGACTGAGCCCCCTCAACAGCCAGAGCCTCGCAGACGGTATGAGCGGCGGCCTACAGCGCGTCGTGCTCCTCGATCTCGGCCTCGAGCGTCGCCTGCACTGCGACAGAGGCTTCTGCCACCCGGGAAACCTCCTTCTCCAACCCTGCGCCAAAACGAGCAGGGTAAGGTTCAGCACGAGAGAAGAATAAGTCAAACAGGGGCAAAGGCCCACGGGACTTACCCTCGGATTTCTCTCTCCAGCGCTGGACCTCGACCCGTGATGCCTCGATCGCCTTGGAGGCCTCCTTCTCCAGCTCTGTACCACACCAGAGAGTTAGGGGGCCAAACGCAAGAAAAATAAACAAAATAAAGGGAACAGAACTTACCCTCGAACTTCCCCTTCCAAGCCAAAGCATCGACCCAAGAGGCCTCGGCCGCCTTGAGGGCCTCGTCCAGGGCGCCCTTTGTCTCACCCAACTGTGCAGCAACGGACTTGGTAGAGACCGTCGCCTCTTCAACCCGGGAAAGAAGGGCGTCCCGCTCGCCGGCCACCCGGGTCAGCTTCTCTTCCAGCTCCTTGACTCGCGCCACCAAAGGAGCGGCCTGCTCCCAAACCGTGGCCGCCTCGGCTTTCATATCTGACACAGTGAAGGCGGAGGTCCTCCACCTCCACGCTCTAAGCCGATAGAAGCTCGTTGGCACTCACGAGCAGGTCCTTCTGCTGCCCAAGTTGGTCCTAGACGTCCCTCTCTTGACGAAGGAACAACGACTTCCCGAGAGACCAGGCCTCAAGCTCCTGGGTAGGTAGAACAGGGGTCATGCATCGTGACATCGTGAAAAGACTCAGAACAAAATGACACCGCATGAGAAAGGAGGACGCGTACCTGGGCGACGCCGGGCAGATCGTCGTCCATGACGGACAGCGCCGTTCGCAGCGACTGCACCGCCAGCCGAAAATATTTCTCGAAGGAGCTCCAGCGCCCCCCCTCGACCGCGTCCTCGAGGGCAAATAGAGGCTCCCCCTCCGGGTCGTCCCGGCTCAGCCACGATACACGGGGGTGATTCCACCCGCGGGGCTTGGGTCATACCCATGCAAGGGCCGAGTTCCCCTTGCCAGGAGCTAGAACTGGTTGCTCAGCGGTGCTGTCGGCCTCGACATCTGCTGCCTCCTTCCCCTGGGAAGTATCGGCAGGGGAGGTCGCCTGAACTCCTACCTCCCGGGCGCTCTCCTGCGACGGCGGCATGCCTTGGTCCAGGGGCGGCACCAAAGGATGTCCCACCTCCATCTCAGAATCCTAGGCCGCCACACTCGTCTCGACCATTTCAGCCTCGGAAGTCCCAGGGGCCTCGGCTTTGCTCCCGGCCTCAGCGACTGGGGGCACCCCGGCCCCACCGGACTCATGGGCCTCAACAACGTGTGGCGTAGGCCCTTCTTCCTTCGTCTGCTCCGTAACCGCCCCGGGAGCATCTTCCAGAACGACCAACCTCTTCAGGTCGGCCCCGACCGGCGCCGCGTCAGGATGCACGGCGGTCTGCGCCTCTGCCACCTGGTGAGCAGGGGGACCGGCGCTCACTTTGAGTGCCTTGCGCGGCGCCAAGGCTAGCACCTCCACCCGACGCTTCCGACTGAAGGCAGAACACCCACTGGGTTAGCTTATGACCATAAAGCAAGTAGGGGACGATGCGAACTCACCTCGAGCGGGGTTGCAGCCATTTTGGCACCGCGACTCTCCTCTGCAACGGCGGCAGCGGCGGCAGAGACACGGCCCCGGTATCCGCTGGCACCAGCCGACCCTTGTCGGACTCTGACACCCCCTCAACCCTCTACGGGGGCAGTTGTGTCGCCTCCACCGCCGCCTGCTCCACCACTACCGTCGAACCCAACGGGCCAACGGCACGCTTCCCCAGTGCCCGTAGCTCGGGCGTATCAGCCTCGGACGCGGGGTAAGCGATCGCCGACCCCGGGGCACCACCTCCTCCTCCCCCTGGAAGCGTCGGGCTGCTCGTCGATGCCCCGGGCACTGTCTCCCCGACATCGGGGAGATGGTCCAGGGGACCTCGTCCCCCCTCGATCCCGCCGTCTTCATCCGAAGAGTCCTCTGATGGCGACGGCGACGGAGACAATTCCACCGGGAGACCATCCTGCTTTTGACACCGACGACGTTTCTCCAGCGCTTCACGCTCGAGTATCTTCTTGTCGCGCTTTGTTGCCCTGGCGTCCTTCTTCTTCTTCTGCGCCTCGGCATGTGCTCGGTTCGTCGCCCGCCGCCTTGCATCCTCGGGAACGGGTGGCAGGGAGGCTCGCACGTCTCTCATCCCCTGTGGGAACGGCGAGCGTGAGTAAGCAAATGGAAAAACGATGAGGAATGAGGAGGCCTTGGGGCTGCAGCGGCGCGAGACTTACCAGGGAGAGATACCCCTGCGACGGGCGCATAACAATGTGGGTCAGGCCACCGCTCTTCATCTTCCCATCCACCGCCTCCCTCACCCGATGTAGAACCGCATCATCGGAGAGGGCGGCGGCAGACATCCGGATGCCCTCGATTGGCTCACCCGGTCTCATTTCGAACAGGCGCCGCCGCCGAGCCATCAGCGGCAGCACCCTCCGGCGGTGGAAGGCCGCCACGACCATGGCCGTCGTAAGGCAACGGTTCCGCAGCTTCTCCAGCCCGTCCAGGAGCGGCTGTAGCCTAGGCTGCTCCTCCCTCAGGATGCCATACCTCCACTTCTCCGGACAGTCCTCCACGATCCGTCCGGTATAGGGGGGAAGTTCGCCATCGTCGTTGCGGAGGTAGAACCAGCTGGTGTACCAGCGGCGATTGGACGACGCAAGCTAGGCCGGGATGTAGAGGTGCTGCCGGTCTTGGCACACCTGGAGAGTACAACCGCCGGCCCTCACCATCTTCCTCGTACCCGCCGTACCCGCCGGCTTGGTGGTATGCCCCGCTCGGAAGAGGTGGAGCCACAGCTCCCAATGGGGGGCAATCCCCAGATACCCCTCGCAGACGGTGACGAAAATAGCCGGCTACGCGATGGAGTTGGGGTTGAAGTTGTGTAGCTCCACCCCGTAGTAATACGGGAGCGCCCGCATGAATCGGTCCACCAGCACGCCAAGACCACGCTCGTGGAAAGAGACGAAGCTCACGACGTACCCCGTGGGTGGCCTCGGCTCCGGCTCGCCGAGCGGAACGATCCATTTCGGCCTATCAGGGTCGGTGATCGGGCGGAGAAGGCCATCGTCGACAAGAGACTACAGCATCTCCACGGACACATTGGACGGATCCCAAGGGTCCGCCTCGATGACAACAATGTCGCCGGCCATGAGTGCGGTGGAAGGCTCTACTACAGCGGTGAGTCTCTCTCTCTCTCTCTCTCTCTCTCTCTCTCGCTCTTCTCCCTTCTTCTCCCCAGCGCTCTCTGTTCTTGGCAACGGACATGCAACGGAGAGTAAGGAGGGAAGAGGCGAGCCCAGTTTCGTATTTATGCAGGGTAAGGACGAAATGGACAGGCGACAAAATCGAGGAAGTTTTCCTCGAGTTCAGGCATGATTAATCCAGATCCGATTCTACCACCCACGTGCCCACCTTTTCCTCATTAATCGTGGGAACAGTTACGTCCCATCCACTGACGCCATGTCATGTCCGACCGATGCAGCAGCAGACGTCGTTCCGCCCCCCCAGAAAATCGCCTAAAAAGGCGCGCCGGCCGTTGTCGAATCAATGGGGGAAACATCCCCCCCACCCTATTCCTTTCAGGTGAAGGAACCGGGCGCCGAGCCCGTTACGGTCTAGGGGTTCGAAGGCCGCCGCAGGACAACAGAGTCAGGGACAACTATGGGCGAGCCCGTACATGGCCATGGCCCGAGCAAGCTATCGCTCGGCATGCCCTAAGTTGTGTCCGAGACCAGCGGGGAGTTCTCCGAATGGGATCCCACCGTAGGGAGGCGCCGAGCCTCCGGGGCCAATCGAACGGCCCTGGGACCCAATAGAGAAGCCCTCTGGTACCTTTGGAGTGCGTCTCTGGATTGCTAGCCGACCCTTATCGAATGGGGCACGGGCCTCCACTCGGACTTACCCAATAGCAGCTCACCGGAAGAGTCTCCGCTCGCGCCCACTGAGGGTAGCCTGGCATATTCCACCCCTCCTTTCGAGCGAAAAGGATGCGCGAGGGTCGCATAAAAAGCCAGGGGAACTCCTGACCGCCGTCTCGCTCCGTGCGGAGGCTCGGGGGCTCTTCCTGCAAACCTTGCTGAGACCCAGCGACCTAGGCTCACCCTCGAGGGGGTTTCGGCAAACAAACCCCTCCTTTCGAATGAAAAGGTTGCGCGAGGGTCGTACAAAAAGCCAGGAGAACTCCTGACGGCCCTCTTGCTCTGGGCAGAGGCTACGGAGCTCTTCCTGCAAATATGCCGAGGCCCCGCGACTCTGGCTCACCCTCGAGGGGGTCTCAGCAAACAAACCCCTCCTTCCGAACGAAAAGGTTGTGCGAGGGCCGTACAAAAAGGCAGGGGAACTCCTGATGGCTCTCTTGCTCCGGGCAGAGGCTACGGAGCTCTTCCTGCAAATATGCTGAGGCCCCGTGACCCAAGCTCGCCCTTGAGGGGGTCTCAGTAAACAAACCCTCACACGCGAGAGGCGTATAAAAAGCTAGGAAAGCACCTGACGACCCTCTCGCTCTGTGCAGAGGCTAGGGGGCTCTTCCTGCAGGTTTGCCGAGACCCAGCGACCCAGGTTCGCACACGAATGGGCTCGGCAAACAACCCCCTGACCGCCCTCTCGCTCCGTGCGGAGGCTCGGGGGCTCCTTCTGCACTCAAGACAAGGACAAGCCACCCAGGCCCGCACTCATAGATTTGGAAAAAAGCAACAAAAAGGGCGTCGAGCCCGTTACGGTCCAGGGGTTCGAAGGCTGGACCACCGAGGGTTTCGACAGCCGCCCCAGGACAACAGAGTCAGGGACAACTATGGGCGAGCCCGTACATGGCCATGGCCCGAGCAAGCGATCGCTCGGGATGCCCTAAGTCATGTCCGAGACCAGCGGGGAGTTCTCCGAATGGGATCCCACCGTAGGGAGGCGCCGAGCCCCCGGGGCCAATCGAACAGCCCTGGGACCCAATAGAGAAGCCCTCTGGTACCTTTGGAGTGCATCTCTGGACTGCTAGCTGACCCTTATTGAATGGGGCACGGGCCTCCACTCGGACTTACCCGATAGCAGCTCACCGAAAGTGTCACCGCGCGTACCCACCGAGGGTAGCCTGGCATATTCCACCCCTCCTTCCGAACAAAAAGGAAACGCGAGGGTCGTATAAAAAAGCCAGGGGAACCCCTGACGGACCTCCCCGCAGAGGCTAAGGGGCTCTCCCTGCAACTTTGCCGAGACCAGCGACCCAGGTTCACACTCGAGGGGGCTCGGCAAACAAACCCCTCCTTCCGAACAAAAAGGTTGCGCGAGGGTCGTACAAAAAGCCAGGGGAACTCCTGACGGCCCTCTTACTCCGGGCAGAGGCTAGGGAGCTCTTCCTGCAGATATGCTGAGGCCCCGTGACCCAGGCTCACACCCGAGGGGGTCACAGCAAACAAACCCTCACGCGCGAGAGGCGTATAAAAAGCCAGGAGAGCACCTGACGGCCCTCTCGCTCTGTGCAGAGGCTAGAGGGCTCTTCCTGCAAAGTTTACCGAGACCCAGCGACCCAAACTCGCATTCACAGGCCCGGCAAGCACGATGAGACCCCTTGCTCAACGGAGAAAAAAGCCCCTGGAGGAGTAAACCCACTCCTCCAGGGCCTCGGGGGCTACACCCGGCGGGTGCGCTCGCACGCACCCACCAGAACCACCAAGTACAAAACACGATCCCGACAGGAGCTGTTGCGAACCAAGTCTCGTCAAAAACCTCAGGAGAGTACCCGCACTCCTCCCAAGGCTCGGGGGCTACTGTCGGATACCACAAGAAAGGGTACCCTAAGCAAGATCCAAGAATATTGCTTAAGCCTTGCTAAAACCAAAGCCAAAAGACTACTGCAAGGTCTCGGCAGAATTCTTCGATTCGCCCGAGGCCTTGCGCCGAGGCCTCATGTGAAATAGGCCTAAAACGTCCCGCCGAGGCCCTCTCGCCGAGACCCTCTCGCCAAGGCCTCGCCCCGAAAGGCCTCGGACGGATCTCCAATTCTTCGATTCGCTCGAGGCCGGGCTCGGCGAACGTACTCGTAACCTCCGTCCCGACCGAACTCCTCTGGCAAAACGTCACGTCCGGATTAAATGCACCCAACCACTCCTGCAAACGTTAGTCGCACGCAGGTACAGTGCGGGCAGAACAACTGACAGGACAGGGACCGGGCAAAGCAGGGGTTACCTGCCACTATACTCACCACTGTGCTCCCTCCTGACACTTATACTGCCCTGTGCTACCTAACCCCTGCGCCAATGACAAAGCGGCATGGAAGGTCGAGTCCATGTCCCTGTAGCCTCGAAAACAACAGGAGAGCCCAGCTGCTCGGTCTCTGCCTCGTCCGAGACCCCCCGGCAAGGCCTCGAATGCGCCAGTCCTTCTCCGCCTCGGCCGAGGCCGGGCTCGTCCCGCATTCTCGTCGCCTCCACCTCAATTGCCCCACTGGCGGGCCGTCCCATCCGTTTAAGTACCCCTAGTTACGCCTACGTCAGCCATGATTGGCAGGGTATGGCAAAAGGGGCGATGGGACGACGGTCAAATCACCTTTTTACCATCCCCTACTGACGGTGCAGAGACTACAGCTCCCTGCGGACGCCCATTCCGCACTTTTTCACCGGAATCGGGTACGACACAGACCACCGAGACCCCCGCGTCGTACATAGGTCACCTCCGAGGCCTCGGCAAAGAAGGCCTCGGCACGATCAGCTCCAAAGACCCGCTGAGGCCCTCGGCACTCCACCGTAACAAGAGTCCACCGTGCACGCGGCATGTCACCTACAGTGGAGGCCATACTGACTAGACGTCAATAAGGACTCTTACGACTTCAACAGCCTCGGGCATGGCCTGCGTGACGCACCGGTGATCAAGTACCAATTGCCATTCCCGACACTGTGCTGCTACAGGAATAGGCCACAGTACTGGATCTTCCTTTCTCGCTAAGGCTCCACGTGTAGCTCTCTCATGTACTCCTGGCTCCCTCCTTATGGCTATAAAAGGAAGCAGCCAGGGCCGTTTCTAGGGATCGAAACCACGCCAGCCCTCACGCAAAAACGCACTCACTTAATTCACGCGCGCTCCCACGCTGCCTGAGAGCAACGACTCAAGCAGCCCGCACCATTCCACGCCGAGACCTAGGACTAGCTCCCTCTCTCACCCAGCTTGTAACCCCCTACTACAAGCACTTCGGTGCAGAGAATACAAGATCGATCTCCTAAACTGGACGTAGGGCGCCGATTGCCTGAACCAGTATAAACCTTGTGTCTCTTTGCATCACCATCCGGGATTATGGGCACGCAGTTCACATTTACTGGTTGGTTGATGACCCCCGGTCCGAAACGCCGACACTACCACTAGACCAGTTGGTCAGGCCTTCTGGTGACGTCTCCCGTGACCAATGTTCTAATCCTTGGTCAGATGAATTTCTAGTCGGCGGTGTGAAAAAAAACCCTCACTTGTTCCGTGTTCCCAGGTAAAATGGACCAACCCTCTCACCGGGTAAGGGCGGGACATGAGGTTAGGAGGTTTTCTCGGGCTGGGTAATAAATTTTCTACCTTAAGCTAAAATAGCTCAGGGGTGTCTACCCGTAGCCCGAGTGTTTTTTTTCCTGCTGATCCAACATACATGCGCTTAGACTCATGCATGATTGGTTGTACAAGAGCTAATATATGGTTTGCTTGGGACCTTTGACGACTAGTCATTCATGCACGCTGGACGCAGATTGGGCTGCGGCTAGCGATCGATCGCGGGAGTAATCATGCACCTAGTTGTCGGTACGACTGACTAGAAGAAATGTATATGTTCATCTGTCAATACAAACAGCTGGGACGATAGCTACGTATGCACACTCCTCTCCAGTCATTGCACACTGCTGCAACCTGTAGAGATTATTTGATAATAAATTATAAATATGAGTTCCAATCAAATTCTAGCAACTGTTATTGACGCTATCACTATTATAAATATGATTTCTAGAGACGACTCCTCTTTAATAGAGACAGGTCAATCAACAGCCACCGCTAAAAATCATCATGAAACGAGCCGTCTTTAGAAATGCATTTGTAGGGATAATTGTTATTTTTAGTCGTCTCTACAAATGCCTCTATCTTTAGAGGCCGCTCTAGATGTAGAAGTCTCTACATTTTCTTTGCTATTTTTAAGCTCGAATTTATAATTTCTAGACAATGATTTGCAGAGGTGATTGTATTTCGAGCCGTCTCTCTACAAACTCGATTTCTAGAGGCGACTTCTATTCCTAGCCGCCCCTAGTAATTTGATTTGTAGAGACAGTTGAAAAAACACCTCTACAGATCGATGATTCGTAGAAACACAAAAGTATACTCTCAGTATTATTGTATAGCTTTATTAATTTGTTTGTCATGTGGTGACTAGCTTCGTCAATCTTATTTCAAGGATTTGCCGGTCTTATCTTCGAAGGTGCTCGTAGGGATAGGATTTGTGTGCATATGTTTAAAGTGTGAGAGTGTGTGCGTTGTGAGCGTCTGCGTTGTGTAGTTCAGTTGTATTACTCTCATTATATATTACCTGAAGAACTCGATTATCAATTCTTCTTGATCATTGATATCACACAGGCCGGAATCAATTTTAAGTTGAACTGATTGTTCGTGTGACCTTTTGTATGGATAAAATAGTAATAGTCTCGGAAGATTAGCTAGATAAAGATACTAGTGGCGGGTAATGCTAGCGGCTAGCACTAATAGCTACTCCCTCCGTCCCGTTAAGATTGTCGCTCGGGAAGCGGGATTGTGAGGGGGGCACGGTTTTCCAACGACAAACTCAATGGGACGGAGGGAGTACTTAGCTAGCTGCAAAAGTACCAGCGCAGGCCTGCGCACAACAGAGTCAAGAAGAAGCACGCAAGGGTTACCATCGAGTCGCACGGAGCTTGGATTGCTCCATGCATGGCCGGTGTCGGTCCGATCCAGCTGCCAATGTGTACGTGCGGAGAGAAAGATGATATTATAATATAAAGCAGGCGAAAACGCCTGGACAGAGATGCCCGAGGCCCTCAACGTTCAAAGAGAGTCAGCCAAAAGCAAAATAGCAGAGAGAGAGAGAGAGAGCGAGGGTGCTCATTTTGCATATTTCTCGTGTTGCACACTTGCACGTACGCACATTATTCAGTTTAATTTGCATGCATAAGTTGTAAGCTTGGCGAAATGATGATATCGGTACGCTAGTTCTTGTAGTCGTCGGCAAGGCAAGCACCTGGATGTAGCTAGATCCATGCAAAGTGCATGCATGAGCAGCCCTGCGTACGTTACCGTTTGTCATTGCACCAATTGGCAGCGCAGGCCTTCCTATCAGCAGGGTTGTACCGGTGTCGGACGTCGCGCAAAATCCGTCACTTGAAGCACGCACGATCGATCCGATCGAAAATTAAAGGCTCTGCATGCTATCGAGATGAGCTAGCAGCTAGCTAGCTTGGTCGAGACGACACCATCATCTATCCATGCACCTGTACGTGCTTCGGTCCGCGCATGCTTGCGGTAGCATGCACCGCTCGCATCCGCATGTGGGATGCTGATCGGGCCGGGGGAATAAGACGGTGGCGGGTGGCGTACAAACGCAACGGAACGCGAGGTCGACCCCTCCGCTGCCCCGGCCGTGCCCGGCGACAAGGGGATGCGCCCCGCGCCCCGCGCCCGCCCGATGCGCCTCCCGGTACGTACGTGGAAAGCAACCAAGTGTTGTTGTAGGAGCAGCCATCGTCATCGTCCCACTCCGATCCCACGTGCATGCCGGCTCGATCGGGCCGCATGCATGTAGAGGAGAGGACAGGCCGGACAGGGACAGACAGACAGATCGATCGCGACGGTACGTACACATACTTGCACTGACGTCGTACTGTGCTTTCGTGGATAGGAACGGCCGTGGAGCCGATCGACGCGCATCGCACATGTGCACACTGCCGATTTTGATCGACCGGCGACTCTAGAACCGGATCGAGAGAGACGTGCACGACGGACGCGGTAGCTACGCATGCATCTGTCAGGGGAGCCTCGCATGCAGTTCGATCACGCCGCCATGGCGCCATAGCTGCATTCCACCTCGGCGTACATCGTCGTATAGACATGTATATAGTAATAATACGACTTGTGCGAGCTATCGAGAGAAGAGTGGCCATGTGGTACGGTGGCCAGGCGTTAACAGTCTCGGCCTAGCTCGATCGATCGCCAAGTTGCACACTTGCACTAGGAACACCGTACCTGCACAACTAACGAATGGCCGGGGATGGATCGTTCGTTGTCACGGCACACAGTACAGGGGGCCGGCCGGGACGACGCATCATTGCGCACGAGACAGACCAAAGGTGTACAAACAAAAAGCGTCCATGGAGGCCAACAGCACGAGTCACACCCAACCGGAGAAGGGTTTGGATGCAGGGGCTTGTCAGCTAGTAGCCACAGCCGTGAGGCAGCAGGGGGTGAGCGATAGGGACAAACTCAGTTTGTACCGTCCAGAGCGCGCTCCTTCGGGGAGCCGGGTGCCAAGTCGCCTTATCCTCGCCCCTCCGATCCCCAGACATGGCTAATCCGAATCATTGAGCCGCCCTGGAGCTCAACAGAGGACATCACCCCGCTTGCAAAGCCTATGTGTGGGAATAGTATGCAAACACGCCATGTGGAATTAATTGGCATTTGTGTATGGTCGTCATGTATGTGACACGCGGCTCACTGCTACCAAAACAATTTTCTATCGAAACTCTACTACGCGACGGATCGTGCGATCGGGGAGCACGTGACCCGTCGCCCTCCTTGCGCTCGCCTCCTCCCCGTGTCCTTCTCCCCCGAGCTCCTCCCTCCCTCCCCTCCTCCTCCTCCTCCAGCGGCTGCGGCGGCACCGGCGAGGTAGGGCTCCTCCTCTGCACGCGACCACGCCCACGCCCCAACCTTCTTCCCTAACTCCAGCTAGGGTTCCGGCGGCCGCACCCCACCCTTCTTTCCCAAATCTGACGGGCTTAGAATGGACCGGCCGGGGGAGGCAGGCAGGCCAGGCGATGGGGAAGGAGGCCGGGGGGCTTAGTGTGGCAGAACCGTCCAAAATAACGCACTTACGGAGGCGCTCGTCTTCCACCAGATACTAAGCACCCCGGAAGCAAGCTACAACGGACGGGTTTCGTCGGGCACACCCCAAAGGAGAGCCCAAATAGTCCACATTTTTTTCCCAAAAATCCAATAATGAGAACGAGTTACAATACTTAGTACATTTCATACATCCAGAGTTCTTAGAAATTCATTATTACATTGCTAAATTCAGAGTGCGGAATATTAAACAGCGGAATGATAATAAACATCTATGGATAGTAAACAAGGATTCGTCTGTGCCCACCAGAAGAATCCTCCACACAACTGCTACTCATCAAGCATTACCTGCAACAGGGGTAAATAAACCCTGAGTACATAATGTACTCGCAAGACTTATCCGACTATTGGAAATAATTTCCCGACTCCAAGGGATAATCATGCGAAAACGCCCTCGGCCTACACGGTAATCATGCGAGCAGTAAGAGCACTATTCCGCCAGTCTGCTATCTTACAACTACGCCCCTCTCCCTTTCCATCTTTACCACGGCCATACCCTCGGGCCCCCCACGCGCGCACCGGCGCGGCGGCGCTGGCACCGGGCGCTTACGCCGGCCAGACCAATCCCTCCCCGCCCCCAAATACGAGCCGATATCTACCTAGGCACGAGCGCGAGATGCTGGGCGAAGAAAGCGCGAGCTGGGACGCCACAGTAAGGCCGGACCAGGGTGGCGGAGCTCCTGCAAAAAGACGGTGGTGTTCCGGTGAGTTACAACAGCGCCGAGGTAGATAGGGCAGCGAGTGAGCTCCAGGCACTCACCATGGAACCAATCGAAGTGGACGTGATGGCAATGCAGGCGAGGCAAGCCCGCGCGTGGCAAGGCGACGTGCGGGCAGGGCCATGTGCTGGTCACAGCAGGCCCAGTGTGGCCACGCGCGCACGGTACCGCACAGGCGAGCATGAGGCGGTAGAGTGGCCAGGCGGACGCGACGGCGGTGGCAGAGCGCACGCGGGTGACTTCGTACAAGTGGCCACGGCTAGCAACAGCGCGGTGACACGATGCACGGAGTCAGTGACACGGCGAAGTGGTGGCAGTGGACTAGCTAGGGCAGCGGGCCCACGACGACGGCGGTGGTGGCCGAGCGGCCAGGTCGCCGGGCGTGGCATGCTCGTGCGTGCGTGAATCACGTGCGTGCGTGGAGTGCTAGGGTGTGGCAACGGCGGTGCGGCCTGCGTGGCGGTGCGCTTGTGCGCACCTGGGCATGCCAGTGCAGCAGCGCCGAGCCGACCAGAGGCATGGTGACCGCGTCCAAACTCTGAAGCTGGCCGGGAACGTGCCTTGCACGCTTTTTAAAGTGGCTCAAAAATCCAACTCGATGATCCAGTTGCTAAACCACCTATTTAACACTCGAGATGGTACGTCAAGGTACTAGAACACACCCTAAGACCATACCACTACTTAGCCCGATTCTTCTACAGAAATTACCAAATTTAGCTTTGTCAAACCATTTTCTAACTTAAGAAATGTGACTACGTCTTGATCGGTTTCGCGTCGAATGCAATTTCCAAGCTATTAAGTAAGCTAGCTAGTGAATCCCGTTCTCGACCGCACGTATTTCATCGTCACCTATGAATCTTATACTACAAACGTTATTAAAGTTCTATATATGCATTCTATAATATTTTCGTTCAATAAAAATTCATTTAGAACCCTAAATGATATAGCGCGACATGAAATATAACATTCGTTTCATGTTTTTGATGAACGTTTCGAGTTACAGAAATTGATTTACACACTATATTTCATACACTCACACACAAATATGATGCTCATGTCGTGTTTTAGCAAAAGACTGTACAGTGTAACACCGAGTGTGTTACAAATCTACCCCCCTAAAACAAAATCTTGACCTGAGATTTCATGTGCCTAGTGTGGGAAGGAGATAGGAAATACATTTCAACGTAACAACTACCTATCAGAACCAAAGAGAAGGTGGGGATAATGCTTCAATATGTAGCTCTCTTGTTCCCACGTGGCCTCATCCTCTGAGTGGTTTTGCCACTGCACCTTGTAGAACTTCACCACATTGTTTCTTGTCACTCTTTCCTTTTCGTCCAGGATTTTGACCGAGTGGTCAATATACATCAAGTCCGGCTAGAGGGGAAGCCCTTCAATTTCCACAGCTTCATCAGGAACCCACAAACATTTATTCAACTGTGATACGTGAAACACATTATGTACCGTAGATAAAATATGGGGAAGCTGGAGACCCACATATCGAGGGGCTAGCTTACCACGGACACCAAACCGATGCACCCCTCTCATAGGAGACACCTTGAGGTATACATAATCCCCAGCTGCAAACTGCAAGGGACTTCTTCACTTGTCCATATAAGCTTTCTGTCAGCTCTGAGCTGCCTTCAAGTGACTCTGAATAATGCTTACTTGCTCTCGAGCTTCTTTGATGAAATCAGGCCCAAAATATCCACGGTCTCCCACTTCAACCCAGTTAAGTGGTGTCCTATATTTCTTTCCATATAGAGCTTCAAATGGTACCATACGGATACTCTCCTGATAGTTGTTGTTGTAAGAAAACTCAGCTAACTTCAGGCATTCATCCCACTTCTTAGGAAAAGAAATGGCACAAGCTCTCAACATGTCCTCGAGTACCTGGTTCTCCCTTTCTGTTTAGCCATCAGTTTGTGGATGATAAGCTGAGCATCCGAGGAGACGGGTACCAAGATATTGTTGTAGTTGCTCCTAGAAACCAGAAACAAACACTGACCCTCTATCAGAGATGATAGTAAGGGGAACTCCATGCAGGGTCACAATCCGATCAAAATATATCTGAGCATACTTCCTGGTCGCATATCTGGTGTCCACCGGGATAAAATAAGCAGACTTAGTTAGACGGTTCACAATGACCCAAATAGAATCATAGCCCTTGGATGTGCGGGGCAAACCCACCACAAAGTCCATGGAGATATCTTTCCATTTCCAAACAGGAATGGGCAAGGGCTATAAATATCCCAGGGTACGCATATGATCTGCTTTAACTCTCCCACAAGTGTCGCACTCCACGACATACTGAGTGATGTCCTGCTTAATGTTGGACCACCAGTACAAGTGGCACAAATCATGGTACATCTTGTTGCTGCCAGGATGGATAGACAATTTTGAATGATGAGCTTCATTCAAAATCTTCCTTTTTAGCTCCTCATTTGATGGAACCACCAATCTATCCTTGTACCTCACTACACCTTGTTCATCAATACTAAACTGAGGGCCACGCCCTTCGGCAATCAATTTCTTGATGTGAGGAATTTCCAAAGTGTCTTGCTTTTGCTCTAGAATAATCTACTCAAGTAATTTAGAGACTAAGGCAATGTGAGCCAGCACCTCAGCATGGTTGAGAGACAAGGGTGTTTCTTCAACCTGATATGACTTTTGGCTCAATGCATCAGCTAACACATTGGCCTTTCCGGGGTGATAATATACCTCCAAGTTATAATCCTTGATCAATTCCAACCATCTTCTTTGCCTCATATTTAACTCAGACTGAGTAAAAATATATTTGATGCTCTTATAGTCTGTAAAGATGTGTACTTTGTTGCCCAATAAATAATATCTCCAAATTTTTAGAGCGTGGACCACAGCAGCCAGCTCTAAATCATGGGTGGGGTAATTCACTTCGTGCTTTTTCAGTTGGCGCGAAGCATAAGCTATCACACGCCCATCCTACATAAGCACACATCCCAACCCCATCTTCGAGGCATCACAATATACATCAAAAGATCTATCAATATCTAGTTGGGCCAAGACAGGAGCAGTGGTAAGAAATGTCTTCAAAGCTTGGAAGGCTTCTTCACAGGCTGGGCTCCAATCAAACTTAGTTTCTTTTTAGAGCAACTTGGTCATTGGTTGAGCTATCTTAGAGAAGTCAGGAATGAAACACCGATAGTACCCAGCTAGACCAAGGAACTGACAAATCTGGTGCACTGACTTGGGAGACTTCCAATTTAGCACATCTTACACCTTGTTGGGGTCTACAGAAATACCGTCAGGTGTCAAAACATGCCCTAAAAACTATACTCGATCCAACCAAAACTCACACTTGCTGAATTTAGCATACAACTTGTGTTCCCTCAATCGAGCCAGTACTATCCGAAGGTGTTGGGCATGCTCTTCCTTGTTCTTAGAATATATCAGGATATCATCAATGAATACCACCACAAACTTGTCTAACCCCGGCATGAAGACTGAGTTCATCAGGTACATGAAGAATGTAGGAGCGTTGGTGAAACCAAAAGACATTACTAGGTATTCATACAACCCATACCTAGTAGAAAAAGCTGTCTTTGATATATCTTGTGGTCTAATCTTGATCTGATGATAGCCTGAGCGAAGGTCAATCTTGGAAAACACCTTGGCACCAGCTAGTTGATCGAACAAAGTATCTATGTGGGGCAAAAGATACTTGTTCTTAATGGTTACCGCATTAAGAGGGCGGTAATCCACACACATCCGAAGAGTGCCATCCTTCTTCTTCACAAAAATGGATGGGCAACCCCATGGTGAAGAGCTAAGATGGATGAAGCCTTTTTCCAACAACTCTTCTAACTATTTCTTCATTTCAGCCAATTCCTTCGGAGCCATGCGGTATGGGCGTCGAGAGATAGGAGCAGTACCAGGCTCTAGCTCAATGGAGAATTCCACCTCTCTGTCCGATGGCAACCCAGGTAGATCTTTAGAAAAAACATCCAGGAACTCACATACTATCGGAATAGTGGCAAGATCAGGAGAAGCTTCAGCATGAGCAGCAACAGGTAAGGCTGGATCTAAGGGTATCAGAAGAGACATCCTATCCTCAGAAGAAGGAAGTCGTAACTCCACAATTCTCTACTTCCTAGAATGGCATCAATGCCTTGCCTAGGCAGTATCATGAACTGGAGATGGTAAGTGTGAGTGGCCAATACTATGCTCATTGTGTTCGTTCGAGTATTAACGCACATCTGCACACCCGGAGTACTGATTCTATAGGCAAACGGTATAGCCATAAGAGGTATATTGTTCCGGTGTGTAAATCCCATGCTCATGAATGAATGTGATGCACCAGAATCAAATAACACATAAGATGGTTGGGAATCAATGATGAACATACCAGCCATCATCGGTTTATTTTGCAATATCTACTCAGCCTCTATGAAATTAACCTATCCAGATCGGCTGACTGGCACTTTCTTCTTGATCACTGTCCGCTTGACTAGCCTAGAGTTAGCCAATGGTTGAGCAAACTGGGTCGGCTGGTTTTGCGGACACTCTCGGGCATAGTGGCCTTCCTTGCCACATTTGAAACAAGCGCCAGGCTTGTTCCCCAGTCCTTGATGAGGTGGGACCTGCTGTCCCTGAGGCTACTGATGTTGCACCTACTGAGTGGGTGCACGATACTGAGTGGAAGGAGCCTAAAAAGTCTACGAAGGCTGTCAAAATGATTGCCCGCCTGAAGATTGATAGGGCATATGCCTAACAACCTATACTTTTTGAGCATGGGGGTGACTAGAAGACCCTATAGCCACCTGCTTGCGCTTCCATTCTGCCTGGGAATCCTGCTGCAAGCCATCTATGGCAATAGCAGCATTCATCATCGCCCCAAAGGTCTGATAGTTCCCAGTATATAGCTCCTTCTGTAAGCTGCAAGAGAGGCCATGATAGAAGCGGTCCCTCTTCTTCTCATCTATATCCACATGAGTTCCAGCATACTAGGACAAGTGATTGAACTTATTAACGTAGTTCATCACTAACATACTACCTTGCCAAAGGTCTAAAAACTCCATCAGCTTTCTGTTGAGAACACCCGTAGGAATATAATATTCTCTGAAGGCCACCGTGAACTCCTGCCAGGTCACCCGACGATCCACCTGCTACATGGCATTGAATGTATCCCACTATGCACTCACGGACCCCAACAACTGTTGCGCTGCAAAGCGCACTTTCTGCTCATCAGTCACGGTGAGCAGCAAGAACTTTTGCTCCAGAATGCGAAGCCAATGTGACACATCAAGAGGCTCAGCCATCGATGTGAACGTGGGTAGGTGCGTCTTTAAGAAATCTTGATAAGAGCAGGGTCCCTCATGACCGCGTGCACCACCCCCGTTCCCACCATTGCCCCCGTGGCCTCCACGGGCCAAGCCACCAACAGCCTATGCCAGCAGCTCCATGGCACGGGCTGTCTCGCTATGAGCAGCCAATATTTCTGCCATCATCTCTGCATGAGTCATCGGAGGTGGAGGTGGCGAAGGAGGAGGAGCCAGAAATGGAGCCTCATGGCTCTCCCCGTTGCCGTGCTCATTGGCCCAGCCACTTTCACCTTGGCCTTCGCCAAGACTGTGGCCCGCCCTGGCACTGGTGCTCCCGCGACCGGACCTTAGGTTCATCTGTAACAGATAGGAACCATCCATTTAGAACAACCCTCCAGATCAAGAATGATAAGGCATTTATTAAAGCATTCCTTTAGTTAATCCTATCAATTTACTAATCCAATTTATATATGTAGGGGGGACTTTAGTTTAAGCAAGATTCTATTATCATGATGCATGTATCGGCCTGTACACTCACTCAACATGGAATATAGCGGCATTCGTAAAATTTCGACACATCGCACACTCACTTTCCGTATGCTAAACGATTTCTTACGCAACGTAAGTCAGTGTACCTACAGAAAATTGATTAGATAAAACCAGTGTCGCTATCCTAGATAGACCATATTGCTAGGGCTTATACTTATTTACATAATTTTATCGTATCCTACTTTTCACAAAACTTTTGTTGGTCAAATTTTAGGTTTTAGAAAAGAGTGATGAACTCGTAAACTTATTATTGGCTCTGGTACGAACTATGGTAGAACCGCCCAAAATAACGCACTTACGGAGGCGTTCGTCTTCCACCAGACACTAAGCACCCTGAAAGCAAGCTACAACGGGCAGGTTCCGTTGGGCAGACCTCAAGGGAGAGCCCGAATAGTCCACATTTTTTCCCAAGGATCCAATAATGAGAACGAGTTATAATACTTAGTACATTTCATACATCCAGAGTTCTTAGAAATTCATTATTACATTGCCAAATTCAGAGTGCGGAATATTAAACAGCGAAATGATAATAAACAACTATCGATAGTAAACAAGGATCCGTCTGTGCCCACCAAAAGAATTTTCCACACAACTGCTACTCCTCAAGCATTACCTACAACAGGGGTAAATAAACCCTGAGTACACAGTGTACTCGCAAGACTTATCTGACTATTGGCAATAATTTTCTGACTCCAAGGGATATGATAAGCTTTATGGTTTGTTAGGTTTCTTTTTGCAGAAAGCAATGCTAATAGTGGATCCTTATTTATGTTATTATTATTAGCAGCCATGATTAATTCTTTATCTAGCCATTCTATATAAGCACATGTTCTACTTTTAAGCAAGAGTTGAGCAATCAGTTCCATTTCATAACCTTTCATCTTTCAGTTCTTACTACGGTGCTAGACCACAGACAAGCCGTACCGGAACGCCAACGATTCATGAATCAATGCCTCCAGCTGGGTACCCTAAAAACACACGCCCCACTTGTACCCTAGGCACAAGCAGGACCAACCCATCACCCTCCTGTTATAGGGTCTAGGTCCCCGTCCAAACTTAGACTCCAAGCCTCCGCTCCTGAGTCTCGGACTCAGTGTGGTGCAACGGCCTCCACCATCCCTGCCTCCAATCAGTAGGTCCAAAAAGAGCCAGAATCCATGACAAGAGAGCAACAAGTGTTCCCTGCACCCATACCCAAGTATGTGCTTAGGATTTTAAATCCGTGACTTGCCTAGAGCCCAATGCAACGGCCGGTCCTTAACCGACACAGATAGGGAAAAAATATAATCAAGGTATGCCCTGTTGGCCACAGGACACAACCTCTTACATCCACCAATACCCAAATCATATCCCTGTCTCGGTCACCATTTTTCCTTTCCACCATTTTATCATGAGTGATCATAATTATCACCTATTGTGAGTAACGACAGGTTACTCATGCTACCGATACCCTGAGCATAGCAGCTACTCGACCTATACTAGTAGGACTCATAGGTAAGTATATCTATGCATGTAGTTTCTATAAAATGCATGTAACGTAAATGCATGTAACGTAAATGCATCATATATATATATATATATATTCATTGATCATTCAAAAATAGGGGTTATGTACCGGGGCTTGCCTTGGGCAGGCGGTGTGATAACAAAGTCAGCAACGAACATCTTCGGGGCTCCCTCCTATACAAGAACCTCCTCCTCATACTCATCAATAATCTCCTCGTAGTCCTGTTCATCCGCAGGCATGAACTCTACCAACTCGCGATCTACATTCATGAAATGATGATGCAACACTTAGTAATACGGCAACAGCAACTCTTAAAATATGAATACATCTACCAATCTACTAAGCTAGTTCTACCGGCTAAGGTGCTAAGTTACCTACTATTACCACTAACAAGTATGAAACATGACATATACTATCTTAGCAACTAAAGGCATTCTTACTCTTAATACCGATTTACTCTACATATGATAAAACAAGGAGTACTAGCTATTCTGTTTATCAACCTACTCTAGGGCTACAAAAATTACAGTAAGCACATAATAATTTAATGAGCCCACTGTAAAAATTTTATGGCTAAAGCTATCACCAATTTACCACAAAAATTCCTACAAATATTAAGCTAGATAATACTAAGCTTTCTAAAGTGAATTTATGAGTCTATCATTACCACAACTAACTATAAACTAACTATAAACTAACTACACCAACAGATAGATAGCATTTTTGTGAACCTAACAAATTTTGTTTCACTAATTTTGGGCACCTACATAATTTACTATAATTTCACAAAGATCAGTTCAAAACTAAATTGAATAAACCTTTACTAGTTCACTAAAAAATGAAAACCCTAAATCTACCGCGTGGCCCAAAGCGCGAGTGGCTCGGCCCACTCTAGCGCAACGTGCACGCACACGCGACACACAGCGCGGCCCTAGTCCGCGCGACGACGGCTCACGACGGGGAGGACCCGCGTGCGCCGGTCATCTTGCAAAATGCCCTCGGCCCACCCGGTAATCATGCGAGCACTAAGAGCACTATTCCACCAGTCTGCTATCTTACAACTACGCCCTCCCCTTTCCATCTTTACCACGGCCATGCCCTTGGGCCCCATGCACGCACCGGCGCGGCGGCGCTGACACCGAGCGGTTACGCCGGCCAGACCAGTCCCTCCCCGCCCCCAAATACAAGCCAATATCTACCTAGGCGCGAGCATGAGACGCTGGGCGAAGAAAGCGCGAGCTAGGACGCCGCAGTAAGGCCGGACCACGGTGGCAGAGCTCCTTCAAAAAGACGGTGGCGTTCCGGTGAGTTACAACAGCGTCGGGGTAGATAGGGTAGCGAGTGAGCTCCAGACACTTACCACGGAACCAATCAAAGTGGTGGTTTGACCGGAGGCGGCCCGAGCCAAGCTAGCCTCGTGCACACAGACGGTACGGTGGTGCACGGTGGTGGCAAGGCTGTGTCAGGGGTGGCTAGGCGGTGGTAGCGACTTGGCATGGGCGCGTAGGGTGATGAGTAGGTGGAGGCGAAGTTGGCGGTGCAACAAATTGAACGCGAGCAGCTCTGGAGAGGGGGCTTGCCGTCGACGCATACCGACACAGTCTTATTGACCCGGCGGGAAGGAAGCTCCAAATTGGAGCATGGCACGGCAAGGCTCACTGCAAGCTGAGGTCGGGTGGTTGGCTAACTACACGATGGAGCCGCGGGCAACGTTAATTGAACCGAGGTGCCTCCATTGACCCGAATTGAAAGCGCGGGTTCGGCGACCATGGTGACAGAGGAACAGGGGACGGGAGGCATGGCTTGGCCCATCGCTGCCGTAGCACGACGCGACTGTCAATCGGTGCACAAATGCGCACGCAATAAGCCGCTGGGGAAATAGCCAAACGCGCTCAGGATAGTGGGCCACACGGCCATAAATCGCAAGCCAATGACGGTGGCTTAGCCCTACGTGCCACAGTGGCATGGCGTCCGGTTAGCGCAGCGTCGCATGGAAGTGGACGTGATGGCAATGCAGGCGGGACAAGCCCGCGTGTGGCAAGGTGACGTCCGGGCAGGGCCATGTGCCGGCCGCAGTAGGCCTAGTGTGGCCATGCGTGCACGGTACTACACAGGCGAGCATGAGGCGGCAGAGCGGTCAGGCGAACGTGATGGTGGTGGTAGAGCGCGCATGGACGACTTCACACAAGCGGTCACGACTAGCAACAGCGTGGTGAAACAATGCACGGAGTTAGTGACACAATGAAGCAGTGGCAGTGGACTAGCCAGGGCAGCGGGCCTGCGATGACGGTGGTGGTGGCTGAGCCTAGTGGTGTTCTAGTGCCCATTGCCTCTGCCTAGTGGTGTTCTAGTGCCCTTGTGCTTTTGCGGTGATCCTTGCAAGGTAGCCAAGTCCGATGAAGAGGACATATATATGCAGAGGTATTGGATGTGTTCTAATTTAGCGTTTGAGCCTACACTTCATCAGCGCCGCATTAACAAGATGGTGAGGAATTGATATTTGTGTCATATGACATCTTGCATGATTTTTTGTTTTGTAACAATTGCATTTTTTGTAGACCCCTCCACCACTCTATGATTTTGAGCAGTGGATCGACACTAAGATCAAGCATGAAGACAAGGAATGGATGCAGAAATTGTTGTTGTGGGAGGCAGAGAACAAGGAGATGATGGAGAAGAGACATGGAGAGGAGGCTGCAAAAAAGGAGCACAAGGAAGAGGAGGAAAGGTGGCGTGTTGCTGCATACAGGGAGGAGAGGGAGAAGAAGCTTGAGCGTGCACGCCAAGCGAAAGCAGCGATGGAGGAGAATCCCGATGCCCTGAGGAAGGGAAAGTAGCCTCGTTGCACTCAGTAGTCTCCATGACTTGCTAGTTCTATGGTTTATTCATAAACAATGTTGTCTACTGTCGGCACGTACATCTAGTATTATTGTGTTGTTTAATGTGGTATAGTATTGGACTTTTCATTATGTAGTTGTTTTCATTATTTGTGGTCATAATATTAAGTATAATGTTACAGACGTAGTGAAATGTGATCACGTGCTGCAAACACAACCTAATGAAGTAGGGCATTATATAATTCAACACACAAAACACATGAAATGGCATGTGAGAACATGTACCGAACTAGGGTACAGAGTTCCTTTGACTAAACCTAACATGCCTTAGGTATTTAATCCAAACAACAAACACATGGATGTGCCATGTGAATAAGATAGGGTCATCCTAGTAGTGTGGCTACATAGCAAATTGTGTTGCACCTTCTCCACAGTAGCCTCCCATTATTGGTGGTGGCGGTGGCTGGGGTGACAGCGGAGGCCCCTTGTTCTTGTGGTTAGGGCAGGTGCAATATGGATCATTGCAGAGTGCCTCCTGTGAATCAGCACCATTGTTGTTATCGTCCTGTTTGTCGTCCTTGTAACCACTACTAACTTCTTTTTCTAGATCGAAGATACGGTCCTGTAGGTAGTAGATGTACTCCGTATGTGGATAAATAGGTCGAGGATCGACCCACCTAGTGAACCCATAGTTTTCTTTGCCCAAGGAAGACTGCAATAAGTATGTCATGTAAGTTGTATAGAAGAGTAACATATTGAAGAAACAAATAGTAATAGCAATTACCCATGCTCGCGGGCATTTGAAGAAACGACAACCTCCATCTATTCCCTCGGTGAACATATGCACTAGGCAGTTCTCACCATATATGCATTTTGGCCACTCTTCTTTTCGTTCATCGTATCCTCTCAGTGGTGCCTCTTTGGTGAAATCACTTTTGCTCTCAACTGGGAACCTCTCATAAAGAGCTTCCTCAAAGAAATCGGGACCAAGAGAACCCTCCCACACAATGGTAGTTACCTTCCCCTTTCCTCTCCCTCTGGACGATCCTCCAGACATTGGTATTGCAACGAAAGAAAATAATAGTTGGGAAGTAAGTAGCAATGCATCCAACATTGCGTATATATAGGCAGAGACAGGTATAGTTGATGTTTCAATGTGTTATAACTGGTCACAAGAAGCCTAATTAGTTTCACTGAAGAGCCTATTTCAATGGACACTGAAAAGCCTAGATTCATTTCTGAAAAAGTCTATTCGTCGTTGACATGATAAATCACTGAAAATCCTAGATGCTATAGGTGTACTATGTAAGTGAAGTGATAAATTGCTGCTATCATCGTACTCCTCGTCCGTATAACTGAAAAGTCTATTTTCATTATCTGAAAAGCCTACATTCGTTCGTTGTTACTGAAAAGCCTAGATGCTATAGATGTACTATGTAAGTGAAGTGATAAATCGTTGTTGTCATCGTACTTCTCGTCCTTGTAACTAAAAAGTGTATTTTCATTATCTGAAAAGTCTAGATTCGTTCGCTGTTACTGAAAAGTCTAGATTCATTTGCAAAGCGTCTGTATGATACGATTGTACTATACACGTTCTAATGAATTTACATTTAATCTGTGTACTATATTTGTGCTTTTTTAGCAGTGTAGTATAATTAATGATTCATGGAAAAAATTCGTAAGAGTTTTCCTTGTTTTAGGAGCATCCACAGTTACAAACAGAGACATCATTATATAATCCAAACATTTAATCATCCAAAGAGCACAATACAACCACATCGAACATCACAATCAACATAACATGTCCCGCATACTCCAAATAGTCCACAATATCCATACAGTCCTAAATAGTTAAAGGAAAGTAACTATAAAATCTATAATAGTACATACTAACATCTACCACAAACCCTTACTTGTGTAAGTCAACGCCAGTCGAGAACGGAGCCGTTGGCCAAAGCCGTCTCACTCCAAATTGGCGTGCAACTCTATCTGGCAGGTCACTGCATTGCCATGAATCCTCAGGCCTAGCATCTTCTGACAGTCCTAGAGTATGATTGTCATCTCTCCGAAAGGTAAGTGGAAGTTGTGAGTCTCCGACCACCACCTATATTTTAGACAAAGAAAGATTACATGTCAAAAAGGCAAGCGCATGAACAAATGGCCATGAATGGAGGCAATGATTGAAGATAATACCTATCAACCAACGTAGTTATGGCCGCTGAGTTGAACTTGGGCAACCCACGACAAACCTGAAAAGAGATGACATCCAGGCTAGCTCTTTGCAGAAAAGAAGTGTATCTATTGTCGTACTGTATGTCTAAGAACTCATTGTGGGTTCTAGGACGAAGGAACGGAAGGTCCTACATGGAATAAAACATAGTCTCTTGTTACTTACAAACACATGTACGCTCACAAAAATTTGAACAAAATGTATATATTATTACCTACCCCTCCGCTACGAGACGTCCTCGGTGGGTCGCCTCGTACATTGGGTCGAGCAGGTGGAAATGTGCCATCCTATAAAAAAGTCAATGAAATAGAAATTCAATATACAATGAAACATGAACTTAGAAATGTACAAGTAATTGACACAATTACATGCATAAATTGAGACATGCATAATTAATTAAATGAATACGACAAATATGAAATAATAAAAACAACCAATAGTCGTATCTCACTAATCTGCTAGTGGCAAGTGCGTGAATTGTGGCCCAGTCTACCACACTTGCCACACTCGTACTGCTCGAGGTCAGTAAGAAATGGGGTTTCTCTCTCACGCCTCGTTCTTCTAGGTATCTGATCCATAACCATCCTGTGCCTCATCCTCTTCCTTGATCCACACTTGTTCCAACGGTAAGTTGGATCCGCAATGTACTTTGGACCATCATATGGATGCCACTCTCCAGGGTCTTGGAAAGGCACGAAGCGGGGGCTCCATGTGTGCACAAGCATGTCGACACTGAACTCATGAGGTATCCTGCCCTCAATATTATAGTTGTGATGCGTAGCTGTTGCCACCAATTGGGAACATAGAAAGTGGTACTGTCTTGGTTTACCATAAGTGCATGTGAAATTTTGGAGGATAACCACATGCATACTCGACTCTCAGACCTCACCGTCGGATGTTGTACCGCCCCTATGCTCGACCTGATAAGTCCCTGTGGCGTGGTCAAAGCATGTAACCTCATGTGTGCCAGCCCTTTCATTTGCCTTCTCTAGGTGTGCCTTTGGTTTCGAAGCTCATATCTCTCCATCACTCCACAACTTTAATGCATGTGCGTGTCTATCGTTGAACCAGGCAACAAGCTTGTAAAAGGTGAATTGAACGATTACATTCACGGGCATACCACGTATCCCCAATAGCAACTTATTGAATGACCCCACCATGTTGCTGCACTGAAACTCGTACCTCCATCCACCGGCGTCATGAGCTCTTGTCCATTTCTCCAAATCTCTCATCAAACCTGTGAGCCATTGCCTACCTTCTGCATTTGATGAGGTTCTGACATGCTTCAACTTTTTCTAAAAGTATTTGTCCTCAAGCTATCAAGCAACCTCCTAAAACATATCAAAGTTATCCTCAAGCAGTCGAAGAGCCGGCGCGGGCGGGGACGTCCGGGGCAACGCGGCGGCGTGGCAGCGGTGATGGCTCGGTAGAGAGAAAGAGAGAGGAAGAGAGAAAGGAAGGGAGGACCCATATGTAAGAGTGGGCTTGGCGCCAAAATTATTGGCGCCGAGCTCGGCGCCAATATCCACGGTGCCAAGCTTGACGCTAAGATCCACGGTGCCGAGCGGGCTGCCATGTCAGCGTCCACGCCGCCAACGTGGCCTGACCTCGGTGCCAGCAACAATGGCGCCAAGAAGTGTAAGCTTGGTGCCAACAACGATGGCGCTGATCTAAGAGTCTAGGTTTTGAAATTATACCTCTAGGGGCATATTTGTGAAATTTTTTTCAAAAAAGGGCTAAAAATAAAAAATTCAAGGGCTATGGCAATAACCAATTCCGAATGAATGAATGTAGGAACAGTAGATCGTGTGCACCCGAGATTGTGTCCAGATAGACAAGCAAATCAGATTGGGAACAATAACGCAGAACTAACAAAATGCATGACCCACCCTGCGCGCGTCCTATTTGTTTGTTTGTTTATTTTTTTATAAGTGTCCTATTTGTTCGCAAGCCGAAGCTAACATGATTACTTGATCGCATTGTTAGCTACATAAGTTCCATGCAAGAGATGAATCGGATGGTCTATGCGCTGTTCACCCCTTGATTATTGCCAAAAATCAAGCATGCATTCCCAATGTCGTTCCCATCGTTTGTTTCGTCATCGATCGTGGGTCGTCCCTCTCATAGGATGCTCAAACATTGATTTCTCCTGTCAGGCCGAGGGGAAATGGCAATCCGCCGGAGACTTGATCGTGATTCGTGACAAGGATGCCTGCTTATGAGTTACGAGGTTCCCTGTTCCTCTTCGTCAAACTCTGCTTCCTCTCCTCTCCTTTTCGCCGTTTTCCCCGCGCTTCAGTCGGTGACTGGGTGAGGGCTTGATGGCTGCGGGTGAGGTGAGGTCCAATCTTGAGGCCTAACCATCCACCAACCCTGAAGTCTGAGCTCTCACCAAGGGTCCAAGAGTTCCAATCTGGTCCTTGGCGCTTGGCGGTGCAGTTCTGAATGATCATCAGGCTGGAAAAAAATACTACTAGAATGTTGTGTCGGTTTTGGTTGTTTTTTCATTTATGTAATATCAAAACTAGAGGTTCTTTTCTAAGATGGTCTAGCTATGGCTGTTTTAGGTTGATCTCCTTTGGTGCTTGATAGCAACACATCTTAAGCTCTTCTTCTTAATACAATAATACACAAAAGGTTTGCTTATTCGAGAAGAAAAAAAAAACATAGCCGAACCGTCGTCTATTTTCTGACAGGGGATAGCAAAATTCAGGTATCCTCTACCTCTAGTATCTCGTCCTTGATCTCAGAATTCGACCTCGTTTAGCACGACTCTGGTTTCCATCGGCTATGTGTAAACTGTAACTAAAAATACTGATTTCATTAGCTCGTTTCAGTAGGGAAAAGGAAAACAGCTCATGAACCAATCCCCTCGCAGTATAAGCTGCAAAGCCGCGTCCAGGAATCAGGAAACCTCTGACTCAGACAACGGCCCACGCCCTGTTTTGGCCAGCAGGCAGCAGCCCAAGCGCCCAGCCCCCCCGCTTGTTGCAGTTTTCTAGCTAGGAGTGTTGGCGTCTGAAACGATCCGGGGGCCTTTTCTTTCGGCGCCGTTCGCCGCATGCAAGCAGCGCCAAATCTAATTTCGCTAGACCCGCGGTTTTCTGCTCAAACGCAACTGGCTGACCCGGCAGATTTCTCTACGGATCCGTTGTCCACATGCATATGCAGCAGATCAATGCTGGGCTGAGGAGATCAATGCTGGGCCAGCTAAACAAGTCCGGGAAAAAACACTGACTCGACTCCCAAACTGAGCACTTGGCAGTTGGCACACAGGAACTAGAATCCCAAACTTGGCAGGGCCAAGAACAAAATTTAGGTACTTGGTGCACAAAAGGAAAACGGTAATACTTTGGTTCAGGGCGTCCGACGAACGGATGGACCGACCTCGCGTGCGTGACGTCCAGCAAAAAAAAGAGAGGGCGTGCAATTACAGTGCGGGACAGCACATGAGAGCGTGTGCGGCCACAGCACATGAGAGCGTGTGCGGCCACTCAGGGTGCATGTGGCGCTTGATGAACCGTGCATATGCGTGACCACGGAGAGAGGCTCTTTGCTGCGTCCGCTACTGGCTGGACTAGCCGGCCAGGCCCCTAGCCACACGTGCCCAGGGCCGTAGGTCTCCCTGTCGTGTGTGCCCTCTGTTGCTTAGTGCCTAGGCCTGCTGCGGCTTGTCATCCCGCTCTTTTCTCTCTGTGTCTTATCTGCGTCTAGCTGTCCGCAGCGTTGTTACTTTGGCCGACCGAATTAGTCAGTTGCAGGGCCGCCCAGGCCGCTTGCCTGATTGTGAGAGGAGCGCGGGCCCACATCCGAATGCGTCGTTTGCTGCTTCCGTGACGGTTGATCGTTGGCAACTGAGTGTTGGCCCAAATTCTTTCGTCACTCTATGGTATCGAGCTCCGTATGTTTTTATGTGTTTCAAATATATGTTTTATATGGTTTTGCACGTGTTTCATCTAGATGTTGCATATGTTGCATTGACTATACATGTATGTTGCAAGTGTATGTTTCAAATATTTTATCTATTTCAGACGTATGTTGTAAGTGTTTTATCTATATGTCTCATATGTTGCAATGACTATACATATATGTTGCAAGTGTATGTTTTATCTGTTTCAAACGTACTCCCTCTGTCTAAAAAAGAGTCGCTATGGGAATCATACTAATCAAACTTTCTCAACTTTGACCAGGATTGTAGAAATACGTGCAACATTTATATCTTCAAATAAGTTTATTACGAAAGTATATTTAATGATCTACCTAATGATACTAATCATGTACCATAAATATTAATATTTTGTTAAATATATTTGGTCAAAATTAAAAATTATTGACTTTTTGGAAGCAAGAATGACTCCTTTTTAGGGACAAATGAAGTATGTTGCAAGTGTTTTGTTGCATATGTTGCAGTGGCTATACACATATTGCAATCGTATGTTTCAAATGTTTCACATATTTCAGACTTATGTTGCAGCAAGTGCTTCATGTTGCAAGCGTTTTCATTAGCAGACGCAGTATATTTCATGCGTTTTAAATGTATGTTTCATCTGAATGTTGTATGTGTTTTATCTGAATGTTACAAAAGTAGATTCGGTGTTGCAAATATAGATATGGTCCCCACCTGCATGCACGTCCACGGGCGCGCAACACAGAAGTGAAGCGAGGGGCGCAGCAGCATACGGGGGCATGGGCATGTGTAGTCCCCACCTGCATGCATGGACGCGCAACAGGCAGGGCATGCATGCGGGGTGGACACAACAGACCCAGCAGGCGCGAGCGTCTGAACGGGGGCTAGCGTCCGGACGTCCGAGGGCTAGGCATCTCTGAACTGTAACACACTTTGGGTATTAAATGGTTCTGAATAAAAATGATGGACAAGGGTACCATCTCCGAGAAAAAGAGTAAAATTCACCGTCGGTCCCTAAATTTGGCCAGCAGTGTCTTCTTGGTCCTAAACTTTTAAAGTGATATGTGTGGGTCCCTAAATTAGGCTAACTGTATCACCTCAGTTCATAAACTTTCACGATAATTATCGCCGGTCCCTAAACTTGGATAATGATGTCATTTCGGACTCTAATTTTTTTCATATAAACTCGGATTAAGACAAACTTTATATCAAAATTGTAGCCCTCGACGTGATCTACAATTTTGTAGTTGAAAAGTTTTTGAATTGAAACTGTTTAGGGTCCTAAAATATTATCGTAAGTTTATGATAAATGTTGAAATTTGAAATATAAAATCATCAAACAATCTTTGGAAACTAAACGTAGCCTTCCTATGAAAAAATATTTTATCAAATGTTTTTTAAATTAGTTTTAATTTCACCAATGAAGTTACTCTTAATAAAGCTAAAGAAAAAGAATTAATGGCTGCCAAAATTTTGGCTTCTAATTTTTGGTAACAAAAATTTTGGCTATCAACCAAATCTCGATCCAACCAGCAAACCTCTGTAACCTTCTAGAACCCTCTATTTTCCCCCAGGACTGAGCCGAAGGTCCCTTCCCCTCCATGTCCGATGTCCCTCGTCGCCAGGCAAAGAGCTTCCCCGTACGACGCCACCGCGCCACGGAGCTAACGGGAGCACCTTAGCGGCATCAGAGAATCTGCAAGCGCGCCCGTCGCCCGCCACCCGCCACCGCCATGTTCGGCATCGTCTTCCCGGACCACACCTTCCCCCTCGATGCCACCGCTTTCGCGCAGGTGGCGCCCAATTCCTGGCTCCTCGATCTCTCCAGTCTCGCGCTCGCCACCGCGCCGCGCTCCGCAGTCGTCCTCCTGCTCCCCGCCGCCGTGGCAGCGCTACCGCCCGGCAAGGCCGTCGCCGTCTACTTCCAGGCCGCCACCAACCGCCCCTTCGCATTCTTAGGCGCGCTCGGGCCCACGCGCCCCTCGGCCAGCTTCCCGCTTCCGGAGGCCGGCGACGAGCCGGAGCCTGCTGTGGGCCCCGCTAAGCTGGGTGTCGCCGTGGAGGACGCGGCCGTGTTGCCGCCGCCCCCTGACGAGCAGCGCGCCGAGCGTGTCGCGCTCCGTGTCGGCGAGAACCTGTTCAACTTCATGCAATCGTTCTGCGGTGCCGACGGCGGCAAGCTGGTAGTGCCCACGGACATCCTGGACCGGTGGTTCCGCAAGTTCCAGGAGCGAGCCAAGAAAGATCCAGCATACCTCAAGAGCTTCGACTTTTGAAAGCAAATGTACCACCGTCCTGGGATGCACTGATTATCTGCACTATTGGGTTCTGGCTGGGAGCCAAGAAGTCATCTTGTTGTGTTATCCTGAATTCCTGATAGACTATACAGTGCAGTCTCGTTTCACTGCAGTAGGATTCAGAAAGCTGTCGCCTAGCAGTTTCAGATGGTGATCTCACAGGTTTTTTTTGGTGAAGGTGATAAATACTAGTGTATGTAATTGTGAACATGGTTTACCTGTATCAGCAACAAACCAACTAGTTCAACCTGGTCTATTGATTATTAAATGGCAATGGCCTGTTATCTTTGATTCTTAGTCTGCCAGCACATATGATCCAATGTGAATGTTAGGATCAATGCTAGTTGATGTTGTTTGGAGCATTACATGAACCTGTTGTAGTGTTGTACTGAGAGCAAGCACACTTATGTTTTCGTCACATGGAAGGTTATAACTTGTTCTCATTATAAACATCAAGTGCTTTATGTATGAAGTTGGATCTACCATTACTTCTAGCCCTGAGTAATCATTTTGAAGTCACTTAGAGCAATATATATTGGGGCAATGTGTTCAATGTTCATGCATTTGCAGACTTCTTGGACTATGCATTTTTTACTTCTTTTATTTGGTTATAATACCAATGTCCAGATATAATTCCCTTCATCACTGCTAGCCTTACCAGCAAGTTATTCACCTTTCATGGCCTTTGCTATGTTCTTGGATTTTTTAGTAGCAGTACTTTGATCTGATCTTTGTTAGATCTTTTACTTACCAGGCTTACCTTCATCACCAGTTCACCACTAGCCTTCCCAGCATGTTATTAACCTATTCAGAGTCTTTGCTAAGTTCCAGATTTGTTCAGATGTAGAATTTTGCCTCAACTTATGTGCAGTGGACCAGTACTGTGATGAAGTTTCTTTTTTGTATAAGTAAAATAGAACTTGTCTTGTCTTATAAATAAGGGACCATTTGCTGAATGCTGCAAAAGCGAGATTGGTTGAGAATCTAAAGTTTGCTGGTTGAGCTAGAAAGGCATCATAGCCAAAAAAAAAAAAAAAAAGAGTATATTATCCTCACGTAGGTAATCTATAGGGTATTCACACCCCATTTGAAATGAAGAATTCTAGCTAACTGAGAGTCTGGGACACATATGGATGTATTAATTAATATGATGAATCTAAAATTACTTTGGTATATTAATTAATATGATGATTCTAGAATTACCTCGGTACTTTAGGGCTCATTTGGCTTTTGCCCCTGAAGTGCCGAGCCAAACTTTGGCCTTGCCCCGGTAATCTGGCCGGCACTTGGATCGAAGCCAAAATTTAGCAAGGCCAATGAAATTTTGGCTGGCGAATCTACAGCTAACAGGGAAGCACAGACCATGCCGGGCTGGCAAATTTGGCGGCCGGAATTTGGCAGGGCATCAATGAAGACAAGTAGCTGATGCATCAACTAAGTGTGGTTGTAGTAAATGTGTTTCTTTTGTTATTGCTGAGCTTCAAAGCGTAATATTTGCTAAACTCTCTTTTTTTGCGATTATGCTAAACTCTCTGTCTGATTACAAATCCTTTTTATGTTTTCAAAAAAAGATTACAAATCCTTTTATAACTTTGCATTCCTCATCACAATTAAATCTACAAACCAAGACCCATATTAACTCTATTTGATACTTTTCGAAATAATGATATATGGTTTCTACATGTAACTATAATATATTTTGTCATGTTTTATAATTTTGGCTTGACCACTATCCAAACACATGTAACCTGACCAAATTTTGGTCATGACCTGACTTGGCGGCGGCAGCAGCAACAACAACAAAGCCTTTAAGTCCCAAACAAGTTGAGGTAGGCTAGAGTTGAAACCCAGCAGAAGCAATCAAGGTTCAGGCACGTGAATAGCTATTTTCCAAACTCTCCTATCTAAGGCTAAGTCTTTGGGTATATTCCATTATTTCAAGTCTCCTTTTATTACCTCTACCCAAGTCAACTTCGGTCTTCCTCTGTCTCTCTTCACATTACTATCCTGGCTTAGGATTCCACTACGCATCGGTGCCTCTGGAGGTCCATGACCTGACTTGGCAATGGCCAAAATTTGGCTTGGCCAGCTAGTGTCAAAATCCAAACATGCCCTTAGTGTGGTTCTCACCACTAGCATGACCTAAAATGAAACAGCTGGAGTTCTGAACCGTTCATGGATATTGGTGTTCCTGATATATGCTTGCCATACAGTTTGTCGTCCTAATAGCTTGGAGCATCTGCACTGTTTGTAATGGCTGCATCTTTACTGATGTGGACCTTGATACATGCAAAGCAAGGTTCTGCCATGAGTTCACCATGATTGTCCTTACGGAAAGGCATAGTATTTCCCTAGAATTGAGGAATGGCTAGACTAAAGTTCTGTTTCTTCTGTTCTTTTTGATTTTTTTATCTGTTGTTTGTAGTCAAACTTCTTTCTTTAATATATAGTCAATAGGGGCTTGCCCCTCCTGTTGTTCTTTTTTTTAAAAAAATATGCCTGCCATAGCTGTCAGTTGTAAACAGAGTATTATGGTGTTGTACTATGATATAATACTCGTCTTTATTTTTTTAGTAATGCAAACTACCACAATAAATTTGGGGCTCTTTGCAAACTAACAGATTCTTAGCAGTTCTTGTGATGAGTACTATAGTGGTTCACTGGTTTGTTATAAGCGGTGCTTGTCTTTGGAACAACTATTTTCTTAGTAATTCTTGTTTAGAAAATTTCATAAAGAAAGGATAGAAATTTGACTAGCTCAATCATAAAACTCCCATTGTGAATTATCATGGCACACACCAGTCCATACCTCCTTTCTACTTAATTGATTATGAATTACTATTTGTTTTAGTATCGCGTACTGAATGATTGACTTCTTTATCGGCTATCGCTGGTTGTTTTGCAGATACCATGTGGGAAGAATGTGTTGGATAGCAGTGTTTGGGGCTTCAGCTAGGCTCCAATGTTGCACCGAAAGCGACCAGATAGATTAGATGGTGGTGCTTTAAGTCCTTACACCCGAATGAGAAGTCTTCTTATCAACTTCTACAAAAATACTTCGGATGGTTCTGCTTCGAATGTCAGTAGTATGGATAATATCTGGGAACCTCAGGACCAAGGTGAATGCGAGAAGCATACTTTCTTTCCCTTGGGTCTCTCTCTCTCTCTCTTTTTTACCGAAGCCATGCACTTCTCTCGCCATTGGTACTGACTGATGCTGGTTGTAACAAAATGCCTGGATAGTAATCTCTTCTGAACTCTAATTGCAGCAACTCATCCTGCTACTGAAGATCTTGGCACTCAAGTATCAGATGAAATTTAAAGAGTAGTCTGGACTGGATATCCCTTCTTTTGCGATTGGTATTGACCAATGTTGGTTATAACAAATTGCTGACTGTTACGGATAGTAATCTCCTTTGAACTCCAATTGCAGCAACCAGCAACTCATCATGCTACTGAAGACCTGGGCACTAAGTATCAAATGAAGAGTAACCTGGATATCCATGTGACGCTTTCAAAGCATCTCGATTGACAACATGTGTGAACTGAGATCCAACATGCAAGACACTCTTTGCTCTGACAAAAGATGGGTGTTAGATTCCTATATAGCACACGCTAGCTGTGATCCAAACGACAAGTACAAGACAAGATGCTGTAGCTGTAGCCTTTAAGGCTGAGCTGCTACATCATTGACAAAAATCACCCTTTCTTCACATGCAAAACATACACGGCCTGTAGTACAGAGCCCCGAAAAGGGGAAAGGAAGAAAGAATACACACTTAGCACGAAACAAATACATTGCACACTTAGGCATTGCATGCTTCCTAACCAAACGACTTACGACTTAAATTTGGAAGTACAGCAGAACCATGAATGTTAGATATTATATGTACAAGCAATCTCATCTAAATTTGTCACAACCTGTTGTTACCCATCAGCAATGTTAACAGCTACCACACAATGGTCCAATCTTGAGGCTATCCATCCTTCTCACCCTGAAGTCTCCTCCCTAACCAATCTGAAACAGTCACAGTTGAAAACCAGGATCAGCAGAGCTTCAAGCAACAAACTCTGTGAGATCTTGGAAACCACAGCAACGAAACTCTTGGAAATCTCACACTTAGTGCAAAAACAATGGCGAATCAGGTTCCGAGCCACTAATGGATGCAAAGGATGACATGCTATCCTCCTTGGAACCGACTGAGAAGTTTAGCGGTGCGGTTGTCAGACGCCTGTTCTCCTTGAAGTAGTAGTTGTACCGGCCAGAATATGAGCGTGGGGTTAGAAGCTCTGGGGTGGCACTGCCAGCTGAAACTCGGCGTGGCACCGGAGTCATGAATCCAGCGCCATTTGAATTTGGATGGTGGTTGCTTGTCCTCCTATTGAAGCTGCTTGTCTTTTTAGGACTAGGTTTGGACCCAAAAATCAACTCCTTCTCCTTAAGCAATAAACTCTGCAGCTTCTTCTGGTCCTGGAATGAAGATTTAGTCAGTAATTATAGGTGCAAGGGATCTTTTCTTGAGGTTGCAGTACCAAAAAGAGTACTGGTATTAATTTATACCCGGTAGCGTCTCTTGTCTTCCTCCCTTTGTGCCCTTCTGAGTTTCTGCTCTTCCAAAATGGCAACCAAACGGACCTTCACATGCAAATTCAATATTCCTCATTATATAGAACAGAACTACTCAGCCTGATTTATGATAAATATGGTCAATTAGCTCTGCGACTTACTCCATCATATAAAAATGGCACATTTCTTTCGTCCTCCCATGCAAAAGTTTTGGCTATCAAGTTGTCAATCATAGCTGCAAAAAAAGGAGTTTATATTGCAAGAGGCAAGCAGGTTGAGTTAGGAGTACATCAGCTGATTTACACTAATAACGTTATATGTCAATTTGCTAGATTTGGATCCCATTGACACTGACTAGTAGCACCAGCATGCTCAACTGAAGTTGATATTGTTAGCATCTGGGGAAATGAAGACTCACTTGGAATCTTTTGGACAGTTATCCTTGCCTTTTCTGCACGCTTGAGATTCAAGTGGGCACCCCTGCCAGCACTGTACCTATTATCATCCTGCAGAAGGATCCAAGTAAACATTTAAGATGTCATTAACAATATAAATTATAGCCGAGATGCACATTATATGCTGTTAGGCAATATGAATGCTCAATACTAACATGCCAATGAAGGAAAAGGCTGGAACCATATTCAATCAATGCACCCTGAGGTATAATCTTTTAGTGCAGAAAAGAATATTACTTGGTTATATTCCTCAAGCCAAGTCTCTTCATCACAAGCTGATAGCCATTTATCCACTCTCTCCATGATATCTTTCCTCGTTAAGGACTCTTCATTTGCTTTTGTTATTTGTACTTCAATGCTGGAAAGGAGTTCGCAAGGATCCACTAAACCTGAATGTGGAGTATTCTTAGATTACTCAAAAAATGACCCATCAGCGATTTTCAATTTTATGTCATCTTAACACACATACCGGAATCAATCAGCGCAATGATCTTCTCTGGTGCTGTGCTCATATCAGGCTCCATGTGTGCATTTTTGCAGATGTCTTCTAGTTCTAACCTTTTCTTGAGAACAAGCTCCTTCATTCTACTAGCTTTTTGTATAGTTAGCCTTTCGACTTCCTCTTCAGTCTGAAGAATTCAATACAGATAATGCTACTGAGAATTAAATCATCTTGTCAATAGACAATTAAAGTAACAAATAGTTGCCGTACCTCCTGAATTGTCTCCAATGACAGAATGCCTGGAGAATTGATCTCTTCCTCAGTAGATCCAAGAACAGCAGCTACTTCAGAGAAGTTAATCCTCTCTTGTTCAGTTGACTCCATCAGATTCCATAACTTGTGAAGTTTTTCTACAGTCTCTTGCAACTGAACACATTCACCAAATTGTTAGAGAAGCTAACAAAACAAAAATGAGCTACCAACGCCAGTTCTAGTACAAGGAATCACCTTTAAAACTCTTGTCTTCTTTTCTGCTTTGAGCTTCAGGATAGTCTGAGTAAGACCTTCAAGAGTTCTATCACTAATATTTGTTGAATTTTCAGAGTTGGCTCCATGCAAACTTGGGTGGACCTCTTTTACAGTCTTTGCAAAATCCATCCCAAGCACTGCACATAGGCAGTGCACTTCATCCACATATATAAAAACCTTCTGAAGACGATCAGACTGAAAAAAAGGAAAGGAGAGAATTATTTTTCTTTGACGAATATAGCATAGCCAAGAAATATATTGGCTACACTTGAACAATTTTGATGGTTCAACCTATATCTATCTGAAATATTGAATCAAAGCAAGTTCCACAAATAAACATTTTAAGCTAAGATCATCATTACCTTCTCCTTCTGTAGATTACGCAGTTGCATTTGAAGATCAGAAATTCTTCTGGTAGACAAGTCAAGATCATCATTAAGTTGTTTGATGGAACCATCACTGTCCTGATAATTGTGATCAGAAATTTGTGCTTTTATCTTCTCGATTTGAGATTGCACATTTGAGATTTGTTTGATTCTGTCTTGTTTCTTTACTCTAAGATCTTCCAAGAGAGGTGTCACTGCAGCAAGTTGATCTTTCAACGATGTGTGCTTTTCATCCACCTACAAATGAATATCTCATGAAAAAAAAAGAAAATGGAACATGCTGATTTACTTTAGTCTATACAATGATCTCAGCTACCTGATTTTTTACTTGGGCACTTACATATATGACATTAGTAACTAGGATACATAAAAACGTAATAATATTTTAGCTTCTTTGGTATATTTTATAATGGTATTGTTATGCTAACATTCCATAAGAAAATTACTTCTTTTAGCAGTATCTAATGCATGTGGCAGTTGTGAGTCAGAAGATCCCACAGCATTGTTTCCTAGTACACCTTTTGGGCCCGAATGAAATAATCCACATGCACCATCTAGGTAGGTTTAAATTATACGAAAACATCATGTTCAGTAATTCTTCAACTGACAGCACGCTTTACAATTGTAATCTACAAAAAATTGGTCCCACGAGCCAATTTTCGTACTATTTTCTACTGTACCCATCTGACATGACTATGCAACAACTGAATGACACAGCTGCGGATGTCACTACTCACTATGCTGTCTATTCATCATTAACTAAAAAAGACAGCCAACCAGCAGAATATCAAATATTCTACACAAGGTGCTGCATGACATCAACAAATGATTTCATTACTCGGTGTAAACAACGCACCTTCCAATATACCCAGCTTGATAGGAAAAACAAAACTGAGAATTACATGATACACGATAACATATTAAGGTCGAAAGGCTAAATATAAATTATGACAAAATATACCGTAAATCGTGGGCCATTTTCCCCGATAGAAGCAACTAGAGCTTTAAGTTCTGCTTCTTTGGCCATCAATGACTGACGGAGGTTGGCTCTCTCAGCATTGGCACTATCAACCTTTCGACGGTACACACGCATGCACTCTGTTTCCAGTTCAAGGAACATGCGATCTTTATCTTGTTCACGCTCCCCAATCTCTGTCCATATTTGCTGAAACAAAGTTCACTTGTCAGATGATCAGACATGACAAAGAAATGTACAAAATTAAGTTACAAACTTTACTAACCAGAAAATCTTTGTAAACACCTGAACACTATTTTTAATCACTACATGCAACAAAAAGAAAGATGAACATGTCTAAACTCATATGGAATGTATTCATCTGATCAATACAAACTAGGGTGATTGTTCATGGGAAAGTCGTGGCTTATTGTTAGAAACAATATTACCAGGTAACTCAAGAAATGGGACACAGCAAGCAAGCAAATGACGTGCCTACTTGTGGATCAATGAACAGACTGATCACATGCACCCAAAAGAGAATAATTGAAACAGTTAAGGTTAGAGCATACAACAAACATCCACGAGACAGCATGAAAATGTGACTTGGCATACTCTAACAAACCCCTCTTCTCTGGATAGCATTGCTTTAATAAAACTAGTTTGTAAAGAGAGAGGGTAAATATTCAGTTCCCCAGAACTTCCGAAAAAGGGGAACATTACATTATTTCCCCCTCATTATGAGGCACCAGAGAGCTACATTATCAGAACTACTAGCTGGTTCGTTACAAATCCAATTTTGAGCATGCTACTATGCTATTTATGAAAATAAACATCAGCATAATATCGCATATTCTTCTTTCTTGTGCTATGTGAGCCAGTGCATACTACCTAACGCTCCTAATTATACCGTGTGAGCCAGTGCATACTACCTAACGCTCCTAATTATACCATTAAAGGGTTACAGCATTGATGCTATTTCAAGCCTTCTTGTCCTCCAAATCCATTCGTCCTTCGAACAATTATAATCAGCAGGAAGAAGTAAACACATGTATCCCTTTGCTTCTTTAAAAAAGATAGAAATCAAGACGACAGTCAATCGAAGGTTGTGCCATTAAAGCTCAAATGATGAAAGCTGCAAGCAGCAGAATCAACAGATTTCCAACTGTTCCTTCAAAAATCGTAGCATCTCTTCAAAGGCACGTGTCTTGAAAAATGATGAAGATGTCAGAATCTCGAAATGACGGAAAAAATCTGCAACTTTGTTCGTTTTTTTGAAAGAAAAAAAGAAGCCGCAAATTCCTCTGAAACAAGGAAGCACCTCATTCCTGAATCCTTTGATTCAGACCACTGCCAAATGATTCGAAGGAACAAGAAAATCAAGGACGCGGCGAACAAACAACCAAAAGTACATTCGCTTCTCGGGGAGAAACGAACCTCAAGCTCGCGCAGCAGCGCGCCGCATGGCGTGTCGAAGCTGACGCTGGCCCGCAGAGCCTTGTCCATGCCATACCCGGCCACGACCATCTCGCCCATCTCCTCTCCTGCTTCTCTCTCCCCCGCCCAAGGAGAGAGAGAGAGAGAGAGAGAGGAAGCAACTGGAAACAAAGCAAGCACCTTTCTAGTGCCCCTCGCTCTCTTCCCTCTTTCTTCCTCCTCTCTCCCCTCCTTGTCCTTGCTTCTTGCCCTTGTACCAATTGCAAGGACTCCCAACTCCAACACCGCTTGACAACCACCCTGGTTCCAGAGAGAGAAGGGAAGAAAGAGGCAGAGAGACCGGCAGCGGTGGTTGCCTGGTTTATATGGATCTCACTCGAGTGAGTACTGAGTAAAATTGGGCAACGGAAGGGGGGAGAAAACGGGGAGGTGAAAAGGGCGAGAGGTAGGAGACGAGGAGAGGGACTTGTCTGTGAATAGCCAACAATTATTGGGTTGCTTTTGGCTGCAATGAGAGGTACGGACGGAGTGGCCAACAAAAGCAAAACTGCTTGTTCTCTTGATGCGGTTTTGGAACTGGTTGCCACAAGATTTGCCTTTTTCTGCTTTGGGTTTTCAGAAGTTTTTTGTCATCAGGATGTGGTGACAAGATCTGAAGTTTTGTGAGTATATATAGGCAGGGCACTGTACTATGTTTATTTTTTGTGCTTTTACCGCTCACCGCTCTACTGTCTAACATATCCTTCATGGTGTACTCACGTAGTTAAGATTTTGTTTGACAGAGCTTTAGCTCTAAAAAGATTATAGATTTTCTAAAAAGATTATGAGAAATCTATGGATATATTAGAGCTCTAAATAGCATAAATCTAGAACTGCAAACATGTTAAAGATTTTGTTTGGCAAAGCTCTAGCTCTAGAAAATCTATGGATATATTAGAGCTGGTCACCCGTAGCTCTAGAAAATTAGAGATCAAATAATTCATTTTATTTATATTCTAAATTAAATAAAAATATTTAAATCACTTTAATTTAGTCTATAAACTATAGATCCAATATAGATCTTGGAGCTAGAGTTGTGATAAACAGGTTATAAGTATAGTTACATGACTTATTATTTATATTTATATTTTATATTAAATAAAAATAGTTAAATCACTTTAATTAATCTAACAACTACACAACCAACATAGATCTCAGAGCTAGAGATGTGTCAAACTGGCCATAAGGTTTCACAAATTTTGAAGTAATTCGAGCTAGAGAGAAGACCCATCCTTCGATTACTCGTCCAAAATTAAAATCCTTTTGGAACGAGGGGAATTTCTCCCGCTTCCTACTAGCACTGATTGCTTCCGCGCTTCAAATGGACAAATAGATTCCAAAATTTATGTACAAATGAACTATGGTTTTGGAAGAATATCGATAGGTAGATAAACAATGCTAACATTATCGATATGACTTGTGTATGGATTTGGTGAGACAGAAATGCGCGCATAATTGCAAAGGGTGACCTGGGAGAGGTCCGAGAAGCGACTGCCTACACGTTACAATATATACCATCAATTCTAAGGAGGTAAGGCATCTACCTCTCTCCATGACATCAGTGAAATTTTCGTGGGGCTTCAACTTACGCCAAATAGTGTCCAACCAAACACAGCTAGTACTTAGATGGACCACTATGTTGCATCTTACACTTCAAGCTACACTAGGATCAGTGGTCCAGCATTTGCATCTCGTGTGTGCAATCTGAGCCGCCCGAGTTTATCGACCTAATTATCTCGCTTCGTAAACCAGATCTGCAATGTGAATAACAACAATTACAGTGAATACTAAATGATGGGTGCTCTTGTTTTCTTTCTTTCTTTTTTTTTACCAGATTCACAGTTTCTGCCGACTGTTAGACAGTAATCTCACATACAAGTATCACATATATATGCAGATAAAGAGTTGACTGGAACTGTTTGTGTTCTTGAGAGTTTACTACTCCATGTGAGGCTTGTGACTACAGGGAATGATTCTGAACCTATGAGATCCACATGCACAGTATGAAGATTAAGCAGCCATGCCCTGATGCCCATGTGATGCTGAGGTCAACCTCGATAGATTAGGAAAAGCCACTGAGATCGAAAAGTTTAAAGGTGGCTTAAACAATGCAGTACTGGATCCAGATTCTTGAGCATTTGTCCTTCAATTCCTTCCTCTTTTCAGGCTTCTCACAGTCAAGCGCCATTGCCTCCTTGTTTGGTCAAACAAACACAACTGGATCGTCATAGAAATTGAGACACCTGGTGTATGCAAGTACTGAACATTGAAGTACTCCCTCCGTCCATAGAAGAATGCAATTCTCGTTTTTCGAGAAGTCAAACAGTTTAAGCTTTGATTAAATTTATATAAAAAAATACTAACAATCATGATACAAAATAAGTATCATTAAATTCATTATATGATATATTTTTATAATAAATTTATTTGGAGACATAAACATTAATACTATTTACTATAAATTTGGTCAAACTTGAACTAGTTTGACTGGCCCCATATTAATGATCTACCAAATGACTTTTAACTTTGACCAAATATATTTAATAAAATATTAATATTTATAGTACATAATTAGTATCATTTGGTAGATAATTGAATATACTCTCATAATGAACTAATTTGAAGATATAAATGTTGCACATATTTTCTACAAATCTAGTCAAAGTTGAGAAAGTTTGACCAACCCATAGCGACTCTTTTTTAAGGACGGGGGGAGTATCTTTCTGTTTATATTTTAGCATTGTTATGTACATCTCGATGTTCCTTTTCAATTATATGCATCTTTCATTTGTTTTTGGCTTTTCTAGATATAGTTTTTATTACATATATAGACGCAACATATATCTAGATGCATAGCAAATGCCATATACCTAGGAAAACAAAACGACTTACAATTTGAAACGAAGGGATTACTTGCTAGCAATGGTCTACAAAAAATAAGTGATTTTTCAAGTAGTACTACCATGTCAGTGCATGTATATAACTTTCAAATTAATGTTGTAACTCGTATAAAATTTTCACATCTCAACTTTGGCTATCACAAAATTTTGCGACTAACAAATTAAATTTCAGTAATTTTGTGCGCATGTTTCTAATTTATATTTGTATTTGTCCGTGAGAATTACTCCCTCCAGTAAATAATACTACTTGACTTTTTACAATTTTCAAGGAGGGATTTTTTACCAGGATTTTCTACTATAGTATATTTCATGAAATGTAAAAAAAATGATATTGTTAAAATAGTTCAAAGGCAAATATGCACATTCTACACATATGAGTTTTATGTTTCCAAACTTAGTATATTATAAAATTTATTGGCAGATAAAGTTTTAAAACTTTGACTAGGTATTTTCCAGAACATCGAGTGTTTATGACCGAATGTATCTTTTCCTTTCTAACAGAAATGACTGCCAGTATATAAATATAAATACAATCTTACTTTCCCTGCCTTTTCTTCCATGCTGGGGCAAGCTAAGGTTGCCGCCACCTAAATTGGTTGCTGCAAAAGGAAGAAGAAACAAATGGCGTGTATGTTTCCTATATCGAAGTATGGCTACATGCAGTGCTGCAGATGAAGTGTAGGGCAAGGCAATGTCAACCTCGAAAGGATATCCTGCACCAAATCCCCATCATTGGGAGGTTGATCTGGCTAAAAATTTGTGCTCAACAACTCGCCTTTGTATGCCCAAATTTTCTTCCTGTTCCATCCATGATAAGCTCAAGGAAAGCCGTCATTATTGGTGTAATTGGGACCCCTCCGATCCGAAGCAATCAGCTGCAATTCAGAGGCTATAATCCCAGCCCCAATCATTTGATTTGGTTGCTTAACAAATGATCTTTTCATTATCTTTTCAAGGGCCCTGAGTCTCGTCCTTAATTCAAACCTAATTTGCTCAAAGATCATTTTTCCTCTCGATTGGGCAAAACTTTCTTGCAGCTTTCAAATCCATTATCTTCAGACTGTAGCTGTCAATTTGGTTACTGGTACATCACTAGCAGAAGCAGACTTAAGGTCACTGTCAGCTACTTGACACGCTGCTAGTATTGCACTGGTAGCTAGGTTTGTTGCGTATACACAACATGTATATGCATGCAATTTACACTTGGGGAAGAGAAAATAGAAAATACAGATTAAATTAAAGGAGAAAAGGAAAGAAATGTGACTGCCTAACTGCTTCAGATAAATCCTTTTTGCCAGCTGTAGGTGGTTCATGGAATTATCCGCATGATAACGAGAAAGCTCTGAACCCAAAAAAACAAATATGTCTGCGAATGTATCTATCTGCTCCCTTTTGCAATGATTAGTACATAATTCAGACAGTTCAGAGCTTGGGATCAATTCATTGGATATTGTAGCTACATTTCTTCTGCAGCGGTCAATCATTAGACGATTATTCGTTTGTGGATAGGAGGAGGTGAGCAATTAGTTTTCTTTTTCAGGAGGTATAAAGAATGAAGCTGCAGCAAGCTAACACATGCAGAGGCAGTTCAGTTCAGACCAACCAGTGGAGGCTTTTCTTTTATCATAAACAAGCATGGAATGGAATGGGAAGTTAGTTACAGGCTACACCTGTCAGCTGAGTTTCTTGCAGTGTAATACATGCAGGAAGTGAAGCATCTCAACACCTTACTTCCAGAATACTTCCAAACTTTCAGTTGTAAGCACTTTGCCTGAAACATTTAAAGTTGCATTTCCTTTAGCAAAAGATAGCTCATGATATACTCTAAATTTTCTTCTTTGTGCCATTTATTAGATCTCATACTCAGCTACGGGCAATCAGAAATTAACGCTCGAATTCCAGGGACAATCTATAGTAGCAAACAAATTGGATGTATCAATATTCAGAGAATGGGAAGAATATGATTGTAGACATGAAAGGAAGATCCTGGCAAGTAGGACAATCATGCGTCTCTGCTCAGAGACAAACCGTACAAACACTACAGTATCTAACAGAATCCATCAAAATCATGGGCTTAAGCCTTAGTAGGTGCTTATGCTAGTGTAATAGTATTTTTATTTTTTGACAGAACGTAATAGTATTTTTAAAATAAGAAAAAACAACAACATAGTAGTCAATGCATTCAGAGGTTATACAATTCATCAACATAAAAATGGATAATCCTGGGTTTTACTTTACTTCACTGGTAATAAGTACCTTCCAAGCTAACAAGAACCGATTCCGGATATCATTAAGGTAGCCTACAAAGACCAAATCCTAAGGTTTGGTTAGGGGCATTAGTCCACTAGGTCATGATGGTTTATTCCTCCTGTAAACACAAAGCATACGCTAGAGATTAGAGAATCTAAGCCATAAAATGGGCCAGGAAAAGATTACACATGACAAAAACGTTCTATTTGACTGAGAACCTAAGATTAGGCCACTAGGTGGTGACGGTGTTCATTTGACTAAAACCGAACTCGTTTAGCATGAAAATTGCATGTCTGAAGCCGCTCAGCTCAAGCGCTTTTGCCCTGTAAAAGGAATAAAAAAAATTGAAAAAAAAGAAAAGCGCAAAGCCAAGAGAGGGACTCCGGAGCTGCAAAGGCGTACACGTGTGGCCCTTGCTGCCGGTCTCCCGGCTCCAGCTTCAGGTGCTCCGTCCCCATCCCGCAACGAGAAATCATCGCTTTGGAAGCTGCTTTGTGCTTTGTGCTTTCTCTTTCTCCTCCTCTTTCTCTTTCTCCTCCTGCGAATCAAGTGCTCTGGTTGGTGGCTCTGGTTTAAGGATGGTGAACCAGACGATCGAAGGATGGTGAACCGGACGCCATCGCGGGAGCTCCTGCGCAGCGATCGGACAGCTCGAGGCGACGCTGATGAGTGATGGGAAAACTCTGAAGAGAACCCATACCCATGGCCATGGGTCCTGGTTGGTTGCAAATTTTGAAATCATTTCAGTTTGATGCAGTATTTCTAAAGCTAACAGCAAGAGAATCAGGGGAGATAGAGAAAGACATATAGCTATGAAGCAGTTGATCGATCCCATTTTTAAAGCTTTTTCTAGGGTTCAGATTGTACTTGGAATTCTCGAGCAAAAGCTCCACGTATGGTATCAGCTAACCAATTGCAAGTTGCATGCTTGGACAGAGACTTGACACCAGATGTTCTTGGATGGCCTTCGCGACCTATAGGTTAGTTAGGGACTTGAGGCTTGGATTGCACTGGTCAATAAACTCGAAGACATGTTAGCTTCTGGAATTCATTTGTTTGAGAATATCTGGCTCTTGATTCAGTGCTCTGTTGTACACTGTGGGGGGGAATACTATGAACCTCACTCATCAACCACTCCTTGGACCCCATGCATGGCCTTGACTCTTGGTGCACCACTCTTTCCTTTCGACTATGAAAACAAACAAAAGTCTTGAACATCGCAGAAGATCTCATCGAGAGTTGATAGGTCATCCGTATCTTGATTTTTTTTCGAAAGCGTGCATTAGCACGTGCTTCATTAAGTGAGGTGGGAAGTTTTACTAGCTCCAAGGATAGTCACGGCGAGAGCCGTTCACATCTTGGAGGAACACATAACACAAATCACCAACTAGTGGTGGGGAAGTAAGGTTGTATTAACTAAATAACTGATGGCGCGACAAGGTGGAGGTGGAGCACAGCAAGGTATTAAGCAGCCATTGCTGTGAGCAACGCCCCGCACCGATCCAGGCGTTCGCCTCGTCTAGGATGCAGCAGAGCAGCTCGGGCGGCGTCAAGGACCTGTGGTCGAAGGTGCGACGGTTCCTTTCCTTCCACAGACACCACGACACAAGCAGCACTAGCGAGTCGAAACTTCGCCGAAGGGCCTGCGGCAGTGTAGCCCGACCCAGCAGCCACAAGTAGAGCAGGGAAGAATCTTGCTGAGGTGCTGCGGCGAGGGAGCCCAAGGAATGCAGCAAAGGAGGTGGTCTGTTGTTTCGTCAAGCTGATCGCACAAGGCGCATGCCGCGTCCAACTGGAGTCCATGCCGTTTCCTCCGGTGAAATTTTTCGTATTTTTTTCTTTCTTTTGAAAACAATTTTTAGAAAAATACCAACGCCAAAATATTTTCTGAAAATAGACCATTTTAGGCGTCTTAGCACATGACGCCGAGATATGAGCTCGGCGTCGTGTCACTCGGACGCCGAGAAAATCTTTACCACGTCACGGAAGACCGGGTCGTCGCCGACATCGTTATGCGTCGTCCAGAGACGTCGGCGTCGTGTCGCCGTCGCCAAGTACCCAACCTCGGCGGCGTTCGCACTGAAAGCCGGGCGCTGCCCAGCGGCCCAACAAAGCACGGTGGCCCAATGACTCGGCGTTGGGTCACTTAACGCCGAGCCTCCAGACCTCGGCGTGACCCGACTCAACGCCGAGGTCTGAACCCTTTAGGCCGCGCCGAGGCCCTTCTTCTTGTTCCTCCTCCTCCATTCCCCACGGCTCCCAAATCCCCACGGCCCCACGAAACTCTAACCTCCAAATCGACCCCGGTGCGGATCTTGTCCTCCCAAGCTTCCTCGAGGTAATGGTCCTCCCTCCTTCATTCTATCCGCGTAGATGTGTTTACATTGTCCCTAATCATTTGGAATCATGGTTGTTTGGTGATTTGGTATATTTGTGTTTGCATTTGCAAAATGTATGGCTTAGGATCATTGAGTGCATTGTTGTTTAACTGTTTTATGTGATGAACATGTTAGGTTAGTTTGGTTTCTAGTTATTTTGGTCATTAGGGTTATTTGTTTATTGTAGGTGTCATTAGGGTTAGTTATTTGTTGGTCATTAGGGTTACTATGTATTTTATTTATTTGTTGGTCATTACATTTCAATTTGTTATGATCAAGGCGTTTTGCCAAGGTACTCCTCTTTCCCCTCTTTCAATTCATTCATTTAGATTCGTTTGTTTTTGAACTTGGCATTATAGGTTTGGTTCATGTTCATGTCATTCGTGCAATGTATGGTGGTTCAAATGATTGAATGACCCAAATGTATGGTTGTTGCTGTTGTTGTTGTTGTATATGTTATGGTTTATAATCATTGAGTTAAATTTTGTGTTTGTTAGGATTCAAATTTGTTTAAGGTTTGTAATGAAAAGCTTATTTGGGAGGTATGGTGATGTAGTGTTAGTACCTTTACATTCGTTGCAAGGTACTTTGGATTGATTTTTTTTCTACGTAATGTTAGGATGCCAAGGCGTGATAAAGCTCGTATTCCAAGGTAATCCCAATGTTTATTCATTATCTGTGCAACAAATAGAAAATCCTAGGTTTAGGTTTGGTTCTCCGTTAATATGACTAAATTCTTTCAATTGTAGCTATGGTCGGCAGAGGGCAAATCCCTACGACCTAAAGCCTCTCCCTGAAGGTGTTCCTCGACCAATGTGCTTTTGTGGTGATCCTTGCAAGGTAGACATCTCTCAAGATGAGGAAACATATAGACAGAGAGTCTTGGATGTGTCCCAATTATGCATGGGAACCTACAAAGCAACAGCAATGCAAGGCATCGTTTGTGAGAAATTTTATTGTGTTAATTAATTTTCTTGTGATATTAAGTATTGCTTATTTATTTATTTTGTAACAATTTGTTTTTCTTGCAGACCGTTTCATCACTGTGTGACTTTGAGCAGTGGATTGACACTAAGATCAAGGAGTCGGACAAGCAGCGTCTAGAAGGCCTGAAGGAGTGGGATGCGGAGGTTAAGGAGAGGTTTGAGCGAGACCAGATGGAGGCTATAGAAAAGGAGCATAAGGAAGAGGAGGAAAGGAGGCGTGTTGTCACGTACATGACGGAGAGGGAGAAGAAGCTTGAGCGTGTGCTGTGAGCGAAAGCCAACGATGGAGGAGAATTCGAGATGCTTAGAGAGGAAGGAAAGTGGCTTCGTTGCACTCAAGTGGTATTTGGTTCATTCACGAGCGATGTCGTGTAGCCCTAGACTTTTTTACTATGTTGTAATGCACTCGCTTTTATTTCGGATGAACTTATTCCTGGACTTTTTTTATTATGTTGTAATGCACTATGATTTTATTTCAGATGGTCTTATGTCCTGTACTTCGTTAACTATCCTAAGACTGTAGTGGTACTGTTTGTATCACTGAAAAGACTACTTGTGTTGTTGCAGTCACTGAAAGGGCTATAGGTACTGTTGCAGTCACTGAAAGGGCTACAAGTCTATTTGAAAACTCACTGAAAAGCCTAGATTCGTTTACTGTTGTATCCGTATACGCAATGAATTAATATCAGAGTGATGTACTGCATTTAGATGAAGTGACAAAACATAGGTGTAGCCTTTTCAGATGAAATGACCAGTCATGGTTGTAGGCTTTTCAGATGAAGCATCTAGCCTTTGCAGATTCAATAAATGAGTACGCACACATGTTTTTTGTCAAGTAGCATTCATAGTGAACCTGCCTTCATCTCTATATATAGTGCTCCATGTCTTGCTCCACATCCACACAAATTGTTTTCTGGTTTAGTTTTAGCAAATGTCGAGCGGAGGTTCCTCGAGTGGAAATGGTTTCATGGAGGGGAGAGAGGAGGGGGGTGAGGAAGGGACCTCCGATTGTGTGGGAGGGTTCTCTAGGTCCTGATTCTTTTCAAGAACCAATAGAGGAATTTCCTTTGGAGAGGAAGAGTGACTTCACCCGTGAGAGACCTCTTAGATCATCTGAGAAGCGCATTGAAGATTGGCCAAAATGCATTTTGGATTATGTTGTGCGGATGTACAACGATCGGAATGGAGGCCGTCGTTTCTTCGATGCCCACGAGGATTTGTATTACCTTTGAACTCTCTCCTTTTTAGATTTGCATTTGGTTTATACTAGTATTTATTGGTAGATGGGTTTTCGAGATTCAAGCTGTCCAGGATAATCTGTAGCTTCACTAGATGGGTCGACCCTCCTCCTATCTATCCCCATCAACAATTACATCACATATCTACTGGGGACGCATCTTTGACTTAGAGTATGGCCTCGAAGTGGTAATGAGGACAAGTCGGACGACGACAACAAAATGATGATGCAGGAGGAGGCACTATGCAAATCCGCATCTGCAGTGCCTGCACCATAAGAAGGACGGACCTCCTTCTCCACCGCCACCGCCACCACCACCGCCTCGCCAACCGGAGGATACTATGGGGAAGCGCAACTCGATTCAATATGTGGGAGCATTATTAGGACCAACATTTGTTAGTCAATCCGAATGTGGAATGCTTGTATGAGTTGTTCTTTTCAATCTCGTAAGGCATGCTAGGTTTAGTTTGCAACATGCCCTTGTTAGTTTTTATGTGAGTGTGTACCCTTTGCAATGTCTCAGATCACTTGTTTCTTTCAATCCCCTAAGACATGCTAGGTTTAGTTTTATGACATGCCATTTGTTACTTTTGATGTGACTGTAATCGTTGTGCCTCGCTATTTCATAAATTGCGCTTTACCTACCTCTAAGTTTCATGTACTATGGTTGATTCCCAAACCTGAAAAAAGATTTGAGTCTCTCTAAAAATAGGGATTGAAATCGAACCAACAATCGGTTTTTCCTGCAGGAACAAACATACAAACATAAATATAACTTGTCTAGATTCGTTAGTATAACTTCGTGTTAGTCGAAGAGGTTGAGAAAGATTTTTCATTTGAATCATGCAAATAGGATCGCAACATATACCAAATGGTTTGGGTTTTGTTGGGCTGAGGCTCGGCGTTGAGTCGGCCCACGTCGACCCTAGGGTTTGGCTCGACCGTGTGTGAGGTGGGCTAAGGCTCGGCGTTGAGTCGACGCCGACCCTAGGGTTTGGCTCGGCTGTTCATGAGTTGGGCCTCGACGTCGAGTTGGCCCACGCCAACCCTAGGGTTTGGCAACGGCCGTGGCCCGGTTTGGGCGAACCTCGGCGCTTAGTCGTGGCTACGCCGAGGTTCAAGGCTCAAGGTCAATTTACCCCACGCCGAGCTTGGGCATCTCGGCGCTCGATGCAACGGTTTCCGGTATGTACCAAAGGCGTCGGCGTGAAACGACTAAACGCCGAGGTTGGGCACCTCTCGGCGCTTCGGTGAATTGTTTTCCGATATGTACCCGGTGCGGCGTCAAATGACTAAACGCCGAGCCCTCGGTTCACCAAAATATACCTCTTCTTTGATTTGCTTCACTATTTCCCACTACTCTAATCAATGACGATGACCTTGTGCCAACAACGGACTGAGCTCGCTAGGCCCTTAATAGCCGGAAACATGAAACATGGCGACGTTCCACACATTCACATAACACATGACCACACCGATGATACATTCATTCAACATCCGTACATACATAAGGTCCAACACATTCAACATCCAACATAGTCCATACATATGCTTCATCAATAAAAAAATAGTCCAAACATAGTACAAGGTCCAATGCATACATAGTCTATGCACAAAATAAAGCATATGAAGTCTTTGGATCTTTTATCGCTCCTTGTACCTTAACGTGGACGGCGAAGCGTAACGCTTTCCCTCCCAAACGGATAGGTACCGGAGGTACATGTCCATCGGTCTGGCGTCCTATGTGGACGCCCGAACCGGAGGGGCCTTGAGTTCCTTGGGTGCATCTCCAAGTCGGACATGCCAATCTCATCATACTCATGATCATAGTACTCTCCTCCTTCATCAACTTCATCATCATAATGACCATGTCCTTGACCACCCTCTGCAGCACCATGTGCACCATGTGAAGATGAAGTCCCTCCAACATGTGCGAAAGGTCCAAAGCACCAAGTCGCTGTGGGGCTGCCACATCCGGGAAACGTCTACATCCAAGGCGTGCAGCTACCTTTCGTAGAGGCGATGCATGGCACGCTGTGCATTTTGAAAGCACTATTAGTAAGTGGGGTTACGTCATAAAAAGTATATAAAGATGTAACATCAATCTGAATGAGAGAAGACTACCGAATGTGCTGTCGTAACATGGAGGCCTCATCAGATCGCCCACGGAATCATCAATGCCCTTCCTTGGTCGGCCACCGCCCCCTCATTATCTCCATGCTCTATGCAACAAAAACAATAATTTAAGTCTCTATCACAAAGAAAGACCTCGAGATTGAAATAGTTGTATCACTTACATACTGGCTAACGCAGGGCGATCTCAACTTGCTCGCCTTCTCTCGTAGTTGTATCATATGGGTTGTTGCCCTCATCCTCGCTTCGCAATGTCGGCAATGTCTTGCTCAGGTCAAGCGGGCCTCAATTGAAGCCTTGTTCGTTGACCAAACCAAACAAGGTAATCATGGAATGCCTTGTCACGATGGATGGCGTGGATGCCCATGTTGTTCTGCTCCATCAACATCCACTCATCAATGTAGCGCCGGTGCTCCAAACGCCAGCTAGGATCTTCTTATTTTTTTGTCTCGCTGAACCTGCAAATTTTACACCAAATCGGCAATATGAAGGCCTACTCAATGATTCTTTCATGTGAAACAAACAAAATATTGTATGTTACGTACTTGTGGAGCTAACCGGTGGAGAAATCATCGGCGGAGAGAAGGTTTCAGCCCTACCAAATCATGCTATACGGTGAGGGAGATGGTACTCCACTCGCATAGAAAACAAATAAGGTAATGAAGTAACATAAAAATAAAAAAAACAAAAGTAAACCAATGTACCATTACACAAAGCAATTCTAGTAGATAGCTTGATGGATACCGTTGTCTAAGCGGTTTAGGACATTTTCTCTTATTGTGGCCCGGCTTATGGCAACCAGAGCAACTCTCTTTTGGGTGTCCTCTACAAAATGTCTCCCAACCTTACTCGTGGTTGATCTACCTTTCGTGGCTCGGTCCATGTCCATCCCCGAACCGCTTGGCGCGCCCTAGGTCCTCTACTCTTCCGAGTAAACCAAGATCGACCACATACTTGGGGCCATCATCATAAGTAGGCCATTGACTCTCGTCAAGAAATGGCTCGAATCGAGGATTCAGTGCTCATTAGGTTCCTCAAAGAGAACTCATGCGCCATACGGGGAGGGACCTCGGTGGTCAACACGTCTAAGGCGCATAGTCAGTAATCATGTGGGAGCAAGGCCTATGGTATATGATCGGTTTTCCACACGTACACTTGTTCTCATTGATCACTACTTTATGTTTTCAAGCACCCAGTCTTCACCACCAATGTTAGTTCCGCCACCCTCTAGAATCTCATATCCATGGTTGATCGGATCAAACATGAACCCGTCTGTCGTTTAGACTTTTTCTTTGAGAAAGCTAGTTCCTGAGATGCTAAAAGTGGCCAAGCTTTGCCTGTTGTCCATAGAGACCTCGCATGCTTCTTCCTCGAAACGAACCAAGAATTCAACTTGTAAAAGGTGAATGAGGCAATAGCAAATCACAAAGTCTTAGAAGGTCAAGAACATCTCTCGCCATGTTACTAGTCATGAAGCCCCATCTCCAACCACCCATGTCATATGCAAGTGACCACTTATCCTTCGACGCCATCAACTCGCTCAAGAATTGCCTGCCATCAACATTTGTGGCTAACTTCAGGGCATCTAACTTGTCTTTGAATAATTGAACCTCTTGCTGCCTGCAAACCTCCTCAAATAATTTGAAGTTGTCCTTTGTGTGATCACGCCTTATAAGATTCTGAGCAAGGTGTCTGGTGCACCACCGATGATGTATTTGGCCGTAACCAGGAATCTCTTGTTCTACGGCATTCGTAATGCCGAAGATGCCTATCGGATATCACACAAACATCACGTCCCTGCACCAATTACCACTTGTCTTACTAGCCCGAGAAACCAACACCAACTATCCGTGTCCTCCTTCCGAACAATCGCAAAGGCCAATGGCACAAGTCGGTCCTCTGCATATCTGTCCCCAATACAAATAAGCATTGTGCCTTCAAATTTCCACAAGAAAGGTCCCGTCAATTGAGACGAGCGGGCCTGCAATGCTTGAATGCTTCGATGCTTCGCCTGAACGCCCAAAACGTCCTTCCCAAATACCCAGCTACCATTTCTTGTTTCACCCTCCTTAGGTAAATACTCAAGTGCATCCGTGATTTACGGCCCTCATTATGTTCAACATTACAGGGGAGGCGCTCATAAGCTTCTTCCCAATTTTCAAATATTATTTCCAAAGGCACGTTGCTTTTGCCTCCATGCTTTCCCATACTTGACATAGTAATTGTATCGTTGAAAGATGATCTCAACCAACGCAGATAATGTAATGGTTGGCATATGCTTCACCACGGGGCATAATTGCCTTGCAATGAACCTAGAATTAAGGCACAGATGGTTCTCTTACAAATGATGCTAACAAACATGTGGTTGCTTCACCGAGGTAATCTTCCATTTGCACGCCATTCGTCTTCCTAGCACATACTCTCCAACCACATTGTTGTTCTTCACAAGCAACAAAGTACCTCTTTTTCCTTGAATGAATTGATGACCCTAAAAGGTCGGTTGTGTACAATGGAGTACTCTTGCAACCATGATTTCAACTCATCCATGGTAGCAAACAATATGCCCTTCCAGTATGATGAGGCAACCGCTAACATCGAGCAACTTGGCCCACCATCGCCTCTCGCCCTATGACCATGGCTAAGGTCCTCGAAATCACCAACTAGTGGATCTCTCCAAGGCAAGACCCTAGACAATATCTCTATTTCCCTTAAATTGGGGGTAACCAATGGCGTCGTCATCGAGTCTTCGACTATCTCCTCTACTGAAGGACTCATCATCTCCAGCTATCTCCATGTCAAAACGGTTCGTAGCCCTAGCATCACCAAAGTCTTCTTCACTACTAAGATCATCTTCGTCGCTAAGCTCATCCTCAATAGAAAAGTCTCAGCTAGCGTCGTCCAAACCTTCTTCTGCATCAACAATTACATAATCATCATCCTCTTCATCACTATCATGATTGCCCTCACCATCGGCAACCGGATTCTCTTCCTCATCTCCAACGTAGCCTAGTTATGTGACAAGTATTTCTTCTTCAGGCAAAGGACCATAACCTATGTGAGCGGGGGAAGATGGCCATGCTTCGAAGTTGTCATTTCCTAAGCCGGACTCCTTACTTACTACTAAATCCAAAGATCGCACTTCTGAGGCCAATACAACTGCCTTGTAATCATTCCATTCAGACTCGTTTGTAATTTTGAGCAACCGCTTGATCCGAGGACCCTTCGACGACCCAACATCTATGACACCTTCAAACTGAACATGCACGTCTCCTTCATTCCAAATTAACTTAACTCTTCACTCGCTCCACTAAGCGGGTCAAAGATGGTATTTTAGAAAAAATCAACAACTCCTCACACATGTTCGTAAATTCCAAACTATCATCTCTTGTCCTAACAATACGGCCTCCATGATGCAACCTCACTAATTTATCCATCTACAGCCATCACACAACAAGTAGTGTAACATATGAATATATTTCAATCCAATAAGTAGAAACTAAAATATATCATTTCATCGTTTCAACCCCAACAACATAATCATTTCTAGTCATAACAAATTGAAATGTAATGACCAACAAATAAATAAAATACATAGTAACCCTAATGACCAACAAATAACTAACCCTAATAACACCTACAATAAACAAATAACCCTAATGACCAAAATAACTAGAAACCAAACTAACCTAACATGTTCGTCTACATAAAAGCAGTTTAAACAACAATGCACTCAATCATCCTTAGCCATACATTTTGCAAATGCAAACACAAATATACCAAATCACCAAACAACCATGATTCTAAATGATTAGGGACAATGTAAGCACATCTATGGGCATTACCTCGAGGAAGCTTTCTGGAGCCGAGATCGTGGCACCGGGGGTCGATTTTGGGGTTAGGGTTGTCAAGCATGGGGAAAGAGAAAGAGATGGAGGCCAGCGGTTTCAAATGAAGGAGGAAGAAGAAGGGCAAAGGTCTAGTCGGGTCACGCCGAGGTCTGGAGGCTTCTGCGTTATGACCCAACGCCGAGTCATTGGCTTCGCCGCATTTGGCCAGCGCGGATGGGGCCAGAGCTCGGCGCTTCGGTCTCAATATCGCCGAGGTTGGGTACTTGGCGACGGGCGACACGACGCCGACGTCTCTCGACCCATCGCTACTAACGATGTCGACGATGACCGGTCTTCCGTGGACGTGGCAAAGACTCGGCGTCGAGTGACATGTCATATCTCGCGTCATGTGCTAAGACGCATAGAAATGGTCTATTTTCAGAAAATGTTTTGGCGCTGGTATTTTTCTAAAATTGTTTTCAAAAAACCAAAATACGAAAATTTCACGTTTCCTCCGCTCCGCTGTCCATAGTCGACCATGCAAGGCGATCCAAAGAAGAACTTCACCTTCGGTGGAACCGCCGCACGCCAAAGTTCCTTGCCCCCACCATGCTCGTCCAGCCCACAAAGTAAGCCCTGTACGCCAAACGTACGGAATATTGACCATCAGCTGACCAGCGCCAAATGAAGCGATCAGATTCCAAAGGCCGCAGCTGAACGTCTTGAAGCATCGCCCAATGGCGATCAGTGAGGGCGTCCTTAACCGAACGCCCGAGTCTCCTACGTCCGACTGCCTTGCAGAGGTTGGGGGCGAAAGTGGGAATGGCCCCAGAAGGCAGCCACACGTCAGTCTAGAACCGTGTGGAGGCGTCGTCGCCAATCTCGACAGTGACCGATGAGCTGAACATGGAGGATATCTTTCTTTCCGGAGTAGACGGCAGCATCGTCCAAGTGGAGTCCGGCTTGGTCCGGCGTAGCCATTCCCATCTTAGGCGTAGCGCATACCCCGAGGATTCTAAGGTCGGGGATTCCCAGGCCTCCACTGTCTTTGGGTGCGCACACTATCGGCCAGGCGATCTTGCAGCGTCCACCGGAGACCGACTCGGAACCAGCCCAGAGGAAAGCGCGACGTCGTCGGTCAATCTCGCCAATGGCCCACGCCGATAGGCAGCAGCTGATGGAGATGTGCACCGGAATGGCGGATAGGGTTGTCTGGGTCAGGGTCGCGCGCCCTGCGTCAGTTAGGAGACCGCCCTTCCAAGTCGGTATGCAGGCCGCTACCGCGTCGACGAGCCGCTGCTCTTAGCAGCGGTTAATCCTGGAGAGCGACAGCGGCGCGCCCAGATATCTGGTAGGGAAGTCCTGGACCTTGCAAGGGAACACCTGGCGCACCGCGTCAATCTGTGACTGGGAGCAGCGGATCGGCGTGATGACGCACTTGTCGACGTTGGTGACGAGTCCGGACGCGCCCGCGAAGAGGTCCAAGATGGCCGCATGTTGTTGAAGTGATTCACATTTGAAGCCATCCGTATCTTGATATGCTGTCTACTTTAGAAAATTGAATACAGTACATCAGCATATTCGATTACATCTACGAATCATCATTATACCATGCCACTTCACACTTGTTGAGTGGTCTTGCACATTAAATAAAAAGAAAGGGAAAAAACCCAAGAATTTGAAGAGAAAGTCCAGAGTGCACCTAGGCATATGGCAAGGCAACATCCTTCCATTGGAGAACTCAAGGAGCTTAATTGCCATTACATAATTTACATTGATGTATCATAATTATGCCTAACTTGAATTGCAACGTGAAGGCGTTACTATTGCAAATGTTTATGATTACTTTAGCATGCATCTTCTTCAACATACATCCAATACAGAATTCCATTGCAAGGCACTTATGCGCACTCCCTTAATCATCATATGGTTTAGTTCACAGGAGTATTCGGGGCATCTCAATCTCAAAACCGCCTGTCAAAAACTAGCTACAGTGTCTTCTAAAAGCATGTATCTGCTGAACTCAGTTAGTCAGTTAGATTGTTAATACTTCAGAGCTCAGAGGCAAAATTGGGGCACAATCTCGTGCTCTACATATCACATACTCACGACAAACATCTGGCATCAAAACCTCCCTTGTCCTTCTCTTTGATCTCATCCGGTTTGAGCACATGCAGGAGAATTGTCAGAACAATCTTTATGATTTCCTCTTCATCGTACGATGTAGCAAACCTGACTGCAAAATGTAATTGTTTTAATGTGTCACCTCATGAGTTAACTCGATACTCCTTGTTGTGGTAGATACCAAGATAATCTAAACCTAAGCTATAATAAGGGCTGTTTGTGTTATTTCAAATGGATAGAAAGTATTCAATTATATGTAAATAAGCTGGACTATTCTAATTGCTTACCCCAAGGAAAGATTGGAAACTCCCATGTTTGCTTAGGAACTGATATAGCATATGCAGCAACCTGAAAATGATTGAAACTACTTGTGTCAGGCATTGCTTTGGTGCAAAGCATTTTCCAAAATATGTGCAGTTAGAATGCAGCATACATACAAGAGTGGAAGCAGCAAGTGAGCAGGGAGAATTGAAAAGTAATGAGGTATCTTCTGTTTCATACAGAATGTCCAAAATTTCCATGCACACTTCCAGATCCAAAAGCTCACCTAATTTTGATATTTCCCTGGCAGTGAAGAAGAAAATAAGGAGTGAGTGAATTAATTGAAAAATATAAAGCTATGTTTATTTATATCAAGATGTCAATAACTAGCAACTAGTAGCAATTCACACAGCTGTCCAACTATGGTAAAATACTAGCAATAGTAATAGAAATACTAATAATGATTCATTTGCTTAGTACTTACTGATAATAGTTCCAGTGGTCATTAGTTTGTACTTTGTAGGATTGGTGAAACTGTACAAACATGGGAATCAAACAAGTCGTTCAATAGGGGGGTTTAGGAGATTTTCTTTTTATCAAACACGCAGGGAGCTGTATATCTTTCTATTAAGAAGGATATCTAGAGGAATTTTCTGCTTATCCAATATGAAATTTCTTTTCTTAATTTTTCATATTGCCAGATTCACTTGTGAAAACAAGAGAAGATATATTGTAGATAGGAGACATGTTATGAGATTATTTTCGCTAATGTGCCCCCATTTTAGCATTTCTCAGAAAGATATTTGGTGCTAAAAGCTGCTATAAAGAGCTACACAGTCTGCTTCCTAAGAGTGAGAAAACAGAATGTGACACAGTTAACATTTTAGTTGTGATTAGTTACTACTTGCTACTCCCTCCGCCCCAAAATAATTGCACATCTTGCACTTCGAGGAGTCAACAAATCTCTAGTTTGATTGTATTTATAGGAAATAGTATTAGCATTTGGACCTCTAAATAGATTTACTATGAAAATATATGGTGTGATTGATCTAATGATATTTATTTGATATCATAAGTATTAGTACTTATATATATTTAGTTAAACATAAATTAGTTGACTCCTCGATGTGCGAGATGCGCACTTATTTTAAGACGGACGGAGTACACATGTTTGTGATAAAATAAAAACGAGGACTAGATGAGAGAGATTTCATTACTATAATAATGGTAATTCACAACAACAAAAAAAGAATATTTTGTATAAGCTCCCATTATTCACACTTTCAGGTTTCATAGTTTGCCTTGAACAGGGTTAACTGCTGTTTACGGATCAGAAAAAGGTTGTAAGCAATCCAAATAACCTGAAATGGATGAGAAGCTCCTCCAGGTATATGAAAGCAATGCTTGAAGATCCAATGCTGTGATCCACTACCTAAAATCCCACAAAAAACAAAAAGAATATAACATAGTTGACCCTATCAACTTAACATATTGTCCAGTAATAATCTTAGCCAGGAGTTACCTCCAAGAACACCAATTCCTGCAGCATTACAGATTAGAGAAAACACCTTCAGTGATTCAGTCACAACAAGTATGCATTCAGAAAAGGAATAAACAGTTTATCATGAACTCACAGCAGTGGCGAAATCGCGGCACATGAAATGCTGGTCGGCGATGATGCGATCACCCAGGGCTTTGAGGCTATTCACTGACATCGGCCTCCGATCATGGATCTGAAGGAAGAATTTCACAGAGAAGGCAAGGTAGTGCTACCGCCCGCGACATGAAAGCACGCAGCGTTAGCTCAAAGGAAAGGCTTACAGTGTCTCTCACCTTGCTGGCAATCCACACCGCGACGAGCGAGAATAGCTCGAGGTTGCTGTCCCTCAGGGGCTCGAGAAGCCAGGACCTGACGACTTGGCCGCTTCGTGTGCCGCAGTACCCCGTCTTCCTACAGCAACCGGGGCAAGGGATGAGAAATTCAGAACCATCGTCCCCCAGAGAAGAAGGGGTGAATGTTGGATCACCTCGGGAGCGCCGGGAGGAAGCGTCCGGCGAAGAAGGTAAGTGCGGCGTACTTGACAATGGGCCGGAGGTCGAGCCGCTGCGAGGAAATCATGGGATGTAGCAGCTGAGGTCTATCAGGGTTTTGAAGTTGGGTTTGGGAACGGAAGGCACGGAATAGCTCACCATGGAGGCGTGGAGAAGGAACTGGAGGAGGTGGCGGCGCCTGGATGAACTCGGCCACGTGCTCGCCGCCGCCGCATCGTCGTCGTCCTCGATTTCCATTGTGACGCACGAGACAGGTAGACGAGCAGCAGCAGGGCCCCCCGGGACAGCCGGCAGAGTCTTCGGAGTCGAAAGCGCAAGAGAAGCGGAGACAGAGGCCGAGCGGGCCGTCCGCGTACAGATCCAGAAGCGACCCAAGTACAAGACGAAGGCCCACTCGTCCATCAGGCTGGAGCAGTTCTCCCCTGCAATATGGCCCAATGAATGCTTTCCGAATGACAATAGGTGAGACTATTTTGATTTGTTGATAGGGGCTGTTTGGATGCTGATACAAATTTATTTTTTTTGGGAACTTGTCGGAATGTGTTCCTATTTATTGATAGGCTTTTGGTTTACGCGGCCAATTGCAGCGAGTGCTTGTCAAAAAGCTTTTGTAACTAATCGTGTAGGGGATTTTGGTCTGTTATTAGGAATTTTAGGTTTTTTTTGGATAACGGGTAGTTTGGAGTTTCGGGATTTGTTCAAAATAGCTAATAACTGGATTCCTAATAATGGGATTAATTCCTTACTTACTACTTTGTGTGAGCTTTCACGGGCCACAGCTCAAAACCTGTGGCGATAATAAAAAAAACTTGACCTGTCGGGGATAACACAGCCCCGGAGTATTGTGCTTAAGAAGAAGACCTTCTCACGAAAGTCAAGAAAACCCCTGAACCTCTGTCCCACCCATACACAGCGGCACCACAGCTCCCGTGACACTGTGCTAGCCTTAGACCTATGCTTTGGCGTGGGACAGACGAGAGAATTTTTTTCAACGCACAAATAAATTGTGCCTCCTCCGGCCAACAAATCCGCCCCTAAGGGGGTTCGAACTCTGAGCGATAAAGTGCAAAGCGCATAGCCAGATCAGCTGGTCTAGGGTTCGCTTGCACCTGTGGCGATAATAAAAAGGAGAGGGAGTTGTGGCTGCCTAATAATAGTTTAACGGTAGCAGCGCTGTTGTGGCGGTCACGCACCTGTGGCGTGGTGGATTGAGGCAGGGAACCAAACATTCCCTGACTTTTTGGCACAACGTAGAAAAGCTGCATGGATATGTTTGCACTTTTTTTTAACAAATATCATATCTTCCAAAAAAAATCAGATATGCAATAAGAAGTCAAGTTGTCAAGCTATAATTTTCAATTAATTTTTAAACCCTCTCAGTGAACGTTGAACTCCTTTTAACACTGATGGATCCATCAAGTTAAAATCAAATATTGACCATGTTTAGTTGTCTTTCTAACGGCTTCAAAAGATGTGTGGAGCTGTTTTTTTTTTCAAGCAGATTAAAATAGAATAGCTCCTCGCCTCCTCAAGCGGAGTTTCTTAAAACCGGCTCTTTACAGGAGACGGGTGCTGGATGGAGCTGAAAATATTAGCTTCTCCCGTCTTGTTCTCTCCTATCTACTATGAGAAGGTGTTTTATCAAATATTTTTCAATGCAGCTTCATAGTAAAGCCGGAGGAAAAAAAAATTCTCCACTAGTGAAGTAGAACTGCTCTAATAAATAGGTTTATAATAATAAAAGGTAGATAGATGCTTGGAATTTGGGTTGTGGACGTGAAATGAATAGAATTTTTTTTATCTAACTAAAAGCTTGAAAACTTTTCTGTATTATTCTTATGTCTAAAGATTTCTCTTTTTTCACTATATATATGTCGTAGTGCTGACTTTTATTTTCAAATGGAGTTCAAAATCCATCTACCTTCATCGGAGGCTGAAGTCACAACTTGTTTTTACCGCTATCTAAATTTTTGCAAATGCACTGTGCATTGTCGTGCAATTCCTCTCCAGACTAAAGAAACGAACCATGTCAAACTCAAAGGGTTGATGACTTGATCAACCATCAAATTCCGCAGAGAAAGAACGCTCAAATTCGGCGTCCACGAGGACACCCGCGATGACATGCACCACGGTCTCGCCCCTAACAATATCGACGCACTCCGACCGAACGCCGTTCACGACGAGCGCCCCGCGCGCGTCCCTGGAGGCGTAGAGGCTCAGCCCGGACACGGAGTCCAGGAGGCGCACCGCCCCGGCCCCGCGCGGCGGCGGCACGTCCGCGGCGAGCAGGCGCCGAGGGACCGCGGAGAAGCCGAGCACGCGGGAGAGGATGGCGTAGGTGTTTGCGTCGGTGTCGCTGGCCGCCGCTTCCCCTCTAGCGGCGGCAGCGCTGGCGTTGGACGACGGCCCCTGCAGCCTGAGGACGCGGGTGAAAGAGTCCGCCGAGGGCACGAAGACGGTGAACGGGAGGTCCTTGGGCAGCATGGACACCATCGCGTCGCCGAGCTCCCCGAGGCTCGCCGCCGCGCTGCTGCAGCGAGGCGGCGGCGGTGCCGAGGACGAGGATGGTCTTGCGACGACGGCGTGGTGGTGGGACGGTGGCGAGGGAGGTGAGGTGGTGGAGAGAAGCACGAGGAGCAAGAAGAGGATTGCAAAGGCGAAGGCGATAGCCACGGCGAGGAGGCGTGGCGGCGGCAGCGGCAGCCGTGGCCTGAGCGGGGACAGCCTCCGCTTCCTCGCCGCCGTCACGTTCCTGTAGCGCGGCCAGGAAGGATGCATGAGAAGACCTGGACTGGAAGGTGGAAGTGAAACTATTGGCACCGTTGCTGGTTTCATTTTGCTTGCTCGATTGACGGCGTGGTCAGTACGCCTATGGATGCTGCATCAGTACGTTTGAGTGCCCGCGCATCACGGTGTTGATTAAGCATTTCGTACGCTTCAATGCAATTCCCGATCGAGGGCAGGGCAGATGGAGGCAGCCGTGCCGGTGAGCTATGGGGCCAGGAGCCATGCGGCGGGCGTGGGGATGGGCACGGCACGACCGGCCATGCCGGATCCGGCTGCATGGCCGCGCGCTGTTTCCCGAGGTGTTGGCCCCCCGCCGCTGGCGGCAGGCAGGGCATGAAACGTGCGTTTTGACGAGGACCGTGCAGCGTGCGGGTCGCGGCTGCGACATGCCGCACGGGCTGGTGCCTGGTGGGGTGGGCCGGCACGCCACACGCTGGGCACGGCCCGAGAACGCGTGGGTCTCGTCTTGTCCAAGGAGTTTCCCGTCAGGCCGTCACCGATTCCGCCCACACCATGCGAGGCCCGATGCGCGCGCGCAGGTAGAACGAGTGGAGACCATCCGTGCCCTGCCGACTGCGCCCATCCGTCCGAAAGCGCCGCGCCGACGACGCCGTTCGCGTTCTACCTCCGGCGTGGCGGTGCCCCTGCACTGCAGGAATCGGGGATACGGCTGGAGCAGGAAGTCTCTGCCACCTACTTGTGCTTACTTTGTCCACTTCCAGTCTTTTGACACTTGCCCCGAATTCAGTGGCAGGCGGTTTTCTGGTGTTGTCACTTGCTGACTTGTGAACTGTGATCATGCTACGTATGCTCCGGCAGTTTTGGGGAGCGTACTGATTTGCTGAAAGGTTACCCCTGACTCCCTGAGTCACCAGTCATACACAAAGGCCTCACGTACTCCTAGGCCTACTTTGGGAACTTAGGGCGATTAACCTAGAGAACAAAACCCCTCCGTGGAATTTTTTTTTGACAATTCGAATCCCCGCGCACCCGCAGGTACGGGACAATTACCCTGCGGCTGTTTGGAAGCAAAATTTCAGGCTAGGGGAGATAACCACGGACATCCCTACTCGCAAAATCCTTGACCAAAGGACTTAATCAATGAAATTCAACTGAACCATTGACCAACGGACTTAACCATAGAAATTAAACTGGATTGATTGCATGAAGCAGAGACAGCAGCAGCCTAATGCAAAATCCTTCCTTGCTATAATGAACAACATTTTCATGAAAATAATGCATGAAAAAACACAAAAACCAAAATAATGCAAATAATTGAGTAACATGAGAAGCCGCATCAAGAATATGGAATGATAATTTTTTTTGACATAGTTCAATACATAGAAAGATTTAATTCAAGTGGCAAATTAAACCTAGCTAATCCATTCGTCACCAAATCACAGATCAAATCCATCTAGATATCCAAGACATATAATAAAAAATATGGTTTAACTCCTTGCATAAGCAGTGTTCGAGAGAGAAAAAAAGAACTCCTTTGCATAAGCTTTTCACATAGACACTGCAGCCAGTAAAAATAATTTTCTTCTCAAATCATGCATTTGCTTCCACACCAAGAACCCTGCAGGTAAACAAGGAAAAACATTAGTAGCTAGAGACATACCTAAAGTAAACTAATCTAGTGTTGCTAGGATACATCAACTTGAACCAAGGGCGAACATGTGGCATGCCACATCAAGCAAATTACAAATGTGGAAAAGTTGTTTAGTTTTGGTGCAGCTGCAGGTTAGTCATCTAAGCTCCACAAGACTTGTCATAAAATGCAGAAACAAATTCAATCAGACCTACATAGAAGGATGGCTAAGATACTTTTTTTGAGAAACCAAAGTAAACAAGATAGCACTTTTGTACAGGGTAACAACTAAACCTGTTAAAATTCAACTAAAAAAGAAGTAAATATATTGGCATCAACCAACCGAAGAAAAAGGTTGAACTATTTCATCATGTATTAAGATATTCATAATACTACTGCTTTTTCCTTCTATATTCCACTCTGAAAAAGGTTACTAGCAGTAATCCCATTGTTACATAATTTATATATTCTTTCTGTTCATTGATCATAAATAAAATGCAAATTAAATTAAAATAAAGCTTCTTGACCGACTAGCTAGCTGAGAGTACACATTAGGCTAGCTAGCAGATTGACGTGTGTACTTTTATTGAAGTGAGCATTGTATTAAGCTGTACTCTGTGCAGTTAGTCACCTCCGATCAAAAACTTAAATCGCAAATCTACCTCTAATCATCATCCAGCAGGCAAGCACAGCAGCTGAACAAACCAAGACTACGATAGCCCTGTTCGCTTCGCTGAAAAAAAAAACCGAAACACTGTTTCTGGCTGATTTGTTATGAGAGAAAAACACTGTTCCGGCTGAAAAAACAAGCTGAAAAATATGGATTATAAGACAAACGAACAGGACTAATTCGCAGCCTAGCACTATGTTGAAACTCCTTCTTTAGCCTATCTGTGCATGCATTACGAAAGAGCATGAACATAAAAAGACCAAGTTGCTCCTCAATCTTCATACCACGTGTCACGTAGCAAGTTCTCAGCCCTGAGAAAGTTTGCTATAGTTCTAAATATTTCAGCCTCTATCCTAAATTCTTCCTTGCACCAATTCTCGTGTCATTCGAGGATCTCTTTAACCTTTTTAGCACGAGGAACATAAGAGGTATGCTCAGGTGTTTTCTCTTCATCAAGAAAGGGCATTACAGCAGGGAGAAGAACAAAGAATAGCTCCTCATCTTCTTCTTCTTCCTCTTCCAACAAAAAATTCCTAGTAAGCTCCTCCCAAGAAGCCATCTAGTGTTACATATATGAAATTATATTATTACATATATATAAAAAACTATCAAGTACCACAAATTCACAACCACAATTGGCCAAACAGAGCACTAGAGAGAACATGCTCTTAGGAGGAACATGCTAGGAACTTTATGAAAGTCAAGGGCTGACTTTTAGAAAATTCCTAACATGCTCTTCCCAAGAACAAAGAATAGCTCATCTTCTTCTTCCTCTTCCAACAAAAAAAATCCATTGAAAGAAGCAAAGCATACAACAATTAAAATGTATCTTCCATCGAAATCTAGTGTATCAGTAAGAATCTCACCAATTCAAATCAAATAGAGAAAAGGAGAGCACTCAAAGTAGAGAAAACAAGTATTAGAATGGCAGATTCAAAGTATTAAAAGTCTAAAAACGTTGAGAAAATAAGTATTAAAAGTAGAGAAAACAAGTATTAAAAGTCTAAAAAAAGTTAGAAGTACCTAATCATTTTCTATAACATTCTACAACAGCACCTAATCATATTTATAACACTCTACGACAGCACCTAATCATCCAGGCAGCACTTACAACAGCACCTACTCATCCAGCATGTATACATTCATTTTTTTAGAACAGAACTGACAACAAAAACAACAACCAAATTATCTATTTTAAAGCCAAAGGAATATGACCCACTATGCTTAATAAGGCCAGACGACCCAACTCAAATGCACTTGCATGCTGTCAATTTTCATTCAGACAGCGTAGTACTGCACACACAAATTTAGACATAGTTTTGTATCTATATATGTGCCTGCCACACAAATTAATCTGGTCATCCACTGAACTCAAATAACAACCCATTTTCATAACTGTCCCTACACAAGTGTCACCCCGTCCCAACACGCAGATGCGGCAGTGTCACCCCGTCCCAAGACGCAGCAGAAAATCACTCCTGCAAAAGCATCATGCCCTTATTAGTCAGAGAGATTTAGTAAGCACTTGTTTGAGATTTAGCACGCTGTAAGGTCGAGATGGCGGACTAGAGGGGGGATGAATAGTCTTTTCTAAAATTAATCGCGTCGGCTAACCGATATAAATGCGGAATTAAAACAATCGGTCTAGCCAAGACTACACCCCTCTATATATGTTCAATAGCACCTTGCAAAGATACTAATAAAGCAACTAAGGTGTCGGGCTAGCTAGAGCTCTCCTAAACAATTCTAGGAGCAAGGTCACACAAACCTATGCCACTAGTACTTTAAGTAACAAGGGAGCTCCTACACATGCTAGTAAGCAAAAGCACAAAGCTAACTAAGCTCACTAGCAATGCTCAATAACAAGACAACCAACGCCTAATTAGAGAGCGCAAATACTTAGCTACACAAACAAGCAATGTGACTAACAAGGTTACTAAACCAAATTAGCCACGCAAGGGAGCTACTTCTATGCTACAGAAGCAAGAAGGTAATTAGCTAGCTACACAAGCTATCTAATTACAAGAGCAACTACACAAGCTTAAGATATATATATATATAAGTAATTGCAAGCTTGTGTAATGGGGATGCAAACCAACGGGAAGAATAAGGTTGACACGATGATTTTTCTCCCGAGGTTCACGTGTTTGCCAACACGCTAGTCCCCGTTGTGTCGACCGCTCACTTGGTGGTTCGGTGGCTAATTAGCATCACCCGCTAAGCCCGCACGTCGGGCACCGCAAGAACCTACCCCTTGAGTGAGGGTAGCTCAATGACACGCTTTACTAAAGTTGCTCTTCGTGACTCCCGCGGGGCGAGCACAAGTACCCCTCACAAGCACTTCTCCGGAGCGCCGCACAAGCTTCTTGCGGGCTTCGACGGAGACCACCACCAAGCCGTCTAGGAGGTGGCAACCTCCAAGAGTAACAAGCACCACCGGCTTGCAACACGACCACCTAGTGCCACTCGATGCAACCTCACGAAGCAATTGCACTAGAATCGCTCACTCACACAATCGAATGATCACTATCAAGTATATGTGTGATGGAGGGCTCCCAAGCACTCACAAGCATGGACACTAAGTCCCCTTAGGTGCTCAGCACCAGCCATGGCCGAGGGCCACTTCTATTTATAGCCCCAAGGGCTAAACTAGCCGCTACCCCTTCATCGGGCAGCGGTCGGGCCGACCGGATGCTCGGTCGTGTTGACCGGACGCTGGACCTCGGCGTCCGTCGCCCGCAGACGACCACGTGTCCCGTTCCAACGGTCAATTGACTTGACCGGACGCAGCGCTTCAATCGACCGGACGCTGAACCCCCCAGCGTCCGGTCGTTTCCAAATAAAGGTACCGACCTCGACCGGACGCGTCCGATCACACTTGATCGGACGCAGCCAGCGTCCGGTCACACTCCAGCTTCTGCGTCATCGTACGTCAGCCTGACCGGACGCAACCTGCCAGCGTCCGATGCATTCAGATCCAGCATCCGGTCAGTTGACCGACGCCAGCATCTTCGCGACTAACTCGTTTTTACTTCTAACTTCATCACCCTTGCTCCAATGTACTAACCACAAGAATTTGCATCCGGCGCAATAGAAAATAGGCATTCTATTTTCCCGAAAACGCCGAATCCCGCCGAGCTTGCAAGGCGGGAGGGAGAGAGGGACCCAAACCCATCTCACCCCTGCAAACACCACCTCCTTTGTAAATGTGCCAACACCACCAAGTGTACACCACCATGTGTATGTGTGTTAGCATTTTCACAATCATTTCCCAAAGGATGTTAGCCACTCAACTTGCCACGCCACTCGATCCTAGCGACAATGCAAAGTTAGATCACTCGAGTGGCACTAGATGACCGATATGCAAACAAGTTTGCCCCTCTTGATAGTACGGCCATCTATCCTAAATCCGGTCATAAACTTCTCTACACACCTATGACCGGTGAAATAAAATGCCCTAGGTTATACCTTTGCCTTGCGCATTCCATTCCATCTCCTTCAATGTCGATGCAACACATGCACCAACACGATCAACAATGATATGATCCACTTCATATTATCACGTGATCATATTGGTTCATCGATCTTGACTTCACTTGCCCTTCACCGTTGCCATCGTCCATCGGCGCCAAGTCTTGCTCAAGCTTCACCGCCACGCGGTCCATCACTCCAAAGCCTTCGACTTGCCCTTCACGCTTGCAACCGGTCCATCAAGCCAAGTCTTGTCTTGATCTTCTCCACCTTGATCACATGACTCAATGTCATGTCTCATGTGCAATAAGCTCCTTCATCATCACATGTGTGAGCTTTGCAACATCTCCAAGCCATTTTCACCTCCATGGCATATGTTGCTCATACACATGTACCTGTGGACTAATCACCTGTGTATCTCACATAAACACAATTAGTCCACCTAGGTTGTCACTCAATTACCAAAACCAACAAGGACCTTTCACACGCAGATTATTAGATTGAGTAATTGACGAGTATGGACGTCACTGGAATTAAAAAAACTCTGCTTAAGATCCCACGCTGCCATCAAATTAAAAAGGCACACTCTGCTTAAGATCTCGTGCCGAGTAGGTGAGACCTATCATGCATTCATACAGAGACGAACTGCTTCAGATAATACTATCTGTCATATTTTAGACCGGATGGTGCCAGGCTATAGTTGTTGTGCAATGCTAGAAAAAAATCCATCACAGCATGCCATCCTATTCTATTGCAATGGTGTTCTGAACACAGAAACCAGCTCACCAATGAACATTACAATCTCTACCGATTATTGAAGAATCATAATTCATGACATCTATTTTCACATCACAAACAAGAAACCATAGAATCACTCTGCTAATGAATAGTAAAGTAGTTCAACAGTTGAGTTCTTTAAGCTACATGAAGCAATTGGATCTGAAACAACCTTGGTACATCACGGTGGATCTTCCTAGTAGCTGTTTTGCCCAGATCTACAAGAAGGGGTGTGAGATGCGGACAGAAGACTAACCTGTAGAGGCAGAGGTTGTGTCATGTTGCTGGCGACGTCGGTGTTGCTCACGAACGGCACAATGGCTAGCGGTAGAGGCGTCCGAGCTCGCGGACCGGTAACTCCAAGATCAACCAGAAAGAGATGTGGATGAAACCTTAGAAGATCGAGAAGCTTCTGTGGGGAAGGAGATGTGGATGGTGGTGGACTGACCAGGGAAGTCGCGGCGGCGGAGGCGGGCTCACCGTTGGCGCGAGTTGAAGCGATGAGAAGGTGGAGGGGCGGCAGGGACGGGATACCGGGGCGACGGCGGCCGGATGCTGTGGTGGCGGTGGCCTCGCGATTGGGCGGCATCGCGAGTCGTGAGCGAGTCGGGGAAACCCTCCCGGCCTCACGAGTCGTGGATTCCTACCGCGGGGAAAAGGAAGGGAATCTGGCTGAGATCCTCGGGTGGGTGGGCTGCCAAAGTACGCAAAAATTGGCCCGGGGGAGAATGGCACGGGGAAAACGGTGGGATCCCTCCGGGAAAGCGGGCTGCCAAAGTAGGCCCTACTGATTTGCTGAAAGGTTACCCCTGTTTTTTCAGAACAAGTTGACAGATAGGTTACTGTAGTTGCAGCCCTGTTCCAAGTGTCCTGATCGGCACATTCTGGAACTCATCCGACTGCAAGATATTACTGACCAAGAACGACGACGCATATATTAGTGGGGGGTTCAATGGTTCAAGGCTTGAAGATCCATCTACCGGCTACCAGAACTTGCAGCTTCGATGTCATAGAGAAAAAGCTCTGCAGCAGTGTGATGCCCAGGCCAGCCAAAGTGAACCTAGCGTACACTGCTACACAGTGCGTCAGTGCATGATTGCTGGAGTAGGACCATGACATGTTGATGCCACTAAGGAAACGACCTGTAGCCGCCACATGTGCATACCATTTGTGGTGATGTCCACAGTTGCATGTCTCTCAATCAGGCCAATGCAAAGTCCACCAAAGTTGCCCTACCAAGCTGCGGCGACCAAAGATTTGAACCCGAATTCGGAAAGTTTGCCACTTGGCGTGTGTGTTTTGTAGCTTGTGTTCGGATCTTGCGACCGTGGACCAGTTGTATGTATGGCTGCGATAAAGATATTTCTCCAGGAAGCAGGCAAGGAAGAACACAGATCACTCTAGACCAATTCCTGTCTCACCAGAAGTGTTCTTCCCCTTGCTACCTCAGCAGGGTAAGTGGTTGTGGAGGGATTGACCTGACCTAACACACCCATTTGAAGATAGGCAGGGCCTACCAACAACTTGCCATTCTTGACACCAATAAGCAACTTGCATCACTCATCTGATAGAAGTGTTATCGTCGTCTCCTGCAAAATTATGCGCCGACTGACTTCGCCTTATGTCATGGTGGATGAATGACGGTATTTGTCTTCTGCAACGCTAGCTCTACAACGCGATAGGAGCTAAAACATGGATTAATGGAGCTTTCAGAAGGATAAAAAAGGAGGCAACTTGTTCATTAGGTGCTTTCTGTGAGCTGGTGCGCTGATGTCATTGTTAGAGGGGTTAGAGACACAATTTTCATCAGTGAGAAAGTCTTTTTGCACTGAATGAACTTTAACAATTATTGAACGTAATTTGGAAACCTTATCTTGTTCTTATGTATGCCATCGATCGGCGCACTGTTCTTAACGATCCAATGATTTCGCTGTTTCTCTCGAGTATGACGACTGGACCCATATGAATATGATTCAGCAGGTGTTAGGTGATCCATGATGTAATATTATTTGGTCATTTGTTTTTGCCGCTCGCAGCTCGCTAAGACCTTCGTGGAGTCATCAAGTGGAAACGCCGTAATAGACCAACACAATTGAGTTAGCTGTTTCCTTAAATAAATATCTTGGCGTATAATTACTCTTTTTTTTTTGAGGGAAAGCATTTCCATTACTGAAAAGACGCTGAATCATCAGCAATTAAATACAAGATATGTGCCGGGATGGAATCCAAAACTGGTTCCTCAGCCGGATCACATGAACTCCCTAGAGACGCTAACTCATGAGCAACTCTATTACAAGACCGAGGTCTCTGTTGGACAACCCAGGAAATAAAATTCAGAGGAAGCAAACTGCGAAGCTCCTCGGCGAGGTGAGTGACAGCACTTATAAGTCATAGGTGCTCGAGTAGACTGCTTGGACAACGGCAACCGCATCCGATTCAATGACCACATGCCCCACTCCTCCGCATCGATTGCCGCTTAGACGCCGTGAATGCAGGCAATCATCTCACCTTGCAACGGGTTGAGTAACGCTTCTATTCTTCCTCGGCGGGCCTCGACAACATCTCCATCAGAGTCACGAAGAACACAGCCCCATCCACCATTCCATGTCTCCGTATCAAAGGCTGCATCGCAGTTCACTTTTACATAAGTACTGGAGAGAATCTTCAAGGATCACTTGTTTAGGACCAGCTTCATTTTTTTTCCTTCGAAAGGCGGCAAAGGTTTTTGCCGGATTTTTATTAGACAGGGAAAAGAGAAAAAATATTAGTACAGAACTACAAGGACGAGCCTATGCTCGCCACCACTTTGACCCGCAGGCCAGCCACCCTACTATGTACACCACCCGAAGTGGAAAGAAAAAAACCTGAATGAGAAGGGAACAGAAGACAATACTTCGTAAATCAGAAGAAAAGAGACGAGGTCTACTATTGCTGTGACTGATTGGTTTGCACATAGGATCTTGTCGTCGACTGGTATTGCACCACTTCTCTTTGCATAAGAGGGCCACTTCCCTTGGTTGCAGACTCTTGTTCTGAAAAGTTCTTCTATTCCCTTCTGTCCATATGGTCCACTAGAAATAGATTATGACACCATCAAACATTTTTCTCTGGCCTTTGTCAATCTGGCCTTTGTCAATCGTAGCGCGGCACCTACGCCAATAACTGAGCAAAGATCCGTTTGATCCGACTGTGTCAATTACTGCCAAACCAAACCATTGTTTTAGGACCAGCTTCATATATTAATCAAACTGTGAAACATCTGAAACGGGACTCCTGGTATGGTACAGGGTTCACACAATGTATGTGCCCCTCTAGTCTAGATTCAGGATTCACATGATTAACGTGCATAATGATCTTCTTCTGAATAGAACCATGATGATTTTCAGCTCTGTTAAAAGGTAAGGTGAGTTAACTGAACTGGTACCATATTTGCCGGGATTATTTGAACCAGCCATACGTATACATCTACAATTACATCAATAGCATGCTTAAATGATAAGCAGAGAGACTAGAGACAAAACGCCTGTCTCGCATCACATGCAGTGCAATGCAATGCAAGACAGCAGCCTTGTCTTGGAGCAAGACATTTGTTTCTGCAGAATCCTGACAAATAGAAGGAACAATCAGCAGGAAACAAGAGGGTAGAGAGGGGAAGGGGGGGACAATCTTAACGCACAGAGCCCTTGAATTTAGGGGATGGATTGATAGCTTGAAACCACCAGTAGTCTGAGTATTGCCCAATTGCTAATTTGCTATGGCCCATGACGACGCCACAATTGTTTTTTTTTTCAATTTTTTGGATAACACTTAAGAGTTCCCACAATAGTTTTCTCTGTGAATGGGTCACTGTTGACGTACGCAAAAACAGGTTAAGTTTCACAAATCATCCAAGATCTCCTCGATCTATATATGGTTCTGAAGTCTGAACGCGCGTCAGTTAAGAAAGAAGAACATCAGTTGCCAACCACGCTTTTGCTTAAGCTACCCATTATATCAGGGAACATCAAAGCCCGTTCGAAAATTACTGTTCAAAGTCTATTATCATGCTTGGCAACAAACTTGAGAACAAATCATACTCATTGGATCAAGAAGCGTACAAATGCAGTTACATACAGAACGTAGGGAACAGGGTGGAAACCAAAGAAAAAAAAAACAAAACAAAAACTCTGTATCCTAGCTACCTGTAGTAGATACGATCTTACGAACACTGACACAGAAATGAAAAACAATCATATATATACTCTGCATCTGTCTTAGCTTTTGCCTGTGTACAATCGCAATCGGAGAAGTGGACTGACAATTCCGCCCTCTCATGCATGCGCGTCTCAAAGAGTGTCGCCGAATCTTGCGCTGTTGACGACGTCGTCCTTGCGGAGCAGCTGGTCGGCGGCGGGGCTCCTGCTGCCAGCCTTGTCGAACCTCTCGGACACGAAGAAGCTCCTGAGCGAGTTGAGGTTCCTGGGCGCGTCCACCTCCACCGTGAAGACGGCGCGGACGGGGCGGTGGTCCGACAGCCGGGACTCGCAGCGGCCGTAGCGGGTCTGCCTGAGCCCCGCGCCGCGCCACAGGATGCGGTCGCACCACGCCGGCGCGCGCCGCTTGTTGTTCCTGTGGCCGCCGCCGCCGCCGCCGTGGGTGGCGGTGGCGCAGCCGTAGTAGGCGTCGGAGTTGGGGTAGTACTTGTAGGTCGGGGAGAAGGTGATGGCGCCCTCGCTCCAGCCCTGGAACGCGCCTGCGCCGCGGCACACCTCGGCGCGCAGCTGGTCGTTCTCCAGCAGCGTCTTCCAGTCCTGGCGCTCCACCAGCAGCCTCGTCTTGGCCTCCGGCAGGGAGATCCTGTAGTTGAGGTCCCCGAGCAGGATCACCCGGCTGCACAACAGAAAAGCAAGCCCGGAGCATGCACGTCATCAGATTATCTATCTATTGGTCAAAGCCAAAGCCTTGCCTTTGCCTCATCATCGATTCGTTCATCTTCGCTCGTTGTATTAGCTGTCTTTGTCTATTGTCTTTGACTACGTGCATGCAACCGATCTAGCATTATTACAGTAGCAATTAAGCTGATGTATGCAAGTATTTTATATACTTTGTATTTGTATGTATATGTACAGCACCAGCGTCGGTATATAAAACAGGGGAGCTGGGCGGTCGATCAGACCTGCCACGATCGCTTAAATACTTTCGAATTAACCTTCGTCTCTAGCTGCGGTAAACTACCACTAAGTCAACATGCGTTTCAATTGCTGGATATATACGTATGCCGTACCGAATCAACATATGACACGATCAAATGATACGTTCACTGGTAGAGGTAGTATTTTCCTGTTTTGTGGTGAAAGTAAGTAGCTAGTGGTAGTATGTTTATCTTGTACCCAAATCCCAGATACGGCAAAATATCGTCTACACCTGCCCTTGATTTAATATTTACCGGCACCGTGGACGGTTCAGCTACCGGATTAAATATAGAATATACGATTCGTCGACGGAGTAAAAAATGAGCGGGCGTTGTACTTGTAACGTTTGTGCATGTACATACGTATGATATGCGGCCGGTGCGTGTCAGCGTCAGCATCTCTCTTTCTTTTTCTTTTTCCACCATCCCTACTAGGCTACTAATCTACTGCACGCCACGTACTATTGCAGCACACAGGTCTCTTGGAACTGGGCGACCATTCGGGCCGACCTGTACTCGTTCCATTCTGTTAATTAAGTCGTTTTAATAAGTCTTGGGTCAAACATTGAGAATATAAATCATGAATATTCTTTAAATTGTTGAGTTTGAAAATGTATTTTCATAAAAATATACATATATCACTTTCCAATAAATATTTATATAAAAATAAAAAATCAAAATTATGCTTTGGAGACCGTGTAACTGTCAAAACGACTTGAATTACCGGTGGTATCTGTTTCCTGGCTGGCATGGCGTGACCGCATATAAGTGGCAGTGGATAGATTGATGGAGGGAGCAATGAGTGGCTTACTCGTGGTCTAGAATCTTGTGCGGCAGCGGCAAGTTGAGCGCGTGCCCCCGCGGGAAGGTCGTCCGGGAGAGGATCTCCGTGGCGTCGGCGTTGCGGTGCGCCTCGTCGCCCTCGCGCCCGCCCGACGCGAGGTGGCAGCACACGAAGCAGAAGCTCGTGTCGTGCAGCCAGAACCGGACGGACACGGCACCCTGCAGCCATTCCATCGGTTCGTTTGCTTGCTTGGTTAGATGCCAGCCGGCCGGACACCATTTCGATCGGACTAGGATTAGCTAGCTAGGTCGTGGAATGAACGTACGAGCACCAGTACTATAGTGTACTCACCTTGTTGCCGAGGCAGCCCATGACGCCGCATCCGACGCAGGAGACGCTGGGGCGGCGGACGAAGCGGCGGAGGTCGGAGCGCACCCACACCGTGAGCAGGATGCCCACCATCTGCTTGCTCACCACGCACCGGTAGTCCCTGGCCAGCTCGCCGCGCCCGCCGTCCCGCACCGGGTACACCTTCTGCTGCTGCTTGCCGCCGCCGTCGCCTGATCCGCTGCTGCTCCCTCCCCTCTGCCGCGAGTGCGACCGGTTGAGCGCGGCGCGGATGAGTTCGATCCACCGCATCCCGACGCGCTTCTTGTCGGCGCCCAGCACGTTGCGCGCGCGCAGCGGCACCACCTCCTGGAACCCGAGCACGTACATGTCGTAGGGCCCGTCGTCGCCACCGTCCAGCCAGTCCGACAGGTCCAGATCGTCCGGCGGCGCCACGCCGCCGACGTTCCACGTGCTCGCGAACAGCCTGCCATGCCAGTGCCACCAAACAATAACGACGCCAGCCAGTCACGCACGGCTCAATGGCTCATACAAAGCTATAGCTATAGTTAGGCGACGCGACGCGAGGAATATATATGGACTAGGATGACTACATACTTGTACTTGAGGGTCTTGTTGTTGCGCTCCTGCGGCCGCGCCCGCTTCACGCAGCGGCTGGCGTCCACGTCGGGGCTGCACCCGCCGTCGTCGAACTCCGTCCCAAAGACGACGTCGTCGTCGTCGTCATCGGCGGCGGGGAAGTCGGCGACGAAGGCGTGGCTGCCCGAGGTCTTCCGGAAGAGCTTGTTGGCCACCAGCCGCGGCCAGAGAACCTAGCCATGCATGTGCGCACACAGACAGCGTCAGTAACAACCATGTCATAGGCCGGTCGGAGCTTGAGCTGGAGCTAGCTCGAAAGATGGGAGAGTAGTGGAATCGGACATCGGAGAGAAACAAGACGACAACAGAGCGTGATGAGTGCGCTTGCGTGCGTGCGTTCGGGCTGGCCTACCTCCGCTTGCTTTTGGTTCTCTAGCATGATGATGATGAGCTAGCAGCACCAGCAGGATGGAGTCGTAGCCTCGTAGGCCCTCGAGGTCGTCTAACTAAGCTAGGGTGATCCGGTGATGTGACGACGACTCCAGAGAGCTGCTGACTGGTGAGGGGAGGAGAACGAAGGCGCGCGCGCGCTAGCGAGCGGTGGAAAAGTGAGGCCGAGGGGACGGAAAGGTTAGACGGGGAAGGGAACGGCGGCTTAAATAGGCGCCGCGGGGCTACTGACAAGGCGCGCGGAGACAAAAATCTATGGAGCAGCTCGCATCCCCTCGCGAGCGCCTGCCCATGTTCATGCACAGGTCACGGCTAGCTAGCCGCTGGTTGCCTGGTTGGTGACTACGGGTGGACGCCGCCGGTCCAGCGCGTGCGCTGCATGGTGCCTGTCCTTGTGGCGACTGGCGAGGGGGCAAAGGTAGGGAGGATGGGTCGATGGCAGTGACAGTGGAGGAAAAGGGGGCGACGTCGACTTTTGAACGCTGTAGGCGGTCAAAAGTGTGGGATTACTGATGCGGGTGACATGTCTGGCTCCACGACCCATGATAGAGAGGGGTTCTTGGAATGGGAATCTTTGCCTCTTCTCAGGGCTGGCTATACTACTAGCAGCTGGTCGGCAACAGGTGCACTCAAAGTCAGCTCCTGAAATCACAATTCACAAGTGGTAATGTACTGGTACATCTACTTCTGGAACCCATGGTTTTCATAATCTACTGCTTCCTTGTGTAAACACATAGTAAGAGAAGACGACGCTGAAAAAGCTCCCTGTTGTGGTACGGTAGCCGTTGTAGAGGCAGGCGCCGAACGGCTCACCTGCCGCACTGTAGCCACATGCAGAGACAGGCGCAGAAGTCAGTCCTGCTGTGTTATCTAGTCACTGTAGCAACATAGCAGCTGTACTAGGACTAGATAGATAGAGTTGTATAAATAGACTGCCTCTGCAACTCAGTAAAGAGAGTTCAGATTTACCATCTCCTATACAGGGCTCCGGTCAACGTTGGTGCTTGTACTGTGTATATGCTCTGTTCTCCCTCTTCTTCAACCTCTAGCCATAGTGTGTGTGGTCGGACAACGCTCGTCGTGGTCGGCTTAGCTAGTGGGTGCTCGGCAACACTAGCAGGTGCTCAGCAAGACTGGTGAGTGATCAACTCACCTGAGCCGGTGATCCTGTGGGCTAACATTTTCTTCTTCTTAAGTTCCATGAAAAAGTGGTCTCAACTCTCAAATGTGAATGCTCCTATTCTATTCTGAAAAAAAAATCATAATTCAGGGAGTAGCTAGATCAAGCGAATTTATATTGTGTCTTGAGTGGACTGCAAAAATTTGTAGCTTTTGTATGCTCATCAACTAGCTGTATTATTGTACTTTATATTTCTTAGAAACATATTAATATTTTTCTTGCACGTGGTTTAAGTATTGGAGCCTAGTATACATAGACTCAGGATAGGGAGGTTGAGGTCTGCAGGCCGCTCAGCTTCAACTTGATCAACTTGTGTCTGGTGCCATATCTTCCATTTTATTAGATTAGAGAATATATATATCACATCATGCATCGTCAGACACTCGTCGGCCAATCTCCCCATTTTTTTGTATGTGTTTTTCTTATAATTTGTAACGTTCAAATTTATCTTGGCAATGTTGATATTTTTTTTATCAATTGCGCGACCTAAGTCTAGCTATATACGCAATTTTAACATACAAAAGGTTTTTTTGTTTACTTATTATGCACACTTGACACTTAGCTTCAGATACAGTACACTTAAGTTACGGGTTAAAATTAGGATATATATATGATTCCCACTAGATGCTGAACTAGTTTCGCAAGTCAAAATAAAATGTATTTGCAGATAGGATACATTGCAGATTCAATGAACATGGTTTACATGAAATCAATTTATTAGATATGATTCTGAGATACTGTTTGATGTTGCCTTCCAGCTAACTCCCGCAGGATTATGTTTGCAAGCTGCCAAAAAGCCTAATGGATTATGCTAACTAACAAGACCCTTTTGTAGCGTTGTTCTACCTTTCATAATTCGTCCGTCAATTCGATAATACTCATTGCACAGCTTAATTGTCGTCTATCGAATCTGATTACGTTCTTGTCCATTTGTCCTCCACTATATTGTTTATGCTGTTTTGGCCGAAGCTATTGCATTAATGTTCCTTTGTGCACCTACACTACACTTTCAAGGTTAATATTTTCTAGTTTGAACTTATTACTATTGTGGCTTAAGTCACAAATCCATATGCTTCTTCAAACGATAAATGAGTCTGTCTACTGTACACATGTGTGTTTTAACATAAACCAACACATGGTTGTTTGCTATTTGTAAAACACACATATTTCAACATAAGAAAAACCACGTGTTTTTGGACTAGTTAGCACATGTTTGTTAGATGCCTAAGAAACACACGAATTGAAACACCAGAAAAAACATGTGTTTTAAGAGAATGCAACACACAAATTCCATCAGGCAAACAAGGCCCACAGCTGTCGTTCAGCCCAATAAAGACGTGCTAGAGAGGCCCACTAACTAAGAAGACAGAGAGGCCCAATATCAGCAAAGAGTAGTTCTCGGTGAAAAAATGCACAATGAATATCATCTTCAAATATTACAAAACAAGAATACAAAAATTGCACATTTCAAATAGTGCAAATACTACATATTGTTATTGCAATTATATTGTATATGTATATAAATACATAATCCACCTCAATAAATCACTAGGTGCAAATACTACATAGATTTCCTTTCTTTAAATCTGGCAATTATATCCTGGAAATAACCCATTTTCAGTTATGCTCATCAATAATCGTCACAGAGATATTTTTAAGATATTGATAAATCTTTAACAAACTAGAACCATAAAAGGCACACTGCAACTAAAAGAAAATAGGATAAATGATCTAAATCTCATTATCCTAGTACAATTTGAAAACAGTTTAGGTGGTGGTGCATATACTAGAGGTAACATGATTGATCCTGATATATTGATGGTTCAAACAATACAAGAAAATTATAACATTGTGTTTGCAATTATCTCATAGATCATTGCCAAACATATAGAAAAGCACAAGGTGGGCATACATGCCTGGCCCTTTTATTGGAACCTTGCTCAAGTGAAATGAATTGATTAACTACCTGAAGTGATGCACTGCAAAGGAAAAACTGCTGCTTCAGCCTTAGAAGCTTTCCTTCTTCTGTAGCATCACCGGGATAAAGAACGGCACATATCTGCAATGTGATACTCAAAGACGTAAGTCTCTTTTCTAGATAGAACTAGTACCATGAAGGAATAAGTTACAGGTTTCAGCATGCAATATCATCACCAATAAAAATATTCCAAGAAGTAAAGGCATCACTCTTTATTTAGTCTTTGAAATGAATCTTATGAATAGCCGATAGTTTCACTCTAGAATGAAATATCACTGTTGGGCTCTAGCATGAAGTTGGGCAGTGACTCATATTGACCATCATTGAACTGAAATAAGTTGAAATCTTCAGCAGTAGCTTTTGCTTCCCAAAGACGAAGGTGATTGCATTTTTGTCTTGTATCCGAGGATTGGCACATCATATGCTAAAGCCTTGAGGACTTCTCCTCCGACCCATTTCCGACTATCACACGACAAAGAAATCAATCATATGATGAGTTACATCAAGGCCCTCAAATAACCACCCATAACATGAAATAAATAACAAAAAGAAAAAAAAATCGGGAGAAGGATCTACGAAGATCTAGGTAAGTTAAATGTAATGGATTTATCATTGAAGTATAAGCAAATCCGCCAAACCCAAACTTAGTTTGTGGTTCAGACATTTAAAATTCATATTAGCGAAGCTTTTGGATTACACAAAAAAATAAGGCATCCGCATTACACCTCATAGTTGCGCTTTTTTTAGTTCGAAAGTCGGAAGGTAAAAAGAGATAAATGAATATTTCTTAGAACTAGGAGTTTAGAATGGTTCAACCAAGCTAACAAAGGAATGTGATTCTCTTTTTTATCTAGACTAGAAAGTATGAGAAGCCTTAAAAACTTCAAATTTAACTAAATGCAGCAAAAATAAATTTCGTCAAACAAAAAATGTGTTGTTCATATTATACCCACAAGCCATCAGGCAAAATCTCAACATGGCCGAAAAATCTGACAGGGAACACCACATCATGCCTGGGAATCTCCCGGGGGCTGAATTTCTGAAGGAAAAAAGGAGAACTTGTTATAGAGATCTAGAAAAAATATCAACAGAATTATATGTGCATTTTTGGTTCATACATCAAGCCAATCTTCTGCAATTTCTTCCTGGCCCTCCTTGGCAATGTGTTGTTTGAACAGTCCATATCGGTAACGCAGGCCATAGCCCCAAGCAGGCAAATTCAATGTTGCCATTGAATCCAAAAAGCAAGATGCAAGCCTACCCAAGCCACCATTTCCTAGAGCTGCATCTTTTTCCTAAGAAAAAAACAGTTAAATATTAATTTGCATCATAGGAAATTTATAAAATTCCAATTAGAAAGTAAAACTCAGATGCCATGAATCCGCACTTAAGTTCTTTGGCAACATTTAGGTTCATATATAAGTCAATTCTGCCAATCAAGCAGATAAAGAGAAAGCATGTCCTGTGTTGTTGATCCTGAAGCTTTTCAGTTTCAGATAATTCATTCAGCTTAAAACTCATTTTTCAGGTTTTCTTCACTTATGGTATGGGTATCACATTTCTCATGGACTAAAGCTACAAAACAGGACATACACACGCAGTCCCAGGGGCCCCAATTATAAGCTTCAGTTCGACACCAATTATAAGCTTCAGTTCGGCATCAAATTCAAAGCAGGCACGACCTCTCCTCTCCCTTGTCACTCTCTGTCACACATACACACGCAGTCCTAGGGGCCCCAATTATCTAATCAACCATAAATTCCTCAATCCTGCCCCCGCTGACACAATCTCAGTTACCGCCTACCATTTCCTCACAAGAAAGAAAAGGACCACACCTGCAGGATTCAGGGCCTTCAGCCATAGCCCACAGCAACATAAAGGCCAAGAAAAGAAGAAAAAAGAAACAACACTCCTTGCTCTCTTTCTCTCCATCTTATCTTCCTTCTCTATCCTGTTTGCTCAGTTCTGGTGGCTTCTGCTCAGCAGCTTTCTCCCTAGTACAAAAGCCCAACTAGTGCTGCAGACTGTGGTGTGGTGCAGGGACACAGGTGCCTAGGAACAAGTGGGGACTAGTAGCAGCGTACGTACTTCTATAGTTCAGCTCATATTTAAATATAACCTGGCACACAACCTCTACACAATTGTAGACAAACACCCCGTTCGGCTGGTAAGGTTTCGACTTATTTCAGCTTGTTTCAGCATATTCTCTCTCACAGAATACTATTCAATCATCCAAAACCATCCAAAATCTACTGTTGAACTCACCATCCGAACACCGATTCCCTAAGTACTATTGAAAAATTAGTATGGACAGTGATAAGCTAAAAAATAGTACAAATCTTATATATAAAAGCAGATCAAGCTATTGGATATCACAAATTACAATTAAAAAGAATAACAAAAATGTGGTGTGTGCTAGCACAAATATCTGAAATGGGTCGGCATAAATCACAAGTAATAAATTTTTTCTATAGAAAGACAAGGATAAAAATGTGGTCTGTGTTAGCACAAATCACGAGAAACAATTTTTTTATGAAAGGACAAGGACAAAAATTTGGTGTGGGCTTGCACAGATCACAATGAACAGACTACAACTTTTCTATAGAAACACAAACACAAATTTGTCGGCACAAATCACAAAAAACATTTTTTTTCTATGAAAGGACAAGGAAAAAAATATGGTATGTGCTGGCACAAATCATGGTGAATATATTACAATTTTTTCTATAGAAAGACAAGGACAAAAATGTGGTCTGTGTTGGCACAGATCACAGTTAACATACTACAATTTTTATCTATAGAAGAACAAAGACAAATAACTGAAATGTGTTGGCACAAATCACAATTAACATATTACAATTTTTTCTACCGGAAGACAAGGACAAAAATGTGGTACGTGTTGGGACATATTGCGTATCCTCAGAACTAAAATTGCGGTGCTCAGTACCTGCAATTTGCATCATCGTTGATTGCAATTAATTAACTATATGTTTTGTTTTCACAAACAGAAAATTCTCTGTTAATAATTTCTAAATAACAAAAACTACTCTTTTTCGGTCAGTGTCATGAGCCGATGAAGTGGAACATTTTCTTCTTTAGACAGATAAATTAGGTTCGAGTATAAACCATAACAATACGATGACACAACTTTAATTTATAGATATAGAAAAATGGTTAACAAAATATCTAGCTGATCCTTCATCACACTGGGGTTGCATCCCAATGTAATAATTACCCTCAAGTCGCAAGTCACAAAGGCACAGACTATGAGCTCAATGAGATGTTTCAGACAAAATGGTTAGCATAGATTCTTAATAGGTATGTCAGGAAAGTTAGGTCCATCGACTATGCATCCAGACAGGTCTTAGGCCCATACTCACACTCTATGGAAAACCTTTTGGCATTGAATTATATATGAACTACTAAGTTGGTATTTCTCTTTTGATTTGCAGGTTGGTATTTCAAGGGATTTGGAAATGAACATTGAAAGTTATCACAAATTTGCTTGAAACAACATAAATGCCAATTACAGTCATGAAGTAACTAAAATTTTCACATATTGCAAATGCTCAAAACTACAATTGCGGTGCTCGGTAGTTGCAATTTATATTATTGCTGATTGCAATTAATTGACAATGTTTTATTTGTTTTGTTTTCGTGAATAGGAAAGATTAATAGGAACAGAGCACTACGACTACTATGGACAAGAATAATAAACAAAAAAAAATCAATAATATACTGTGGATGCATCTTATTTGTGCAGTAGTGCACCAACACAACTTTAAAGTAGCTGGAGCATATTTTGCAAGCTGTGTGGTTTTCTAAACTCAAAATTGAGTATTCTGTATGTGAGAAAATACTCTATTGGTAGTTTCCAGATAACAAAATCAACAAGATTCGAAAATCGCCAATGAAGGTACACGTCATGGTAAACTAGATTTTATTGAGACATGAAATGTACTCACAATTGCTTAAAATGCAGGCCTCAAAGCAGCCATCTCATAGTTGCAACAACCTCTAGAATGGATATTGCAGGACTTTAGCAAAGATGACAGACACCCAATGTTTAGAAGAATAGATACAGCTAAAAATTGATGTATACAATCTTACCAAAGGACAATATCTAGTAGTAGTACATTACATCTCAACGGTCTGTAGCTTAAGGATCATGATAAGTAAACTTACAATTTTTTTCCAATACATATCATCACAAGTAAGCTCCATTTGATCTTCGACCTAGACGATCTGAGGTTCCCTTACCAGGAAGTGTACACCATGACAGAGCAACTTCCATTGTACCAACCAACTTAGATGCATGCCTTGCTTGTTTAGCTACCTTTTCAAGGGGCAACCTAGCATCAACAGCAGCTCCAGCTACCCGTGAACCAGATAGGCCAATATCAACGTTAATAAATCTAGTACAACTTTCATTTTTTTTGTCTCAAACAACATAGGAGAGTTGTAGACAGAGACTAAAGCACACGTGGAAGTACATGAAATTATCGCCATGATACATATACTGAGCAAGGAAAAAAGGCACGTAACAGACCAAACATCACCTGAAACAAAAAAAACAGAGTGTTGAAGCCCACATGCATGAGGTCAATCATATATCACAACAAGGCGCTAATAGCCAAGCCAACTCTTCGCCACTAACAACAAGCGGCAGGAACAAATCTTTCTCAAACCAAACAAACAATCACCATCCAATAGTTAATATCTCAATAATAAATATTTAATATAAATAGGCTACACTGAAATATTTGAACAAAAAAACATGCAAACAAGAAATTAATATTCAAGACTTAAACTGAAAATAGGCTACACTGAAATTAAACTTAACTTGTTGGACTTCAACTGAACTTAAACTAAAAATAACTTCTACTGAAACTAAAGTAAAACTGAAAATAAATTCTACTGGAATTGAACTGAACTTTCTAATCCTTTGACAATGGATGTCGTCACTAGGTACCCTGAAACCTAAACTAAGACTGAAAAAAACCTAAAAAAAACTAGAGTAAACTAATAACTCAACTGAAAGTCTCAGGTAATAACCAGTGAGACATGGATCTGCAACTAAGCTACAGCTACCCATACGCTAATGGGCCGAGCATCCATGAAGCTGAAGCTAAAAAAGGAAACTAATAGAAGGAACTAACAACCATAAAAAAACAAGCACAAAAGGCAAGCATGAAATGAATTATAAATGTAGATTGCTGTATCAAGAAAGTTACATTGCACAGGGAATGAAAAAACACACTCACCTCAGTCAGCTACTACTATGAATTTTCTCTAACTCACTGAACCACTGTCATCCTAATGTACTTATGAACAAAACTTAAACAAAAAATATGCTTGTGGGAGCAAAACATGGCTAATTTCTGGCAATGAACTAGACAGAGAGAGGCAACATGCCACTTTGGACTATGGACAAAATGAAAAGAACAAAGTAAAACTGCTGCTGAACAAAATATATATGATGCACTGACGCCTACAAAAAATAAGTAACATACGAAATAGTAGTATCAATTGCTAAATACTACTATATAAGCCATATCCACAAATTTGATTCAATGAAATGAAAGATAAAGCAAATACTCATCATGGTTCTCAACATTTAGCAGCAGTATAGCGGCAATGAATTATTTGTTAATATAATGCATAGGTAGCTAATCTCTCTCTCTCACACACAGAGACACACAAAAAGCACACCACACAGGAACACAGCACCAGCAACGAGAGACTGCATGAGGAGAGGATCTCAAGCAAGCAGAGGTGTACGCCAACCCAGAACCACTAGTTGATGATCCGCAAGCTCATGCTGCTAATAAAGCTGATGACCGATGATTTCCTCTCCTTGTTTATTTATTCATCCTCTCACACACATACAGTCACAGCAAAGTCTCGCTCACGAAATGCAATGGATCGGATAGCAGCGCAGATGCCGAGCACACACAACTAAACCAACATCTCTGGCACACGAAAATAACAAGCAAAAGCAGCAGACGAGTGCCAAACATAGTACAATAAAACTCAATAACCTGAAATACTGAATCAGAATGGGTTCAGTAACTACAACTGAAACTAGAATACCAAAAAAAATCCAAACCACCGTGAACACTAAAAACACTACAGATCCGAGCTAAGTGGACACTAAAAACAACATAGATCCACAGTAACTTAGAGCACAACACACAGATTAGGGATATGAGCATCAATTTTTTTTTGCATATTTCAGGGGAGGGAGAGAAGGCATGAGATCGTGTTAAAAATACCTTTACAATCCGATGAATCAAGAACGATAATCTGCAGAAACAACTGTCTGATTGATAGACGACTGAATAAATTTAAGGAAACATTGCCTGCACAAGGAAAACCAAAACCGTTCAGACGATTTGGGGAAGGAGATGAATCGACAGACACCAAAACCAAAATCGGTGATAAATCGATTCAGAGGATAGGGGAGAGGCGCTACAGCATAGGCACTACCCCGCGGCTACAGCCAAAAGCAGCGCATCCCACCCGCTTCTGGAAGATGAACAGGAAGCCCAAGGAGGGAGAACGACGGGAGTGGGATGGATACTTCCAGAGAGAAAGAGAGAGAAATGAATAAAATAACACAGGTAGCTCGGGGACCTTGTCCGGTCGCGACCCGCGCCGCCGCTCAGGGGACCTCGCACGGGCCCTCGCCGGCCGCGGCCATGGAGGACTGCCCCGCCGTGGCCTTCGGTAGGTGGGCGTCGTGCCCGGAAATGTGCGCCGCTGCGCCTGGGCGAGAAGAGGATAGAGGAAGGGGAAAGGTTGCAGCCGGTCTCACCCAGTGGAGAAGTGAGTCGATGTGTGTGGCCTTGAGGTCCGTATGGAGGTCCACAGGTCAGAGGACAAAACAGAAACGCCACATCCAACGTCTAGCGACGCGCGCGAGACGATCTGACGGACAGAAAATCCATGCGCCAACAAACCAAGAAACACACGTGTATTGTATAGCATTCCTGTAAACACAAAGCACCAAGAAAAAACAGTATAGAACTGTGGCTCATTATAGAATCACCTGTCCCTTTTGTTCAAAAATCATCCATCCTTTTAAATTCGATTGCTTCCATTAGCATGTTCCTGTCACATTTATGAACAAAGAAAGCAAAATTAAAGTAGACAAAGTATTTCGTAGAAAATGACAATCATATAGAGAAGGGCCGGACTGAGAAAGATTAAAATAACCTCTCAAATGATTGTATGGAACCTTCATGTGGATCAAAATGTATTCCTTGCATAACTAACTCATGGCTCATTCCCCAGTAGTAGTCTGAATAGGGAATATACCTTCCACCCTTAAACTTCCTCATCATCTAAATCTTGCAAACATAGATGTTCTTCGATTTGGATTTTACAGCAATAATTGGCATAATGACGCGTCAATCCAGAGAAATACGCAAATATACAAATTGAAAGGTGGTGGTTGAGTTTCCATCAGAACAATGAGCAGCTACAGTTCAGACACGATACATCGTCCCTCTGGTCCTGAGCTATCCTCATTTGGCCCTTCTTGTCGATCTGTTTCATTAGTCCTATTGGATGTCGTTCAGCCGGCAATCATTGTATGAAACAGAAAAAAGTGCAATCGCAGGTGGGAAAAGGGAGAGTATTCTTGACATGCAGCTTAGCAGCTAAAAGCTATACAATGATCACGCAGGATTATATAACTAACTTTGTAAATTAATACATAAAAAGCTAAGTCATTAGTGGCCATAATGATCCCCATAGGTACGGCGATTCCTCGTTAATACCCTTATATATATTTCGGCGAAAGCTCATCCCATTTTTTTTAGAGAAAAGAGATAGCCCAATCTATTAAGCCTTCCTTGCTGCAACTGTTTTATGCTTCCAGTTTCTGAATTAAATTGTACCCAGGACTGCAAGATACTCCCTTATGTCTTTTGTGATAACCCTTTTGCAGCTTTCAGCAAATAATTAACAAAAAGAGAGATTCAGTTCAGTGTTATGTAGTATAAAGAGTTGCTGTCACATAAACAATTATTACATTCTTGTATTACCAACAAAGTGTTTGGTTTGGTAGATAGATGATTAAGTCATGTTGCAGTTTGGGCAGCTAACTATTTATTATGCACAAATGAACCATGAAGCACATGTAACCTTATCAAGGATTAGGAAGATAAAGCTAACCATTTCAGGCTAACTATTAAAGAGAGTAATTTTGAGGGAGAAAATTATTCAATATGAACATACTATAGCCGAAAGCATGAATGAAAGGTGGGTAAAATAGAAAATGGCTAATGTTACCACCGTCGGATACCACAAGAAGGGGTACCCTAAGTAAGAACCAAAAATATTGCTTAAACCTTGTAAAAATCAAAGCCGAAAGACTACCGCAAGGTCTCAGCAGATTTCTCCGATTCGCCCGAGGCCTTGCGCCGAAGCCTCATGCGAAAGGCAAAAAGCTCCCCGCCCCGCCGAGGCCCTCTCACCGAGGCCCTCTCGCCGAGACCCTCTCGCCGAGGCCCCGCCCCGAAAGGCCTCGGACGGGATGCCAATTATCCGATTCGCTCGAGGCTGGGCTCGGCAAACAACCTCGTTACCTCCGTCCCGACCGAACTCCTCTGACAAAACGTCACGTCCGGGTTAATGCGCCCAACTACTCCCGCAAACGTCAGCCGCACGCAGGTATAGTGCGGGCAGAGCGACCGACGGGACAGGGGACCGGGCGCAGTAGGGGTTACCTGTCATTGTGCTCATCACTGTGCTCCCTACTGACATCCGTACTGCCTTGTGCTACCTAACCCCTGTGCCAAGGACAAAGCGGCGTGGAAGGTCAAGTCCAGGTCCCTGTAGTCTCAGCAACAGCAGGAGAGCCCAGCTGCTCGTTCTCCGCCTCGTCCGAGACCCCCCGGCAGGGCCTCGGACGTACTGTTCTTTCTCCGCCTCGGCCGAGGCCGGGCTCGTCCCGCATCCTCGTCGCCTCCGCCTCAACCATCCCCCTGACAGGCTGTCCCATCCATTTAATGCGCCTGAATGCACCCGCTACGTCAGCCACGACCGGCAGGGTACAGCAACAGGAGCGATGGGACAACGGTCAAATCTCCTTTTTTATCATGCCCTGCACTTTTCCACCTAAACCAGGTCACTATAGCCTCGGAATTAGTGCATAGGCCCAACTGCTCCCGCCAGGGCCTCGGCAAATCAGGCCTCTGCGCGGTTAGCTACAACCCGCCAGGCCTCGGCACTCCACCAGGCCAAGAGTCCACCAAAGCACGACATGTCTCTGGCCATGTTAGTCATACTGACTAGACGTCGACAAGGACTCCCACGACCTCAACCACTTCAAACCTGACCAGCACGGCGCGCCAGACAAGTACTGATCTCCATTCCCAACGCCATGCTGCTACAAGACTAAACTGCAGTAGGCTCCACGTGTATCTCACTCATGTACTCCTGGCTCCTTCCTTGCGGTTATAAAAGGAAGTGGCCAGGGATAGCTCGGGGGGAGAAAGAAGAAGAACGTACGATAGAACTGCGCTCCCATACTCGCCCTAGACACATCCTGTAACACCCATGCTCCCAAGCTGCTTGAGAGCAGCGTCTCAAGCACCTCGCACCGTCCCACACCGAGACCTGGGACTAGCTCCCTCTCTCACCCAGCTTGTAACCCCCTACTACAAGCACTTCGGTGCAAGGAATACAAGACCGATCTCTCAGACTAGACGTAGGGCACCAATTGCCTGAACCAGTATAAACCTTGTGTCTCTTTGCATCACCATCCGGGATTAGGGGCACGCAGTTCACTTTTACTAGTTGGTTGAGGACCCCCCGGTCCAAAACACCGACAGTTAGCGCGCCAGGTAGGGGCCTCTGCGTGTTATCGTGATCGTCCCAACAAGTTCCGGATGGCTGACCCCATACGCCCACTACGTCTCGGCACGGTGGTCTGGTTTGGGAGCCTAGAATTCATGTCTCTAGGATGTGAGTATGATATGATACTCCTCACACCCAGAGCCCCACCAGCCGGCGACAACGTCACGCATCGGTAGCCCGGGCGTAGGCGGTGCCTGGGCCGCCGCTCTCGTCACACTCGCCAGGCACGACGCGAGCGGGACTACTCCGACGCCACACGAGCTCAGCGCTGCACGCCGCACTCCACCGACATCCCATGCCCGGCTGTTGGTATAGAGTCCCTGGCTGGGGACCTGTCTAGCCTAAGCCTGGGCAGGGGAAGGACGTCGGTAGCGCGCAGCGACATCCCGTCGTCAAGCTCTGCCCCGCCACATCCTGAGGAATCAACTCAGGCAGAGCAGAGCCCAGCGGTGGCACCATCCCCGTACCCCTTTGGGCTGAAAAACATCGCCGCCACCTACGTTTTCGCCTACGCCTCCGCGCACGCGGAACCCTCGGAACACCACCAACGATTCGCCCTCGACTTCTCCACCACAATCTCGACCCACACTGACTCCTTGGAGGAGGACGAGGCATGGGCTGGAGCGGACTTCTCCGGGCTTCGTGACCCCGAGGCTATGCGCCGCTTCTCGGCCGCAAGCGACTACTGCTTCGGCTACTCTGACTCCGATGACAAAAGCACTTACTATCCCACTCGAGAGTGTTTCCACGTCGGGCTCGGAATGCTAGAGGCAAGTAATGAGGGTGAGAGGGCAGGCAACCGGTCCCCGCTCCGCCAAGGGGCGGGCGACGCCACACCCCCCCGCTCGTCGAGCTCCGGGCGGCGCGGAACGTGAACGTCGCCTCCGAGGATCTCCAACGCCTAGACCTGGAGCAGCTCCGTGAGCTCCAGGCAAAAGTCGACCAAGATCGACTCCTGCTGCAGCAGCTCCGAGACACTCTCAAGCAGGAGCAGCAAGGTTGCGGTGATGGCGGAGGGGCCCGACAGAGGGCCCACGACATGCACCGCCGCATCAACAACGACGAAGCAAGTGAGCAACCCCCAATCTTCAATCGCGCTAGCCAGAACTTCGCGGCGGTGGCGATGCTAGTCCGAGCGATGCCCGAGCCCTCTACCACGGAGGGGCGATAGGTCCACGGCAAGCTCCGAGACCTTCTCGAAACCGCCGCAGTACAGCAGGCCGAAAGCTCCGCATCTCGGTGACGTGAGAACATCTCGAAGCGGCCTTCAGTACACGATCGCCTCAAGGCCCCCTCAGTCCTCGATCGCCTCAGCGACCGACACGAGGCACAAGAGGACCACGATGTGGTCAGCAGGCGACGGCGCCACGACAACGACGGGCTCACCCGAGGCTACCAGCCACACCGAGGTGGCCGCTACGACAGCAGGGAGGATCGCAGTCCTTCCCCTAGGCCGCCTGGCCCTAGAGTCTTCAGCAAGGCCATCCGCAGCGCTCCATTCCCTGTCCGGTTCTGGCAACCGGCCAATCTCGTGAAATACAGTGGCGAGACCAACCCCGAGCTATGGCTGGCCGATTACCGCCTGGCTTGTCAGCTAGGTGGCGCGAACGATGACCTGCTCATCATCCGTAACCTCCCCTTGTTCCTATCAGACTCGGCGCGAGCCTGGCTCGAACACCTCCCTCCCTCACAGATTCACAACTGGCGCGACTTGGTCAAGGTCTTCGTCGGGAATTTCCAGGGCACATACGTGCACCCCGGGAACTCTTGGGAACTCAAGAGTTGTCGCCAGAAGTCGGACGAGTCTCTCTGAGACTTCATCCGGCGCTTTTCCAAGCAGCGCATCGAGTTGCCCAGCGTCGGCGACTCGGAAGTTGTCTAGGCTTTTCTCTCCGACACCTCCTGCCGAGACCTGGTCCGAGAGTTAGGCCAGAACGTACCAACCTCGGCGGCCGCGCTCCTCGACATCGCCACCAACTTTGCCTCGGGCAAAGAAGCTGTCGGGGCCATCTTCCCCGACAGCGAAGCAAAGGGGAAGCGGAGGGACGAGGCCTTTGGGGCCTCGGCCTCCCGTTTCTCTAAGAAAAAGAAAAAGGGCGCCAGGAGAAGCAAGAGGCCCTCGAGGCTGATTTCGTCGCAGCCGCGGATCGCAGGAATCCCCGAGGCCCCACCAGAGGCCCCGGACTATTCAATGATATGCTCAAGAAGCCGTGCCCTTACCACCAAGGCCTAGTGAAGCACACCCTCGAAGAATGCACCATGCTCCGACGCTACTACGCCAAGCTCGGACTTCCCGACGATGACGCTAGGAAGAAGGGCGCCGGCGATAGAGACAACGACAAGGACGACGGGTTCCCTGAGGTGCACAATGCCTTCATGATCTTCGGCGGGCCTTCAGCGTGCCTCACGGCGCGTCAACGAAAGAGGGAACACCAGGAGGTCTTCTCGGTTGAGATAGCTACTCCTCAGTACCTTAACTGGTCTTGGGAGGCAATCACCTTCGATCGAGAAGACCACCCCGACTATGTCCCAAATCCCGGGCAATACCCGCTCGTCGTCGACCCCATTATCGGCAACACCTGGCTCACCAAAGTGCTGATGGACAGAGGTAGCGGCCTCAACATCCTCTATGCCAACACCATGGAGCTCGTAGAGCTCGACCAGTCGATGCTCCGAGGGGGTGCCGCACCCTTCCACGGCGTCATGCCAGGGAAGCGCACGCAACCCCTCGGAAGCATTGATTTGCCGATCTGCTTCGGCACTCCCTCCAACTACCGCAAGGAGATCCTCACCTTCGAAGTGGTTGGATTCAAGGGAACCTACCACGCCATTCTAGGGCGCCCGTGCTACGCCAAGTTCATGGCGGTCCCGAACTACACCTACCTCAAGCTCAAAATGCCGGGCCCCAATGGCGTCATCACCGTCAAGTCCACGTACGAGCATGCATACGACTGCGATGTCGAATGCATCGAATACGCAGAGGCTATCGTGGAGGCCGAGGCACTCATCGTCAACCTCGACCAACTCGGTGGTGAAGTACCCGACTCCAAACACCACGCCGAGACTTTCGAGCCCGCAGAGACTGCCAACTGCTCTAACGGCCGAACGTTGAGGGTCAGCGCCACCCTCGATAGCAAATAGGAAGCCGTGCTCGTCGACTTCCTCCACACGAATGTCGATATGTTCGCATGGAGCCCCTCGGACATGCCGGGCATACCGAGGGAGGTCGCCGAGCATGCCTTGGACGTCTGGGCTGGCTTCAGACCAGTAAAGCAGCGTCTGCGCCGATTCGATGAGGAGAAGCGCAGGGCCATCGGTGAGGAGGTGCAGAAGCTCTTGGCAGCCGGATTCATCAAGGAAGTATCCCATCCAGAGTGGTTAGCCAATCCTGTATTAGTTAGGAAGAAAAATGGAAAATGGAGGATGTGTGTAGACTACACCGGTTTAAATAAAGCATGTCCAAAGGTTCCATTCCCGTTGCCTTGGATCGATCAAATCGTTGACTCCACTGCAGGATGCGAGACCTTATCCTTCCTTGATGTGTATTCTGGTTACCATCAAATCAAGATGAAAGAGTCTGACCAGCTCGCGACTTCTTTCATCACCCCATTCGGCATGTACTGCTATAGAACTATGCCATTTGGTCTCAGAAATGCAGGGGCCACGTACCAACGGTGCATGACCCAAGTCTTCGGCAAGCACATCGGGCAAACTGTCGAGGCCTACGTGGACGACATCGTAGTCAAGTCCAGAAAGGCCTGTAACCTCATCGATGACCTAGAGATCGCCTTCAAATGCCTCAGGGAGAAGGGCATCAAGCTTAACCCCGAGAAGTGTGTCTTCGGGGTCCCCCAAGGCATGCTCTTGGGATTCATAGTCTCAAAACAAGGCATCGAGGCCAATCCAGAGAAGATCTCGACCGTGACCAACATGGGGCTGATCTGGGACCTCAAGGGAGTATAGAGAGTTATGGGATGTCTTGCGGCCCTGGGTCGCTTCATCTCGCGCCTTGGCGAAAAAGGCTTACCTCTGTACCGTCTCTTGAGAAAATCCAAATGCTTTTCCTGGACCCCCGAGGCCGAGGAGGCCCTCACCAAGCTCAAGGCATTACTCACCAACCCCCCCGTCCTAGTACCACCAACCGAGGGTGAGGCCCTCTTACTCTACGTCGCCGCAACGACCCAGGTGGTCAACGCGACAGTAGTAGTCGAGAGGCAAGAAGAGGGGCATGCTCTCTCTGTCCAACGACCCATTTACTTCATTAGCAAAGTACTCTCTAAAACTAAGACATGCTACCCCCATATCCAGAAGCTGGTCTATGCCGTAGTCTTGGCTCGGCGCAAGCTGTGTCACTACTTCGAATCCCACCCGGTGACCGTGGTGTCCTCCTTCCTCTCCGGGGAGATAATCCGAACCGGAGGCCTCGGGTAGAATAGCCAAGTGGGTCAGTCGAACTCATGGGGAGGCCCTATCTTTTGCGCCTCGAAAGCAATTAAATCCTGTGTCTTAGTCGATTTTGTGGCTGAGTGGACCGACACCCACCGCCACCGCCAAATCCAATCAGAATGCTGGACCATGTACTTTGACGGGTCTCTGATGAAGGCCGGGGCAGGCGCAGGTCTGCTTTTCATCTCCCCCCTCGGAGTCCATGTGCGTTACATAATTCGGCTCCACTTCGCCGCCTCCAACAACGCAGCCGAGTACGAAGCTCTCGTCAACGGCTTGCAGATCGCCATCGAGCTTGGAGTGCGGAGTCTCGACGTACGCGGCGATTCGCAGCTCGTCATCGACCAGGTCATGAAGGACTCGAATTGTCATGACCCCAAAATGGAGGCGTACTGCAAACTGGTATGTCGCCTTGAAGATAAATTTGACGGTCTCGAACTCAACCACATTGCGTGGAAGTTCAACGAGGCCACGGACGAGCTGGCAAAGATGGCATCGGCACGGGCCTCGGTCCCCCCAAACATATTCGCCAGAGACCTGCACAAGCCCTCGGTGGACTACGCCTCGGCAACACAAGAGGGCCCACCGGCCGAGCCACCCACAGGGCCCAAGGCCCCCTCTGTTACCGAGACCCCAGCGGCCGAGCCCGAGGCCATGGAAGTCGATGCAGGGCCTCCCGAGGCCGACCGAGGGGCGGACTGGCGAGTCCCACTCCTTGATCGCCTCACTCGAGGAGTGCTTCCTGTGGACAGAACCGAGGCCCAACGGCTGGCACGACGAGCCAAAACTTACGTCGTCAGCGATGGCGAGTTGTACAAACGAAGCCCATCTAGCGTCCTCCAACGATGCATCACCACCGGGGAAGGCCAAGCCCTGCTTTGAGACTTGCATGCAGGAGCCTACGGACACCATGCTGCACCTCGGACGCTCGTCGGAAACGCATTCCGCCAAGGGTTCTACTGGCCAACGGCGGTTGCCGACACCACCAAGCTGGTACGCTCCTGCGAGGGATGTTAGTACTATGCGCGGTAGACACACCTCCCGGCTTAAGCCGTCCAAACCATCCCCATCACAGGGTCGTTCGCCGTGTGGGGACTGGACATGGTTGGGCCTTTGCAGAAAGCCCCCGGGGGCTATACCCACTTGTTGGTAGCTATAGACAAGTTCTCCAAGTGGATCGAGGCTCGACCGATCAGTCAAATCAAATTCGAGCAAGCGGTGCTGTTCTTCACGGACATCGTCCACAGGTTCGGGGTTCCGAACACCATCATCACCGACAACGGGACACAGTTCACCGGTCGTAAATTCCGGACATTCTGCGACGACCACCACATCTGTGTGGCCTGGTCAGCCGTATGACACCCAAGGACAAACGGCCAAGTAGAACGTGCCAACGGCATGATTCTTCAGGGCCTCAAGCCAAGGATATATAACCGGTTGAAGAAATTCGGCAAGAAATGGCTGGTCGAACTCCCGTCGGTCATCTGGAGCCTAAGGAAAACACCAAGCCGAGCCACGGGGTTCACGCCGTTCTTCCTGGTCTATGGAGCCGAGGCCATCCTCCCCACGGACTTGGAGTACGGCTCCCCAAGGCTGCAGGCTTACAACGAGCAAAGCAACCGCACTACCTGCGAGGACGCTCTCGATCAACTAGAGGAAGCCCGAGACGTTGCGCTGCTACATTCAGCCAAGTACCAACAAGCCCTACGACGCTATCAAGCCTGGCGCATCCGAAGCCGAGACCTGAAGGTGGGCGACCTGGTGCTGAGACTGAGGCAGAGCAACAAGGGCCGCCACAAGCTGACCCCGCCATGGGAAGGACCGTACATCATCGCCCAAGTGCTGACCCCGCCAACGAGAAGGGTGAAATCTACACCAACGCTTGGAACAAAGAACAGCTACGTCGTTTCTACCCTTAAACCTCCAAGCATTTTATATATTGTTTCTCAAAATATATTAAAGAAGCCTTCTTTAGTTATTCTAATTTTTTCGAGAAAACTCCCCCCTCGACGGGGAACCGACGTAGAAATAACGTTATAAGGGAGACTCGGCTCTGCCTCTATAGAACCGAGCCCCCCTCGGGGGCTAGAATCGGGGGGAGCCCCCTAAGTCCCAGACACTATTTTTAATCATTTTTCGAATAAATTTCCACGCCAAACTCTCTTGCGTACTCTGACAGGCCGTGTGTAAAAATCTAAGGACCGAAAGCGCGCCTCGAGTGCAAGAGGCCGGCCGAGTCGCGAGACTGCTTATGCCTCTGGGCTACGACAACTCCCTCGCCACCTTTCGCCAGAGGGGCAGCTCAGATTTCGAAGAAATCATTTGCACAGACCTTGTCTAGAAGCAATGCAGAAGGCAGAGGCTTAGAAAAACGATATAAACCGATTAAAAAAGCGTACGCACGAATACTTTAAAAGGCCTCGACGACCACAACTGTCACGACACGACAATAACTTAGTTCGTTTACATGTCCCCTTTGGCCCAGGTCAAGGCTCAGGATCTCCTGCGTCGGCGACGGGCGCAGGGGGAACCACTTCTTCTTCAAACAGACTGGCTAGCGCCGCACCAGGGACCTCAGCCGCCTCCATCAGCTTGGTGACCTCCTCATCAGCCTCCTCGTCATCATCAGGCAAGATGTAACCATTGCTGATGGCCTCGAGGTTGACGACGTAGTGCGAAGAGACGACGGCCAAGGCACGCTTGACGCATGTATGCAACGCCGTCCGAAGTCGCTCCCGCATTTGGCCACTCAACGCAGCCAGGCGGCTCCTGAGGGAGCTACCCAACTGAGCCCCCTCAATAGCCAGAGCCTCACAGATGGTACGGGTGGCGGCCTGCAGCGCGTCGTGCTCCTCGATCTCGGCCTCTAGCGTCGCCTGCACTGCGACAGAGGCCTCTGCCACCCGAGAAACCTCCTTCTCCAACCCTGCGCCAAAACGAGCAGGATGAGGTTAAGCACGAAAGAGGAGTAAGTCAAACAGGGGCAAAGACCTATGGGACTTACCCTCAGATTTCTCTTTCCAGTGCTGGACCTTGACCCGTGACGCCTCGGTCGCCTTGGAGGCCTCCTTCTCCAGCTCTGTACCACAACAGAGAGTTAGGGGGCCGAGCGCAAGAAAAATAAACAAAATAAAGGGGTCATAACTTACCCTCGAACTGCCCCTTCCAAGCCAAGCCATCGACCCGAGAAGCCTCGGCCGCCTTGAGGGCCTCGTCCAGGGCGCCCTTTGTCTCAACCAACTACGCAGCAACGGACTTGGCAGTGACCGCCGCCTCTTTAGCCCGGGAAAGGAGGGTGTCCCGCTCGTCGGCCACCCGGGTCACCTCCTCCTCCAGCTCCTTAACTCGCCCCGGCAAAGGAGCGACCTGCTCTCGAGCCGTGGCCGCCTCGGCCCGCATATCTGCACAACGAAGGCGGAGGTCCTCCGCCTCCGCGCTCCGTGCCGACAGGAGCTTGTTGGCGTTTGCGAGCAGGTCCCTCTGCTTCCCGAGTTGGTCCCAGACGTCTCTCTCTTGATGGAGGAACAACGATTTCCTGAGAGACCGGGCCTCGAGCTCCTGGATAGGTAGAACAGAGGTCATGCATTGCGAAAAGACTCAGAACAAGACGACACCACACGAGAAAAGAGGACGCATACCTGGGCGACGTCGGGCAAATCGTCGTCCATGACGGATAGTGCCGTTTGCAGCGACTGCACCGCCAGCCGGTGATATTGCTCGAAGGAGCTCCAGCGCCCCCCCTCGACCGCATCCTCGAGGGTGAATAGAGGCTCCCCCTCCGGGTCGTCCCGGCTCAGCCATGATATACGCGGGTGATTCCACCCGTGAGGCTCAGGTCATACCCACGCGAGGGCCGAGTTCCCCTTGCCAGGAGCTGGAACTGGCTGCTCGGCGGTGCTGTCCACCTTGACATCCGCCGCATCCTTCCCCCGGGAAGTATCGGCAGGAGAGGTCGCCGGAACCTCCACCTCCCGGGCGCTCTCCTGCGACGACGGCAGGCCTTGGGCCAGGGGCGGCACCAAAGGTTGTCCCACCTCCATCTCCGAATCCCAGGCCACCGGGCCCGCCGCGCTCACCTCAACCATCTCGGCCTCGGGAGTCCCAGGGGCCTCGGCTTTGCTCCTGGCCTCGGTGACTGGGGGCGCCCCGGCCCCATCAGACTCATGGGCATCGGCAACGCGCGGCATAGGCCCTTCCTCCTCCGTCTGCTCCGTAGCCGCCCCGGGGGCCTCTTCCTGAACGTCCGACCTCTTCAGGTCGGCCCTGGCCGACGCCACATCAGGCTGCACGGCGGTTTGCGCCTCTGCCGCCTGGTGAGCAGTGGGACCGGCGCTCACTTTGAGTGCCTTGTGCGGCGCCAAGGCTGGCATCTCCACCTGACGCTTCCGACTAAAGGCAAAACACCCACTTGGTCAGCCGATGACCATGAAGCGAGCAAGAGACAATGCGAACGTCTCTGAAAAAACACTCACCTCGAGCAGGGTTGCAGCCGCTTCGGCACCGCGGTTCTCCTCTGCAACGACTGCGGCGGTGGCGGAGGCATGGCCCCAGCATCCACTGGTGCTGACCGACCCTCATCGGGCTCCGGCGCCCCCTCGACCCCCTGCGGTGGCAGTTGCGTCGCCCCCACTGCCGCCTGCTCTATCACTACCGTTGAGCCCGACGGGCTGACAGCACGCTTCCCCAGTGCCCGTAGCTCGAGTGTGTCAGCCTCGGACGCTGGGTGAGCGATCACCGACCCCGGGGCGCTATCTCCTCCCCCTCCTCCTGGGAGCACCGGGCTACTTGCCGACGCTCTGGGCGCCGTCTCCTCAACGTCAGGGAGATAGTCTAGGGGACCCCGCCCCCTCTCGCCCTCGTCATCTCCATCTGAGGCGTCCGTCGATAGCGACGGCGACGGGGACTCCTCCAGCGGGAGGCCATCCTTCCTTTGCTGCCGACGACGCTCATCTAGCTTCTCGCGCGCAAGAATCTACTTCGTGTGCTTGGCCACCTTGGCGTCCTTCCGTTTTTTCTGCGCCTCGGCGTGCGCTCGGTTGATCGCTCGCCGCCTCGTGTCCTCGAGAACGGGCGGCGGGGAGGCTCGCATGTCCCTCATCCCCTGCAGGAACGGCAAACGCGCATAAGGGAACGAGAAATGATGAGAAACAGAGAGGGCTTGGGGGCTGCAGCGACGCGTGACTTACCAGGGAGAGATACCCCCACGACAAGCGCATGACAATGTGGGTCAGACCACTGCTCTTCATCTTCCCGTCCACCATCTCCCTCTCCCAACGTAGAACCGCCTCCTCGGAGAGGGCAGCGGCAGACATCCGGATGCCCTCGATTAGCTCATCCGGTCTCATATCAAACAAGCGCCGCCGCCGAGCCATCAGCGGCAGCACCCTCCGGTGGTGGAAGGCCGCCATGACCACAGCCGCCGTAAGGCAGCGGTTCCACAGCTTCTCCAGCCCGTCTAGGAGCGGCTGCAGCTTGGGCTGCTCTTCTCTCGAGACGCCATACCTCCACTTCTCCAGATAGTCCTCCATGATCCGTCCGGTGTAGGGGGGAAGCCCGCCGTCATTGTTGCGGAGATAGAACCAGCTGGTGTACCAGCGGCGATTGGATGACACGAGCTGGGCCAGGATATACAGGTGCTACCGGTCTTGGCGCACCTAGAGAGTGCAGCCGCCGGCCCTCACCATCTTCCTCGTACCCACCGTACCCGCTGGCTTGGTGGTATGCCCTGTTCGGAAGAGGTGGAGCCACAGCTCCCAATGGGGGGCAATCCCCAGATACCCCTCGCAGACGGCGATGAAAATAGCCGCCTGCGCGATGGAGTTGGGGTTGAAGTTGTGTAGCTCCACCCCGTAGTAATGCGGGAGCGCCCGCATGAATCGATCCGCCGGCACGCTGAGACCACGCTCGTGGAAAGAGACAAAGCTCACGACGTACCCTTTGCATGGCCGCGGCTCCCGCTCGCCCAACGGAGCAATCCACTCTGGCCTGTCGGGGTCGGTGATCGGACGAAGAAGGCCGTCGTCGATGATCGACTACAGCACCTCCACGAACACATCGGACAGCTCCCAAGGATCAGCCGGGAGGATGACAGGAGGACCGCCGGCCATTGCGTGATGGAGAATGAGGGCTACGGCGGTAAGTCTCTCTCGCTCCTCTCTCTCTCTCGCTCCCTCTTCTCCCTTCTTCTCCCCGGCGCTCTCTGTTCTCGGCAACGGCTCGAAGGCGAGTACGGGCAAGGTAAGGAGGGGATGGTCGAGACTCATGTCATATTTATGCAGGGAAAGGACGAAACGGTCAGGCGATGAAATCGGGGAAGTTTCCCTCAAGTACGGGCACAGTAAATCTAGATCCGATTTCACCGCCCACGTGCCCACCTTTTCCTCATTGATCGCACGGGCGGTTATGTCCTATCCGCTGACACCGCGTTGCTTCCAACCGCAGCAACGGCAGGCCCCGAGAGACTGCCTCAAAAGGCACGCCTGCCGTTGTCGGTCGATGGGAGGGGAATATTCCCCCGGCCGATTCCTTCCAGACTAAGGAACTAGGCGCCGAGCCCATTACGGTCCAGGGGTTCGAAGGCTGGACCCCAGAGGGTTTCGACAGCTGCCCCAGGACAACAGAGTCAGGGACAACTATGGGCGAGCCCGTACATGGCCGAGGCCCGAGCAAGCGATCGCTCAGGATCTCCTAAGTCGTGTCCGAGACCAGCAGGGAGTTCTCCGAATGGGATCCCACCGTAGGGAGACGCCGAGCCCCCGGGGCCAATCGAACGGCCCTGGGACCCAATAGAGAAGCCTCCGTACTTTTGGAGTGCGTCTCCGACCACTAGCTCAATTCCCTATCGAATGGGGAATGGGCCTCCACTCAGACTTACCCGATAGCAGCTCACCGGAAGTGTCACCACTCGCGCCCACCGAGGGTAGCCTGGCATATTCCACCCCTCCTTCCGAGCGAAAAGGATGCGCGAGGGTCGCATAAAAAGCCAGGGGAACTCCTGACCGCCCTCTCACTCCGTGCGGAGGCTTGGAGGCTCTCCCTGTAAACCTTGCCGAGACCCAGCGACCTAGGCTCGCACTCGAGGGGGCTTGGCAAACAACCCCCTCCTTCCGAGCGAAAAGGATGCGCAAGGGTCGATAAAAAGCCGGGGAACTCCCCGACCGCCTCTCGCCCGCAGTGTGAGGCTAAGGGGCTCTACCTGCAACTTTGCCGAGACCCAGTGGCCCAGGTTCGTACTCGAGGGGGCTCGGCAAACACACCCCTCCTTCCGAACGAAAAGGTTGCACGAGGGTCGTACAAAAAGCCAGGGGAACTCCTGATAGCCCTGTTGCTCCGGGCAGAGGCTAGGGAGCTCTTCCTCAGAGATATCTTTGAGACCCACGACCTAGGCTCGCTCGCACTGAGGGGTCTCAAGAACAAACCTCACGCCAGGGGCATATAAAAAGCCAGAGAGCTCCTGATGGCCCTCTCGCTCCGTGCAGAGGACATGGGGCTCTTCCTGCAAGTTTGTCGAGACCCAGCGACCTAGGTTCGCACACGAGTGGACTCGGCAAACAACCCCTCCGTCCAAACGAAAAGGATGTGCGAGGGTCGAACAAAAAGTCGGGGACCCTCGACCGCCTCTCGCCTGTCAGGCGGAGGCTCGGGGCTCTCTTGCACCCAAGACAAGGACAAGCAACCCAAGCCCGCACTCAAGACTCGAAAAAACGTGATAAAGGGCATCGAGCCCAAGCGGTCCAGGGTTCAAGGTCAGGCCCCTAAGGGTTTCGGCAATGCCCAGCAACAGAGTTAGGGACGACTATGGGCGAGCCCAGCTGCTAGCCGAGACCCGAGCGGATTTAATCGCCGACACACTCTAAGTCGTGTCTTCGAGACCAGCAGGGAGGTCTCTGAATGGGATCCCACCGTAGGGAGGCACCGAGCCACCGGGGCTTAGCGAATGGCCTCGGCACCCACTAGAGAAACCCTCTGGCACTCTTGGAGTGCGTCTCTGGACCACTAGCCGACCCCTAACGAATGGGGTTCGGGCCTCCACTCGGACTTACCCGATAACGGTTCGCCGGAGGTGTCACTGCTCATGCCCACCGAGGGTAGCATGGCACTCTCCACCCCTCCTTCCGAACAAAACGGATGCGTGAGGGCAATGCAAAAAAGACAGGGAAACTCCTGGTCGTCCTCTTGCTCCGAGCGGAGGCTCGGGGGTTCTTCCTATAACTAAACTGAGGCTCAGCGGCCCGAACTCGCACTCATAGGCTCGGCTAGCGCAATAAAAATCCGTCGCACGACGTAAGAAAAGCCCTTGGAGGAGTCAAATCACTCCTCCAGGGCCTCGGGGGCTACACTCGGCGGGTGCGCTCGCGCGCACCCACCGAGGCCTCGAGTACAAAACACAATCCTAAACAGGAGCTGTTGCGAGCCAAGTCTCGACAAAACCTCAGGAGAGTGCCCTCACTCCTCCCAAGGCTCGGGGGCTACTGTCGGATACCGCAAGAAGGGGTACCCTAAGCAAGAACCAAAAATATTGCTTAAACCGTGCAAAAATCAAAGCTGAAAGACTACCGCAAGGTCTCAGCAGATTTCTCCGATTCACCCGAGGCCTTGTGCCGAAGCCTCATGAGAAAGGCAAAAAGCTCGCCGCCCCGCCGAGGCCCTCTCGCCGAGACCCTCTCGTCGAGGCCCCGCTCCGAAAGGCCTCGGACGGGATGCCAATTCTCCGATTCGCTCGAGGCTGGGCTCGGCAAACAACCTCATTACCTCCGTCCCGACCGAACTCCTCTAATAAAACGTCACGTCCGGGTTAATGCGCCCAACTACTCCCGCAAACATCAGCCGCACGAGGGTACAGTGCGGGCAGAGCGACCGACGGGATAGGGGACCGGGCGCAGCAGGGGTTACTCGCCCATCGTGTTCATCATCATGTGCTCCCATCGACACCAGATCGCCTTGTGCTACCTAACCCCGCGCCAAGGACAAAGCGGCGTGGAAGGTCAAGTCCAGTCCTCAGTAGTCTCAAAGAATGCAGGAGAGCCCAACTGCTGCGTTCTCCGCCGCGTCGTCCAGAGACCCCCGTAGGGCCTCGACGACGTATCGTTTTTTTCTCCGCCGGCCGAGGCCAGCTCGCCCCCAAGATCCTCGTCGCCTCCGCCTCAACCATCCCCTCGGCAGTCAGTCCCATCCATTTAATGCGCTCAATGCACCCGCCACGCCACCCACGACCGGAAGGGTACAAAGAACAGAGCGATGGGACAACGGTCAAATCTCCTTTTTACCATGCCCTCGCACTTTTCCACCTAAACCAAGTCACTATAGCCTCGGAATCGCAGCATAGGCCCAATCGCTCTCCCGCCAGGTCTCTAAAGCCCTCGAGGCCTCGGCGGCGGTTAGCTAAACCCGCCAGAGCCTCGGCACTCCACCAGGCCAAGAGTCCACCAAAGCACGACATGTCTCCGGCCATGGAAGTCATACTGACGTCGACAAGGACTCCCACGACCTCAACCACTTCAAACCTGACCAGCACGGCGCGCCAGACAAGTACTGATCTCCATTCCCAACGCCATGCTGCTACAGAACTAAACTGCAGTAGGCTCTACGTGTAGCTCACTCGTGTACTCCTGGCTCCTTCCTTGCGGTTATAAAAGGAAGCGGCCAGGGATAGCTCGGGGGGAGAAAGAAGAAGAACGTACGATAGAACCGCGCTCTCATACTCGCTCTAGACACATCCTGTAATACCCACGCTCCCGGGCTGCTTGAGAGCAGCGTCTCAAGCACCTCGCACCGTCCCATGCCGAGACCTGGGACTAGCTCCCTCTCTCACCCAGCTTGTAACCCCCTACTACAAGCACTTTGGTGCAAGAAATACAAGACCGATCTCTCAAACAGGACGTAGGGCACCAATTGCCTGGACCAGTATAAATCTTGTGTCTCTTTGCATTACCATCTGGGATTAGGGGCACGCAGTTCACTTTTACTAGTTGGTTGAGGACCCCCGGTCCGAAACACCGACAACCACTGTTGAGTATTTTTGTCACTAGGACGGTAACGGTTGGTACCTGAACGTTCAAATTTTCTCACTGACAGGAGCTCCATCGTATATGTTTCATCACGGTGAATATGTAGCAAGATCTTTCAGGGTTTACATATTTGCATGACCAGGTATGCAAACATCAGAATTAGGCTGCTCCATTCATGTAGGCCTGGAAGATGACCCTGCCTTATCTCACCTTAAGGTTCCTTTAAAACATGGATAAATTGATCCACCTGCATCCAACGAATAGCGCATGAAAATGAAATCAGGGAGCAATTGTGTTTGCATACTATATTGACCGGAGAAGTTATATAGACGACTCAATATTCTGAAAGCAGACCATCAAAAAAAAATTCTGAGAGCATACTGCTTCCATCACAAATAGTAACAGGACTCATAAAAACGGGGGCGTATTTCTATTAGTTGTGACCAGAAATGCTGATGCACTTCTTTTAAGAAAATACTTCTAGATTCGTTTCTTTCTAAAGAATTAATACTTTATCAAAAATGTGCTCGCCCTATGTACTGCACTAATCTTCCTGATTCAATCGAACCAAATAAAAACTGTCTCCGAGAATATGTTTTCGCTAATCCATTTTGATTGGATCAGAGAAGGCCAAAAATCCACGTCAATGAAGCTCGAAGATATTTATGAAAGTGACTCATGGAGTTGTGCAAGCCAGATGTCTTCTTGACTACCAAATGTCTCACTGCAAGTTGCAAATAAACCTGTCATGCATGATATCAATAGATACATAAAACTATAACGCTGCACGCTTCAGTGGTCAATAAAAGAACCCACTGCTTGTTATCTTAACCAATCAGGCTTGGAATATGTATTTAGTCAGAAGAGAGAGTAAGCAACAGCAATTTAGAACCCAGCAAGTTGCCAGTGATGATCCCTGCCATATCTGTTTCGATCCTCCCAGAGAGAAACTTATCTTTTGAACCAACTGGCAGAGAGAAACTTATCACAGGTTAAGTACCAACAACTTCTGCTTGTACATATACTAATGCCCAAGAAATACTGTGTATTAAGTAACCACCTTGTCCCCTAACTTATCCAGTTTTTAGCCAGGATGGCACAAACTAGACCAAAGCTATTGAGCTATCGTTTACATTAATCCAAAAATCAATTCTTGGTGGAGCTCAAATTGCCACCGGGTCAAAATGTGTTCACAATCATGCCTGAACAGCACGGTCGGCCGTTCCAAGAAAACGAATTCGATCGCAATCTATAGTGCAACTTGTTAGTCGTTACCACAGCAGGATTTGTAATCTTGAAAATTGGTCACAGTCTAGCTGGTATAACATAATGTTCAAGTAGCTTGGCTAATCAGCTATTTTTTGTTGGCTGTGTTTCGGTTTTTCATATCTAGGGCAATTTCAAGGTATAATATTCTGAATCATAAGGCCACAGCATCTGATAGGCACATAATTCTTGCAATACTCTTACTCTCTCGGTATGTTCTAGAGAGTACACAGCCACATAGGCTATTGCTTAGCTCACAGTTCTTATGGTCTGTGTTTCTTGAACCTTCTACTTGCTCCCTCAGCTCTGCCTGATTTTCCCATACAGAGCCATCATGACTTTTCTTTATGTTCATGTGGCCATCCCAACTTCCCTACGTTCCCTGTAGGCCTGGGATGAGGCATTGCTGCTCAAGCAGTCAACGTCACTAGTCAAGTTGCATCACTAGCTTAGCATATTGGGCAATAGTTTTGGCCGGACTACTTGCTTGTGTCAAGCCTGCCTGACAGAAGTTAGATATAAAGCACATTGCAGATGCTAAATTTGTCCTTCCTCTTGCAACGAACCCTAAATTTATCCCTGTTAGCCATCACATGATCTAACATTGTAAGTGACCACACTTACTTTACAAAGTCACCGGCTTCCCCTTTCGTCGATCGGTGCCGCCGGTCATCGCTCATAGGGTGAGGTGGTGGAGACAAACCAAATTCAAGATAGTTAAGAACCAGGATTATTGTGGAGTTGGGAGGGCATCAGATGAATCATTCTGGTTGTCTGGTTGTTCACACCTAAGGTTTTGCTATTAATGGACTAGGCATTTGCCGACCGTGGCCATTGCGACAGGAACAGCGATGCGGGGGGTTTAAAAAGTTAGGAAGAATGGATCATAAACTACATGCTTAAGCTAACATCATGTGAGGGCTATGTTTTGCATCGATGGGATCATTAGTTGGTGGGGTAACATGAGGAACAGAGCTGAGTTAGTGAGTACCCCGAGCTAATCATGCGTGTTAGTTTAAGCCTAAACCTTTGTCGGTTTTATGGATATGCTAACGACATATATCTCTTAATCATTTTTATTATGGTCTTGTCCGGATTGGCTGTGATGTGTATAGACTAACACAACTGCCAGATCGTGTCAGCCAATGAGATTGCTAGTCTCGTGGTGCCAATGAGGTTGCGGACCAAGTTGCCAACGATAGAGACATTGCGAAACTGTAGTCCCACTACATCCAGAGCTGCTGCTGCTTCTTGTCCGACTAACGGAAATATGGGAATTCAGAGTTTGATATAGCATCATACATGGAGACAGCATGAAATGGAAAAGGGTAAAAGCCCAGTTCCGAAAAATATATGTACACTGGATAGTAACCATTGCAAATTTCATCGGAAGAGCACAACGGACGATCAGGTGGGGGCTTCAGGGGGCGTGATCTGACCTTGATTCCGTCATGGGAGGACGGCGATCGGCGAGTCGAAGGAGCGGGGTGAAATTTATGTCGATCGGCGGAACGGAGGGGAACGGCGGAGCGTGCGCTTGGGCCCAAGCGGAGCCCAGTAACAGAGCTCACCAACCGCGCACGTCCCCTGCCATCTCCTGCTTCCCACGCGGTGCTCCACTCACGCGGTTGGGCCTGATTGTGATAGACCCAAAAGTTCGCAGGTCGATTTGGTGGACAGAGCCCAGCTCACAACGACTTGGACGTTGGGCTCTTGCGTGTTTACGGGCCGGTGTATTTCGGTGCTAGACTTACGTGACAGCTCAGAACAAAAGTAAGATGGGCGCTTACGTGTTTCTTGGGCTTTCACATGAGAAGCCGTTTGAGCCTTTGAGGCCCGGTCACCTAAAAACTCTGCACCTTTTTTGAACGGAAAAAATATATAACTAAGTTATACATGATCCAATGAGTATGAAATTTTACTACAGTTCAAGCATACAATAATTAGTCCATCATAAAAATTTCATCACAATTGGACTATAGAAACTACAGCTATGAATTAATTACAGAAAATCATTATCTAAAGCCACAGTAAAAATTTTGTACTAAAGAATACCATATTATATGTTCACTATGTAGATCTACTCATGTGGAGTCCAATAAAATTAGATTTTCTATTTTTATATTTTTTTATAATTTACTATGATTTTTTAAATATTTAGCCAGAATAAATAGAAAAGAAAAAGACAAAACCGCTTTTGAAAACCGCTTATAGCCGATCAGGGAGATAAAACGAACGGTTTTAAAAGTTCAGAAGGTGGTTTACCCGGTTTTAAAGTTCAGAGAAAAAATCAGACTTTCAAAAAATTAAGGGAGGTAACGTGGACTCTTTTTTTAACACACGACGAACACTGGACCGTGTAAACTTTTTTTTCACAGAGGATGTAGGCGCATATTCCTCGCCTGCGGTCTTTGTCCAGACAGTAAGATTTGACTTCACACGCTTGAAATTAAACGCTAACAGATGCTGCTTAGCGCAGGTGAATTCTAGGCCTCTTAGGGTGAGAAGCAAACACGTCCTATACACGCACGCCACACCACGCCTTCAAAGAATCCTGTCTGTTGTCAAAAAAAAAAAAAGAAGAATCCTGTCGAAAACATTGCCGCAGGTGAACCGTACTATAAAAACAGTGGCGATAAAATTTAAAACCTAATATCTACTTATTTTCTCGGGAACAAGCAAAATACGTTTTTCATTACGATACACATGCCCTCGTGCCTCAGCTCGCACCGCGCGCTGCGCGCCCCCACGCCTCGCGCCGTGGCCGCGATCCATCCACATGTCAACCGTGGGCGACCTCAGGCTTCGTGTCGACGTCATGCTTCACGTCAACGAGCGTCCATTGCGAACAGTAATTCAATGAGCACACGTTGTAACCGTATATTTCATGTGTTTTAAATGTATGTTGCATATGTTTTATCTAGATGTTGCAAAATTAGACCTGGTGCTGCATATGTTGTAATGACTATACACGTATGTTGCAAGTGTATATTTCAAATGTTTCACTGTTTTAAACTTATGTTGCAAGTGTTTTATCTGAATGTTGCATATGTTACACTGGCTATACATGTATGTTGCAAGTATATATTTCAAATGTTTTAGTTGTTTTAAACGTACGGTGTAAGTATTTTATTTGGATATTGCATATGGAATAGTGGTCATACATATATGTTACAAGCTTATATTATAAATATTTCATCTATTTTGTAAGTTACAGCAAATATTTTATGTTGCGAGTGTTTTGTTCCATGAACAGGCGCGGCAAGGGTGCAGGCGGAGGTGGTCCTGTCGCAGCGGTCCCTGTGTGTGCGGCAGCTCCCACGTTCATGCGTACCGTGTCGTACGTATGCCTGGTCCTGGCCTGGGCGTTCGTTCCATTCAGGGGGCGGCAGCAGCAACGCGCGGCCTGACGCAGCCACGCAGCAGTAGGCCGCTAGCAGTGTGCGAGGGGCGGGCAGGAGATGCATAGCAAGGGCAATGATACCGCCCGCTCGCCGGCGAAATAAACTCTAGCGTGGCTTCCAATTAATGCGGCAGCGACAGCCGTAGCTCTGCAGCAGCGCATGCAGCCAATGCGGAGCGAGCGCAGCAGCAGAGCATCGAATGGGAGCACGGGCGCGCGTATACCGCCCGCTTCAAGCCGGCGTTTCGCGAGACGCTCGCTCCGCACTCTCTCTCCTTTACTCTCTCCGCCAGCGGGGATTCAGCCGGCTTGCAGCCAGCCATAATACTTGCTCAAGCGTGGGTGGGCGCTAGTCTCGCTCTTTTCGTTAAGAAAAAAAGAGAATATCACCATGTCGCCGACACCATGGTTTAAATTTTGTTTGGTGGGGTTGGTACTTAACGTCTTCAGCCTTCGTACTGTAAGGTTGTTATGCCCTACGACCTTAGTTTCTTGCGGTGGAAATTTGTCCATCCAAGTTTAAATCTTCTACTTAATTTGGATGTTTGTATTTTTCTGGATTTATTTTAAAATTGATTTTAATACATTTATTATTTCAGCAGTACATAATGTACCCGTCAGCAGCAAGATCCATATAGGATGTGTTTGGCTAACAAGTCTGGCTCAAAAAATTAAGCCAAGGTACCATAAGCCTGTCTAAGTTAATGCAACATATTAGTGCGTTAGGTTGTCATGAGATTCAAAACTCATTTAATAAAACAAGTTTTAAGCGATTTTTTAGTAAAACGAGTTTAAGGTTGTTATTCTATTAACCGCACATTTATGTAATTCTTTGTTTAGATCTTTGGAAATGAAAAAAAAAAGAGTTTTGAACAAACGCTAGTTGTAGCAAGGTTGTTTCCGTTAACGAGCTTTCACGAACTGAGTCATCCATAAACTCATACGACATAGGCATACTCCATCTTCGCCAGTGGTGAGCGTGAATGGTTGTACTGATTAGCGCTGAACAAACGACTGCTAAGTGCTAAGGGCAGAATTTACTTTGCGTCGCGGCATCACCTTCATTCTACCATGGAAACCGATTGACTTCGCTGAACTAAATCTGATGATTCACCGTATATTGACACCGGCGAGGGAGGCTGACTAGCGGTGACCAGCGGCCTTCATCGAATTGGACTAATTAGATAGCCCGCGGCGGGGAAAAGCGACATCCAATTGATTACACACTTGCGGAGGGAGAAGTTTCGCGAGTAAAATAGGAGATGAGGAAAACTTGTTTTTATTAAAAACGATAAGAAGTCGATTTGGCTAAAACGCACTTTTCAGGTTTTATGGGAACCTAGCTTTGGTTGCGTTGGAATTTGTAGCTCTATGCAAACAGAGTTTAGGGGCAGCCAGGCAAAAACGAGTTTATAGGATTCTAGTTTGCAGAAAACCAAAGATCCAAACAACCCCTAAGGGGTACTTTGGCAAGTGGATTTCTTTTGACAATCGATACCCCTCCACGTGCTGGGGAGATATTCCTGTGTGGGGTAACTTCCCTAATGCAGTGATGCTATTTGGAAGTTTCCCCAGGGAGATAATCACGTGCTGATCTCCAGTCAGAAATCTCGGGCGTGAGTGTTTGCATTTCGCAGACAAGCTGTCGCAGCGTCGGCAAAACAGGTGAGATAGTGGACAGTCTGTACGGAGTACTCCTCTATAGGCAGTGGCCTAGGAGGCTAGGAGTAGCTCACATTCCCAGAGAAGATACATATGTTTGATAAAAAAAAAACATAAAATGCAAGTGACATAAGAAAGTGAGTAGCATGAGAAAACATGCACCAAACGAATGACAAATTATTCTACATACAATCCAGTTCATGCAAAATTTAATTCAAGTAGCACCAAATGCCCAACCAAGCTAATCCATTCATCACCAGGTCAGATAGTCATCTCCATCCACACATCTAGATGGATAATGAAAAATAAAACATGATATTAATTTTTTGACCAAGAACTTTGGTATTAGAATAAATTGTGGTTTAACTCCTTTTCATAAGCAGTGTTCGAGAAAAAAAAAACTCCTTTGCATAAGCTTCTCACATAGGCACTTACTGCAGCTGCATTTTTCTTCTCAAATCATACATTGCTTCCACCAAGAGCTCTGCATATAAACACAAGGAAAAACATTAGCAGCTAGAGAATGAGTGAATCCAACATTATTGTGCAATTCTGACACTGCTACAACACGAATTTGTTTGCATCAAACTAATCTAGTGCTGATTAGTACGGGGAAGAGACATACCTAATCTGGCGCTTGAGCCAAATAAAGCGAACATTTTGGTTTTTGGTTTTCATGAATCCTGTTTATCTCAGTTTTGAAGATATCCAAAGCATACGACTTCTCATCAGTAAGTCCAACCATTGAGTCCACTTCATCAAGACACTTCTGAACTGAAATTTCTTCGTCTCGCCTCTTCTTTTCATTGAGAGCTTCCAAGGTTTTGCTTGTTTGCATCTTCTTGAACTCCACATAATCCTTAATAAGAGAACCAATATGACTTTGCTTACGCTTTTTCCCCCCACTTGCTCCTTGCACAGAATCTTGATTGAGCGGTGCAGACTGAGCTTCATTATGTGCACTTGACACGTATAGCCCATCAAAATTAGCAAATGGATTTGTCCCAAAGTCAGAGGCACTTCTAGAGGAGCAACTGGAGGAGAAGGAGGAGGAGGTTCCGAATATTTCAGCCTCCACCCTAAATTCTTCCTTGCACCAATTCTCGTGTCCTTCAAGGATCTCTTTATCTTTTTTAGCACCAGTAAGAGAAGATGTGTGCTCAGGTGTTTCCTCTTCTGGGAGAAAGGGCATAACAGCAAGGAGAAGAATAAACTATAAAGAATAGCTCATCATCTTCTTCCTCTTCCAACAAAAAATTCCTAGCATGCTCCTCCCAAGAGGCCATCATCTAGTGTTACATATATAAAATTATATCATTACATATATAAACAAGTAGAGAAAACAAGTGTTAAAAGTCTAAATAAGTCAGAAGCACCTTATCATTTTTTATAGCATTCTACAGCAGCACCTAATCATTTTTTATAGCATTCTACAGCAGCACCTAATCATCCAGGCATGTATGCATGAGGCCCATTCAATAAAAAAAAACAGAGCAGTACATTGTATTAAAGCTGCAAGTCTGGTGGGTCCATGGAAGTTAACCAAAAAACAGCAAACCACATATATAGGAATAGTACTATATAAGAAAAAAGAACTTATACTAGATTACTAGGTGGAGGTGAAGTCATCAAGCCTAAAGAAACAAGAATGTCATTCAAGATCATTCACTTAAAAAAAAAACAGAAAGACAATTCAGTTAACAGCACATGTCATTCATATCATTCCCTTTTTTTTAGAACAGAAGGATCACTCAGTTAACAGCACATGTCATTCGAGATCATTCAGTTAACAGCACTAGGAGTTCTCTTGCTGGTCCACTAACATGTAACCAACTACACCTGTGAATGTTAAAAAATTCAAGTATATTCAAACCTACTTGAACCCAATTTTAGTAATCTGTGGGGTTTTTTATAGATAAAGATTAACATATGGCTTACTGAACCAGCGTCAAACACACATAAATGTTCAAACCTTGAAGATTGAATATAAAACCCAATAAAAGCAATTCATCAGTAACCTGACAATAAAAAACAAGAACATGCAGTAACATCATGCCTGTATGGCTGTATGGGATTGAACCAGGCGTATAGCCAGCAGACGCAAAGCTGCTGCCAACTGAGATGTCTTCAACAGCAACGCTGCAGCGAGTAGAATTCCGGCGACCCTGCAGGAGACGGCGATTAAAAAAACAAGTGTTAAAAGTTTAAAGAAGTCAAAGCATGTACACATTAGTAAACTGTTACTCCTACTAATCTGAAGTATTCTGCAGTAGGTACCAAATAGACAGCAGTACACATGTTCAGGATCATCGATCACTTGATTACTAGTCTAGTATACTAGTAGATGTTATGATATTGGATTTCACATTCCATGATATTACTAAAACCAGTCGCTACTTGTTAAGGACTTAGTAGGCTTCAGGGGAAAGAAATCAATAATACAATTCAAGATATGCATACGACTAGGATTAATCATTACTGCATAGCAGATGATCATTACCGGTTCCAAAACCATCCTCACTACTTTGACAATACGTCAGCAGCTTTCATCTATGTAAGAATACAGGAGTTTTTATCCTTTCTCTGTTCTTCCAGAAATGTAACACAGAAACAAATTGCACTTGGCCACTTGCATCCCCAGCACAGGTTGCAGATCAGACAGGCATTGAAATCCTGATCACAATCCCTCGATTTTTTTTTTTTTGAAATCCTAATAAGATCCCTCAGACTCGTAAATGGAAAGGAGGCAAGGAGCTGATGAATCTTTGGTTAGATTATGCGATTGACAGTAGAATTTGGCACGAGTGTCACACCGGACGGGGGTGCCACACATAGCGAAGAACACTGAAGGAGGAAGGCTCAAGGAGAAGGCGTATTCCATATTGGCTTAGTGTATTTATGTATTACGTTTCTATTTACGAACTGTCATGTGGGGCCAGGAGGCCAGTGTCTGTAATAAGCACATAAGTGCTGAACCCTGTACCGGATCAAACACAAGACTCGTAATACCAGTAAGCTAAGGCAGAGGGGTTTGCCCTGCCCGCTTCCTCGCATCTGTGCTTCTCGATCGCTCACGTCGACGGCGACCCGCCGGCGGCCAAGGGTGTGACAACGAGCCTCTGGTCTGAACAACATTTGACTCCGTTATCCAGTTGGGTAACATGGGTTTATAGACAAAGATTTTTAAGAAGGCAAAACAGTACAGACGATAGATGTTTCTTTTCTTTATGTGAAAGAAAGATTTAAAACAAGATGGATTGGCCTGTATGTGAAGGGCAGGCCTGGTGCAATGGTGAGAGCTGTCTCATTGAGTCACCAGGTCGTGGGTTCGAAGCAGCCTCTCCGCATATTTTGCGGGGGAAATGCTTGTCTCGGTTTATCCCTTCCCCAGACCCCACTCATGTGGGAGCCTCCGGCACTGGGTTTGCCCTTTATGGATTGGCCAGTATGTATTATTTAGTCTGAGTTTGTGCTATTCGATAACATCATATTAGCGAAAGAGCATACTTATCTTCAGGTGTCAAAATTCATCTGTGAATCTGTGGTTGATAGTAGAACTAGTTATACATTGTACATCTCCTTAAAAAACTACGGACTGCAGTACTGATTGATGAGTATCAATCAACCAATTCTATTATATAAGTTCCATGGGCCAGAAGAAGTGAAAGTTAAGTACTGCTGCAATCCCTTACTATCAGTCAATCAAAAAAACCTACAAATTGTACCTAGCTGACAGGTCTTAAAATAGTTTGAGAGCTGCAGGCAGCCAGGAACAATGGACATGCGGATGAAACCCTAGCGGATCGAGAAACTACTGCAGGGAAGGAGATAGGTGCACTGACCTTCTACACGGATGGAAATGGCGGTGGAGATGGCGGCGGACGACGAGGAACGAGGCGGCGGCGGTGGAGGAGCGCCCGAGGGACCCCCGCGTCGCTCGTCCGGTCGTCCCCAGTCTCGTCGCACGCACGGCAGAGACGGAGACAGTGCGGAAAGCATCGCTGCCGACCAGTCGGACCCGAGCCGCCCGCCGACAACCCCCCCGCGACCACACGCTGCTGGCTTGAGAGCGGCCCATGCGCGGCCCATGAGCGTGAGGGAGCGTGACCCACCTGCGCGAGGGCTGCACCGAGCGACAGGAACGTACGTAGGGAGCGACTGGATGAGTATACGTACGTGTGTGTTTTTTTTTCTTTTTTCTTTTTTCTGTGGTTGTTTATTCTTCTATCTTGTATGAAACATATCACATTAATATACGGTTTGTTTTTCTTTGATGATACATGTCCGCACAGTTAGTTTCTCTTTGTTTTCTTTCTTATTATAGTTTCTTTTTTATAGCTGTTTTTTCTTTGTTTCATGTTTTTCATGTTTATCTATTTTTACTTTTATTTTCTTTTCCTTATTATTTTTTATTATTATTATTATTTTCTTTTCTTTCCTTGCTTCTTTTTTACTGCTTGTCATGTTCAATTTTTAAATCTTATTTCATTTCTTTATTATTTCTTATTTTCTTCCTCTTTTCCTTTATTTACGGATGCTTTCAAATTATTATTTTCCATATTTATTTTTTTAATTTCCTAAATTTTATGTGATATAAGTGTGATGCTTGATATTTCTTGTGATATTTATATAGTATAATCTGACGTTCTATGATGTATTTTATTTCTTATTCTTATTTCTTTTTTTTTTGTTACAAGGTCTTTATATATCTCTTTTTATTTTTATTTTATTCTGATTAATTTATTTTATTTATTCCATTTTATTTGCATGTTTTTTATTTTTATTTTATTTCTTTACTTCTATTTACTTTCTTCCCTGTTTATTTAGATTATTTCACTTTTTTATTTTTTATTTTTGTTTTACTCCAATTTTAATTTAATCATTTTCATGTTTTATTCTTTTAAGTTTTTCATTTCATATGTTACATTAGGTATAGGTCATCCTCGCATAGTATGCATGTGGTTCTTTTCAATTTTTTTCTCTTCCTTATTTTAATTATTCATTTCTTCTATATATTTAACATTTGTTATTCGTGCTTTTATGTGCATTTTCTTCTTTTTTATTTTAATTTAATTCATTAGTTTAAATTTTTAATTTTTTACTTTGTTATTTCCTACATTTCATATAATATATGTGATGTTTACGTAGTATATATGTAATATTTGATATTCTTGTGATATTCATGTAGTATATATGCGATGTCCTATGATTATTTTGTGATGTTCACATAATATATATGTGATGTTCACTTAGTATATATGCGATGTTCGTTGATGTATTTTGTGATATTCACGTGGTATACATGTGATATTTCATGATGCATTTTGTGATGCCTAGTCGTATACATGCAATGTTTTAGGATATATTTTGTGATGTTCACGTATTATACATGTGATGTTCTATGATGTATGTGTGGCAGAACCGTCTGAAATAACACACCTTCGGAGGCGCTCGTCTTTCACCAGACACTGAGTACCCCGAAAGCAAGCTATCTCGAGCGGATTCCGTCGAGCACACCCTAAGGGAGAACTCGAATAATCCATGTTTTTCCTCCAGTATCCAATAATGAGAACGAGTTTATAATACTTAGTCCATTTCATACAACCAGAGTTCTTAGAAATACATTATTATAGTACCAAGTTCAGAGTGCAGAATTTAAACAGCGGAATTACAATAAACATCTAATGATAGAATATAAGGATCCGTCTGTGCCCACTAGAAGGATCCTCCACACAATAGCTACTCTTCAAGCTGCACCTACAACATGAGTAATAAACCCTAAGTACACAATGTACTCGCAAGACTTACCCGACTAGTGAGAATAACTTCCTGACTCCAAAGGATATGATAAACTTTTTGGGTTGCTGGGTTTTCTTTTTTTTTGCAGAAAGCAATACTAGTAGTGAATCTTTATGTATGTTTCTTATTAACAGTCATTATTATTTCATTATCTAGCCATTTTATGTAAGCACATGTTCTACTTTCAAGCAAAAGTTGAGCAAATAGATCCATTTCACTATTTTTCATCTTCCAGTTCTTACTACGGTGCTAGACTGTAGACAAGTCGTACTGGATTATCCGACGATCTGCGAATCAATGTGCCCAGCTGGGTACCTCGAAATACACACCCCGCTTGTACCCCAGGCACAAGCAGGACTAACCCACCACTCTCCTATCAAGAGGTCTAGATCTCCGTCTAAACTTGGACTCCAAGCCTCCACACCTGAGTCTCAGACTCAGTGTGGTGCTTAGACCTCCACCATCCCCGCCTCTAATCAGTCGATCCAGAAAGAGCTAGAACCCACGACAAGAGAGCAACAAGTCTTCCCTGCTCCCATAAACAAATATGTGCTCAGGATAATAAGTTTGTGATTTACCTAGAACCCAATGCAACGGTCGGTCCATAACCGACACGGATAAGAAAAACAGTGTAACCAAGCTATGTAGGTATATCTATGCAGGTAGTTTTCATAAAATGACTGTAACGTAAATGCACATCATAAATATATATATTCAGTGCTTATTCAAAATAAAGGTTATGCATTGGGGCTTGCCTTGGATAGACGGGTGGTCAGCTATGTTAGTCGTTGATGGCTCCGGGGCCTCCTCCTGCACGAGGATCTCCTCCTTGTACTCTTCAATCATCTCCTCGTACTCATGCTCTCCCACGGTCATGAACTCCACCAACGCGTTCTCTATATGCATGTCATGATGATGCAACACTTAACATTTTAGCAACAGCAGCTCTTAAAATAACAATACATCTACCAAGCTACTAAGCTAACTCTAATGACTAAGATACTAAGCTAATCATCATTCCCATCAAACCAGCAGGGTTTCGCCTACAAGTGCTACTTAGCAACTAAAATATATTCTTACTCTTATTAACGATTTCCTATATACTACAACAAGGGCTACTTAGCTACCATATTTTTTAAAATGTTCTAAAGCTATAAAATTATAGTGAGCATATAATAATACAATAAACCTACTGTAAAAGTTTCAGAGCCAAAGCTATTATCAATTAGCCACAAAAATTCCTACAATATTATCCTAAATAATACTAAGCATTCTCAAATAATTTAATAGACCATAGCATCAGCACAGATATGTATGAAATAAATACACCAATAGATAGAGCATAATTTTAGAAACCTAACAAAATTAGTTTCATAATTTTTGAATATATACAGAATTTACAATAATTTTTTAAAGATCAGCTCAAAACTAAATTAGGAAAACATTTGCTAATTCGCTGAAAAAAGAAAAACCAATTCTCGCGTGGCCCATCCGCGCGGCCCACACGCGCGCAACGCCCGCAGGTGCGGCCCATGCGGGTGCGGTCTGTAGGCACGTAATCGGCCCACAGCGGGGAAGCCCGCGCGCGTCATCATCTTCGCAAAAATACCCTTGAGCTACCGGCAATTCAACCCGAGGTCCATAACACTATTCCTACAGACTGCTCCTATGCAAATAAGACCTTCCCCTTTATCTTCTTTATAACGGCCCGGTCCTCTGGCCACCCCCCGCACACACCGGCGGGGCGGCGATGGCATTGGGCGGCTACGCCGACCAGCTGGGACCCGCGCTGGCTCCACTAACGGGTCAACCCCCGTCTACAACCCTAGCGTCTACACTAGCCTAGGTTACAGGAGCCGCGAAGCTCGCGGAAGTGGTGACCACGGTGCGCGGCCATGCGCGACAGTGGCGCCATGCCGGCCACCCTAAGCCACCGCGGGGTGAATTAGCTAGCGAGTGAACATTAACGGGCTACCATGAGCCTAGCTATGGTGACCATTGGCAAAGAGAGTGGCGAAGAGGAGCTAGCCATGTGTAGCTGAGCCGTGCGACGGCGCACCGCGGTGGCACGGTCGCGTCAGCGGTTGGGTGGAGCTGGTAGCGACTAAGCCAAGGCACGCATGATGAAGATGAAGGCAAGGCACACCTACTGATGTGGGCAATTGGATTCGGGTGTAGGAATGGGAGGTCTACCTTCGGTCATGGCCGTGGCACGGCCTTAATGGCGTACCGATGGGAAGACACCAAATTGGCGCCTGGCCAGTCCGTTATCAAGACGGTGAGGGGTTAGGTGACGAGGAGACATGAGGGCTGAGGTGTGGACGAGCCGAATTGAAAAGAGGTGACCTATCTCTGGCGCACTCATAGGCGCAAGGCGGCGGCGGCAGAGAGAAACAAAGGGGAAAGAGGAAAAGAGAGAGACGGCGCGGCAGTGGGCTCGACTCATCCACGCCTTGGTGGGACGCGAGCAGCGGGACCGAGAGGCTCACGCGCTGATGCTAGCCGACGGGCTTGCGCGCCTGACCGGCATGGCCCACGCGACCGCAGCGCCATAAATGGCATAACGATGGTGTCTCACCCATGTGCGCGCGGCAGGGCGACACACACATGGCCGGCAACCGTGTAGAGGTGCAGCGGATCAGCGCTGACACGAGCTCCACGGATGGGATGGCAGCGGCAGCAACTACGGCGTGGCTTGGGGCGGTAGGGTGCGTCAGCACGCTGTGGCAGAACCGCTCGAAATAACGCGCTTACGGAAACGCTTGTCTTTCACTAGACACTAAGCACCCCGAGAGCGAGCTACATCGGGTGGATTCCGTCGAGCACACCCCAAGGGTGAGCCCGAATAATCCACATTTTTCCCAAAGATCCAATAATGAGAACGAGTTATAATACTTAGTTCATTTCATACATCCAGAATTCTTAAAAGATATATTATTATAGTACCAAATTCAGAGTGCGAAAATTTAACAGCGGAATGAAAAGAAGCATCTATCGATAATCCACAAGGATCTGTCTGTGCCCACCAGAAGAATCCTTCACACAACGGCTACTCCTTAAGCAGTACCTATAATAGGGTAAATAAATCCTGAGTACACAATATACTCGCAAGACTTATCCGACTAGTGGGAATAATTTCTCGACTCCAAGGAATATGATAAACTTTATGGTTTGCTGGGTTTTCCTTTTATAGAAAGTAATACTAATAGTAAATCCTTATTTATGTTATTATTAGTAGTTATAATTATTTCATTATCTAGCCATTCTATGTAAGCATATGTTCTACTTTCAAGCAGGAGTTGCGCAAACAGTTCCATTTTACCACCTTTCATCTTTCAATTCTTACTACGATACTAGAGTGTATACAAGTCGTATCGACATGGCGACGATTCATGAATCAATGAGTCCAGCTGGATACCTCAAAACACATGCTCCGCTTGTACCCTAGGCATAAGCAGGACCAACCCACTACTCTCCTATCTCGGGGTCTAGGTCTCCGTCTAAACTTGGACTCCAAGCCCCCACTCCTGAGTCCCAGACTCAGTGTGGTGATTAGACCTCCACCAACCCCACCTCCAATCAGTCGGTCCGGAAAGAGTCAGAACCCATGACAAGAGAGCAACAAGTCTTCCCTACACCCATACCTAAGTATGTGCTCGGGATAATAAATCTATGACTTTCCTAGAGTCCATTGCAACGACCGGTCCTTAACCGACACAGATAGGGAAAAAGTATAACCAAGCTATGCCCTATTAGCCGCAGGACACAACCTCTTACACCCACTAATACCCAAATCATATCCCTGCCTGGTTTTTATTTTTCCTTTTCACCATTTTATCAGGAGTGATCTTAGTAATCACCTATTGCGAGTAACGGCAGGTTACCCACGCTACCAAAATCCTTAGCATAGCAGATACTCGACCTATGCTAGTAGGACTCATAGATAGGTATATCTATGTATGCAGTTTTCATAAAATACCTGTAACATAAATGCACATCATACATATATTCAGTGATCATTCAAAATAAGGGTTATACACCAAGGCTTGCCTTGGGCAAGTGGGTGTCAACAAAGTCAGCAACTGATGACTCTGGGGCTCCCTCCTGTATGAGAATCTCCTTCTCGTACTCATTAATGATCTCCTCGTACTCCTAGTCGTCCATAGGCACAAACTCTATCAACTTGTTATCTACATGCATGAAATGACGATGCAACACTTAATAATACGGTAACCACAACTCTTAAAATAAAATACATCTGTCAAGCTACTAAACTAGCTCAACCGACTAAGACGCTACATTACCTATTATTCCCACTAAACAGGTATGAAACATTTTATGTATTAACTTAGCAACTAAAGAAATTCCTATTCTTAATATCAATTTACTCTATATATGATAAAACAAGAAGTACTAGCTACTTTATTTCTCAAACTACTCTAGGATTAAAAAATTACAGTGAGCACATAATATTCTAATGAACCAAATATACAAATTTTATGGCTAAAACTATCACCAATTTACCACAAAAATTTCTACAAACTTTAAGCTAAATAATACTAAGCTTTTCTAAATGAATTAATGAATCTATCATTATCATAACTAACTGTCTGTAAACTAACTACACCAATAGATAGATAAAATTTTTGTGAACCTAACAAATTTTGTTTCACTATTTTTGGACATCTACAATATTTATTATCATTTTCCAACGATCAGCTCATAATTCAAATTAGAAAAGCATCTACTAATTCCCTAGAAAAAGAAAACTGAATTCCACCTATGGCCCACTAACTCGCGGTGCGGCCCATGTCCGCGCAGCGCGCACGTGCACGCGCAGCCCACCGGCGTGGCCCAACCACGCGACAGCGGCCCGCGACAGGAAGGCCCACGCGCCTCAACTATTTTGCGAAAACATCCTTGACCTACCGGTGAATCACCCTGAGACCCACGACACTATTTCTACAGTCAGCTATTTTACAGATAAACTCTCAGGACAAACTGTCTTTGCCACGACCACGTCCTCGGGCACCCACACGCGCACCGGCGTGGCGGCGCTGGCACAGGGCGGTCATGCCGACTATCCTAGCCCCTCCCCATCCCCGATAGCGAGCCGATGCTCACCTTGATGCAAACACGAGGCGATGGGCGGTGAAGCGGTGAACAGAGACACGGTCCCGAGCTCCCTCCATGGCGGCGGACCTCCCGCAGCGGCGGCGGCCATATTCACGTGAGCTCAGGCACAACCAAGACTAAAGGACTAGAGGATGGGTATCAACAACTCACCCAGAACCTATCAGACGTGATGGCTTGACCGGGGACGGGCCGAGTGAGTCTAGCCACACGCGCACGGCAAACACGGCGATGGCCACGGTGGCGTGACCGCATCAATGGCGCTCGGCAGGTAGTAGCAGTGCAACTTGGGGTGCGCACGGGGTGGAGGACTGTGAGGCGAGACTGGGGGCACAACCAATTGGACTCGGGAGAACCAGACAGGTACTGCCTATGGCAACGGCGTATAAGCCTTTAATGGCATGACGGTGGGCGCCGGCTCCAAATTGGAGCTTGTCAAGGTACGATGTGGCACGGTGCGGGGCCGGTTAGCTAACTGGCTAGAAGACGGAGCCAGACACGCGTTGAATTGAAAGGACACGACCTCACCGTGCCAGATTGAAGGCGCGGCCAGGGTGGCCCGGCAGCAGAGGAAGGAGGGGAAAAGAAGGGAATGGGGTCCGGCTGCCGGCCTAAGCCTTGGCGGGATGTGACGACCGCACTCGAGAAGTCATTGCGAGCCAGTGCAGCCAGGAAAGGGGGCACACCCGCGTGCTGGCGGTGGTAGCGCAGCCGCACGGTCGTGGCGCCATTAATGGCGAACGACAAGCGATGGCCTTAGCAGTGCCACGTGCACTAAATTACGACGGCAGCGACGCAGGCGAACGTGATGGTGACAACGCGGCGCAGAAGTGATGGGATGGCGGTGGCTTAGCGACATAGGCGGACGCGATGCAACGCTGCGGCGTGGCGATGATCCGGTGAGGCAGGCGGCCAGGCAGCAGCGGCGATGCGGAGCCAGCGCGATGGTGCATGGCGACAACCACCAAGAGTAACAAGCGAATGCTGCAGCGAAACACGAACACCAAGTGCCTCTAGATGCAAACACTCAAGCAATGCACTTGAATTATCTCCCAATCTCACAAAGATGTTGAATATATGATGGAGATGAGTGGGAGAGCTTTGGCTAAGCTCACAAGGTTGCTATTGTCAATGCAAATGGCCAAGAGTGTGAACTTGAGTCGGTCATGGGGCTTAAATAGAAGCCTCCACAAAATAGAGTCGTTGTACCCCTTCAATGGGCACAGTTCGAGGTGACCGGACGCTCCTGTCAGATCGACCGGACATAGGACCCTAGCGTCCAGTCACCCAATGCTTGCCACGTGTCATTGGCTTCAAACGTTGTTCGCTCGATCTCAACGGTCAAGTGAAGACCGGACGCGCTGCCCGAAGGGACCGGACACACCAACACCAGCGTCCGGTCGTTTCTAGTAAGATACCAGAAACAAAAAATCATGCCCGATCGGACACACCCAGCGTTCGGTCACTCAACGTCATCATACGTCATACTAACCGGACTCAGGCCCTGAGCGTCCGGTCATTTTTTGCACCAGCGTCCGGTCATGAGACCGAAACCGTGCGCATACTGCTGCCATTGACCCGACGTGCCAGTCCTACCGAGACCAGCGTTCGATCACTTATAGTGACCACATTCACCTGGGTTTAGCCATCGGACACATCCGTTACACTCTGTGAAACCCTGTCTTTTCTATACAGGGCGCCGGTGGCACCGTCGGACTGTTCGCACTCTACGGGCGGACACTCTGTCGGTGAAGTTTCTTACCCTTGCTCAAATATGCCAACCACCAAATGTATCACCTTGTGCACATGTGTGTTAGCATATTTTCACAAACATTTTCAAGGGTGTTAGTACTCCACTAGATCCTAAATGCATATGGAATGAGTTAGAGCATCTAGTGACACTTTGATAACCGTATTTCGATATGAGTTTCACCCCTCTTAATAGTACGACTATCGATCCTAAATATGATCACACTCACTAAGTGTCTCGATCACCAAAACAAAATGGCTCCTACCACTTATGCCTTTGCCTTGAGCCTTTTATTTTTCTCTTTCTTCTTTTTAAGTTCAAGCACTTGATCATCACCATGGCATCGCCATCATCATGTCATGGTCTTCATTTACTTCACCACTTGGAATGTGCTAGCTATCTCATGATCACTTGATAAATTAGGTTAGCACTTAGGGTTTCATCAATTCACCGAAACCAAACTAGAGCTTTCACTGACAGGCAACTATTGGAAATATATAAATTTAGAAGATAAAATATCGCAAACATATCAATTCATTACCGGCGATAAGGGAATTAGAAAGATTTAGAGGAGTCAAAACAGCGTCACAATTCGGCCATGTTAAAGACAGATTTAGGTTTAGGTCCAAAAGCAAAGTTTGTTGTACTCAACTCAAACTATAACTTCTATTAAAGGTCAAACTTCTTATTTAGAAAAGAAACTATAGTTTTACCCTGGTCAAAACTGCATCATGAAAAAAGGAGTTAACTATTGATCCAACACTTAGAAGCATTTTTAGCCCAGTTCATGAACATAAACCCTAGATCATTTTTTATCTTAAGTATTTCTAGACTGTTTTAAGTGATCAAACAACAAGTCACTATAAAAATCTAGAGTTAGCCATATTTCTCAATATCCAAGTCATGGTAAAAATTAAAATTTATCAATTTTCATAGCTCAGCGCCGTAGTAATCGACGCCGAGCTCATGTCACGTCCGCGCCACGCAAGCAGCCAAGTCAACGACACAAAGAAAATGACCCTGGACCTCGACGCCAAAGCAATTGGCGCCGAAGTCGCCAGGGGTGTAATTGTGAAAATCTTTCAAAAAAAAGAGCTAAAAACAAAAAATTCGGCCAATAACCAAACTAAAATCGGCCCATACCTCAGATCATGCTTGCGATGGGAAAATAATTCTGCTGGTCGGCGCGTGGCTCGCTGCCACCGTGGTCGACAGCTAGGCGCCCCTGGGACAGTGAGCGCTGCCCGGTGTGAATAGGCCGGGGACGGTTCCACGGGGAAATGGAGAGGAATCTGGGCCGAAACGCGAAACCCCCGCGTGACGGGCTTTCAAAGAGACAGCAAATATGGCCCGTGGAAGAATTCCACATGGGCTTCCACCGCGGGGAAAAGGCCGGATTCCCCCCGCGGGAACGCTGAGCAGCCGCATGCGGTCTCTTCCACACGCTTCTTTCCCCAATATATAGTAGATCGCGGGCGAATCCCAGGTGATTTTCAACTCCCGGCGTCGATTCCTTCTCGTCTCCGGTGGCCACTTTGGCGCCGGGGATGGGGAGAAGTTGCGGAATCGATGGCCGGTGTATATACCCTTCCTTTTTAGCTTATGTTTGTGTAGGTTAGGGTTAGGGATGGCGTCTTTTCCAAGCTTCTCCGGCGTCGGCTATGTCGATGGTGGGCGGGTTTTGGTGGTGGTCTGTGGGCCAGAGGACCACAGTGACAGTATCATCTGCATGAGGTTTGGCATCGATGATTTTTTCTTTATTTCCTTCTTCTGTGTCGGTGCTCGAATCTTCTGTGTGCGTCTTTGGGTTGTCTATGGCCTTCTTGTCAATGGCAATGCCGAATCCATAACCTACAACATGGCCGTTGTTTGAAGGAGACTTGGTGCTTTTACCGGTGGTGTTTTCACCGGGATTTTGTCCCTCCAAGGAGGTTTCCCTTGGAGGTTGTGGATCAACTTGCTCCTACATGCGGGCTGGTGTTCTTGGATCCCCTTTGTGGGATTGTTGTTTGTTGGCCGGAGCTTGCCGGTGATGCGACTGACGTCTGTTTCCGGTGAAAGTGGGGTTTGCCTGGGGCGTTCAACGGTTAAACAGCACGGTGTGCTGCTGATAGGCTTAAAAAATCAAGACTCGTTGAATCGGGAATCGGCTAGAAGCTTCATTGTGGATCTTCTTCATTGCGGGAGATGGACGAGGACCAGGCTGCGACAACGATGGTCGGCGATGGCAACGGGCACTGGATGCTCCTGTAAAAGACTTATGTGTAATTTTATTTTCTTTCAGGGGTACCCGGTCGGGGGTTTGGTTGTAAGCGTTATGTATCAATAAAATCCAACCCTTTCTAAAAAAAGTGCCCCTAACGGTGGATATTTTTTTGGTGCCGTGTGGAGCGCGCGGCGGCCGCTACTCGCCAACTACTCGTGTACGTAGATAGAAGAGGCCAGGGTAAAGGCTAGTTGTTCGGCTTCGGCATGGCCGCATGGACGCATGGTTGAGTGCCACGGGCTTTGCGATAGTTAAGCCCTTGTTTAGTTGTCAAAGCTGGCGCGCGCCGGAATCACTGTAGTGCACTGTAGCATTTTGTTTGTATTTGTTAATAATTGTCCAATCGTTGGCTAATTAGGCTCAAAACGTTCGTATCGCAAAGTACAACCAAACTGTGCAATTAGTTTTCGATTTCGTCAACATTTAGTACTCCATGCATGTACCGCAAGTTTGATGTGATGGGGAATCTTCTTTTTACATAGTGCTAAGCGACTTCTCGGAACATGTACCTGGAATATTCGCCGTCGCAACGGATCGAGAACTGCACCATGAAGGCATGAACATGTCTAGAAGCTAATATGAGTCCTTTTGCAAAACAGATTTTCTAGCCATGTGTCTCTACTAGTACGTGCTAACTTGACAAAAATCAGGTAAAGAAAAACAAGATAAGAAACATGACGACGGCACTATTCAAAGCAGAGACGAGAGAGCACGTAAACAGAGTGACGTACTTGCGCGATTTAGGTCCACGTTCGTTTGTCTTATGAGCCATACTGTTTTAGCGAAGAAATAGTATTTTTCTCTCACAATAAATAAATAAATAGTACTTTCAGCCATGGTTTTTCAGCGAAATGAACAAGGCCTTTGTACCATTCTAATTCCTAGATACTGAAATTGCAGGGTTCGCATCCTTTTGCCGATTGTTAGCTGCCCAAGAATATGCTGCCCGATCCCGATAGATGGAGCCTAGCAGCAGCTGACATGGGCTCTACGATCATGGTCCGGTCGCACGGTTCCACACATGGTGATCTGTCTTCTTTCGCCTGACGCCAGGCTCAGCCATTGGCCCTTCGACTGTAGTCCCTCTGCACTACGGGTGATCATCAGGCCCGGCCCTGGGGCGGGGCGAGAGGGGCAGCCATCCAGGCCCAAAGACCCGATAGGCCCCCAGTACTATTTAGCGTATGATGTGTATCTCAGCCTATACGTACGCAGGACGGTAGGGTGCAGCCGTGCAGGCACATTGACTCGTCTCCTCATCGGTCCTCGTGACTATACGCTTCGTCTTCTACTGCGAGTCAGCATCGGCGGCTGCGGCGGCAACTGCTGCCTGTTGCCTTATCATGTAGGTCTAGGCCTAGATCTATGCACCCTTAGGCCTACTCTGCAACTAGCTACATCACCGCTCCACCACACACCGATCTACATCTGTTCGTGTAATTCTTGCCTGATGTGACCGTCAAAGAATAAAAATCTTTTCCTTGCTTTGCTGCAGTGGAAAATTGCCGACGACAAGCGTCCACTCGTGATCTCTTTACCGTATTAGGCAAGGGCGACAACAACCAGGTACGAATCCCTATCATGTGACTACGATCCCTAATAGTGAATTTTCTCTTTATATAATTGTTTAATCTTTAACTAATTGTTATTCTAAATTTGAATAGTACCATGTTATCGATCAAGAAAGTAAAAGAAAGAAGAAAAAACGAATAGATGATTTGATACAATCACAAAGAGGGGCTCTTCATAAGTTTCTTAAGCGAATAGAAAAAATTGAGGTAATTTAATATGTGTATAAAATATTTTATATGAATATCTTTGCATTTAGATAACTACATTTCGTATATGTGTGTATATATACTACCAATGAATAGTACTAGTAGTAGTATTATGTGTTTATATAAATATATAAAAAGGCCCAAAGTTTTCGTTTCGTTCTAGGTCTAAAAAATCTCAAGACCGGCCCTGGTGATCATGTTCAGATTTACGTCAAATTGACGAGTGTTCAGTCTCAGCGGAGGTTTCGTGTCCCAGTTTTTAACTCTAAGATTTTAAAAAGTAGCGTAGAAGAGTTTCATACTCATAAAACTCTTTGTACTTCTATGAAATTTTATCATCTCTCCATTAATATAGTACCATATCAATGTAATTAATGTCTATGAAACTCTTATAAAATCTTTATTGCGATTGGCCTAACCGTAAGAGAGGGCTGGCGCGAGCGAAAACAGTAGGAAATCATTGTCGTCACGTCCACCGATCCAGCCAACCCGGCCGAGTGCCACCCACTCCACGGCGCCGATGATGCAAGTGCGCCGTGAGGGCGCAGATGCCAGGAAACTAATGAGAAACCCGCCAACAACTTAACTACTAATGAGAGCCTCCAAAGGCCGAACCTCTTGGTTTCCCCGGCGTCCCATAACCCATTACCACACTCCCCGTACGTTGTGTGCCACAGCTATATATGAGATCCGCCGGCGCCTGGCCCTCGTCTCATCCTCCTGGTCTTTCCTCGAGGCGCCCCGGGCCATATGGCGAACGGCACTCCTGCCAAGATGGGCTTGGTCCTCGCGTTTGTGGCCGTGGCCGCGCTCTGTTGCGCGCCGGGCGCCGCGGAGTTGCCCCGGCTGGAGCACCCGCCCAACAACAACGACGGGTCGCTGAAGCTGCTCGTCATCGGGGACTGGGGCTCACAACCAGTCCCGGGTCGCCAAGCAGGTAACAGCGCCATCTTCTTATACATTCCTAGCTCCGATTACTGCAAGTAACTATTAGTGTGTTCAAACACCTTGGCCTTCAAGGTCGTTACTGTTTCGTCAAAGTAGAACATTTGTTTGCCGTGAAAGGAGGATCTGTTCCCTACTCCTATAGTCCTCCGACGCCGATTCATCCTTGTTTAGGCAGCTGAATTTGAGACTCGATGAATTTGTGAGAGAAAATCATTCGTAAACAGTAAAATTCAGCCGGGAACAGTACTTTCTCCGTGCCAGCCGAACGCGGCCGAAATGATCTGCTACCGAGACTGTTTTCCGTCTTCTGCGTGCGTCGGAATGCATGATGCTGGATCAGGCTGGCTATTCTAGCGACAAAGCAGATATTGATTAGTTTGTACTTTTGTACATAATTAAACCAAATTTGACTATTCATATTTATTAATATATAGTAATTGACAGCTCGACACTCATTTAAGTGATTCCCAAAAACTGACAAGCACATGCTGCCTCCTTATTCATTATTAGTCAAGTATTCCGTCCGTTTTTTTACGTGTCATATACTGCCCTTTTTTTTCTACATGTTGTATTAGGTTTGTTCTAAGTTAAATATTCCTATTGACCATGGATTTAAAAAAAAATGTATAAGTGAACAACATAAGATTTATGTTATTAGATTCACTATGAGAAATAATTTCATAATATATAGCTCACATGTTGTGAAACTACAAGGACATTTTTAAAACAAATGATCAAAGTTAGAAATGTTTGACTTTAAGGCAAACCTGATATGAACAGTAAAACGGAGAGAGCAGTAGTCACATCCATTTTCTTGTCAACCCCGTTGGCAAATTGTACCACCAACAAACTATAGGCTAACCACACTTGCTCTTTGTCAAAAAATGACATCACACTCTAGTTTTGTCCTAAATAAAGTTATTTTAAGATTGATTGAGTTTATAAAGAAGACTATCAATATTTATGACGGTTAAGATAGTTCGACCTATGTCAAAAAACCAGAATGATATTTTTTTTCGGAAGCATGGAGTAATAATGCCCTATTAATATTACTTTGTTGAAGTAGCGAGTTAGACACTAAACCAACTCCAATACCGGGGAAATACAAATTTTGGACATTGGAACGATTCTACTAACAAATAACCTTCACCATTAACTTTTAGGGGTCGAAAATAGAAATTGATGCATGAATTATTTGACATTCATACATGCTAAAACTTATAATATGGATAACCGTATCCGTATTCATTTGTAATGTGGATACTAAGGCCTCGTTCGGCTGGTATGGAGAAAGCACGGTTCACGGCTGAATTTCACTGTTCATGGCTGATTTCATCTCACAAATTCCTCCAGATTTATCTAAATTTCTCCAAATTCCTCCGAGCGAACGGGGTCTAAATGGACATATTCAAATTTGTTTTCCAGTATTTTTCTCTATCCGATTACAAGATACGTATTCGACAACAATGTGGAATATCCGATATTTGTTCGTATCCACAAAGAATAAGATAGAACGAATCTATTTAAAAGTTTTCTCTCCAAGAATAGTGACTAATTATTTAATTTTAATATCACTAATTATGATTGAAACTATTTAATAGTATATTTATAAATAACTTTTAATATTAACTTAACATTATTAATGATACATAAATATTAGACTAATTTTAGTATTTTCTAATTAAGTTTAAACCAAACATAATTGTTGTTGTAATTTATTTTACTTATGTCAATTATTTCATATCATTTATAATTTCATGAAAATATTATATAAATAATGATTGATTAATTGGTATATTTAATTATTAAATATTTATTAATAACTATAATATTTAATGGGTTATCTTTGTCTATGTTATATATGTGCATACTTTAATCTCTACTTGTGTAATATTTTGTAATTACGAAAACATTGATAAAACAAAATAGCTATTTGTTGCCTACTGTTCTTATTTGAATTTCTTCACTTGACCTATATTTTATTAAATATTATCCATTATAATTTAGTTCACTTCGATATTGGATATTATTATAAGTGTATTTTGATTTTATTTCACTCCGGTTAGTGATGAACTTAGTAGTAAAATTTTATTCATATATAATGAATTTAACAATATGCACTTTGAATACAATTGAATAAATATCCGAATAGAACATCATGTCGGATTCATAAATCTAGGGTCCCCAATGGGTCCGCTTCCCAGAAACTCTGCCCAGCGGACGGCGTAGCGACAACGCGTGCCTCCCGGGGCGGCCCAAGTACCTAATAACAGGCTGGGAGAACGATTCGGTCCTCGACCGGAAGGCCTGGCCAAGGTGGGACATAGTCCAACTCCGACCTTCTTTTTCGACCGGGGATACACCGGACCTCTACTCGCAGCTCTTCCCCGATCGACACGGTCGGGGCTGACTGAGAACAACCAACCGAGGACGCCCACTCGGTGAGGGCCCGAGGATCAGGCGGAGCATATAAGGTAAGGCGCTCAAGTTAAACCGTAATACCGAGGACCGTACCCTGCCATACCCTACGCACCTACAGGACGGTGCCACCAGGCTATGCCAGATATGCACTATGCAACCTTACAGGCGTGTCAGAACCCAAACAGTATTGTAGACGTCGACATTTGTCATACCAGACAAACATGGTAGAGCTGGCACATGCATCTGGACATAAACAGTATCGTGGACGTCGACGACCGTCTTGTACCCGACAGCGTGGGTAACAAGACTAAGTAGCACACGTATACATTCTCTCTTTCTCTGACTTGTAAAAGTCCATCCTCTTCGACTATAAAAAGGGATGAGCTCTCTCCTAAAAAGGATCTGGCTATTCTGATTCTGGCTCTCTGGCTCTCCTCAAAAAAGAGAAGTTAGACGATTCGAGCACTCAAGGACCCGAGAACTCGAATAGCTTAATAGTTCTAGAACTCTAAAGCTACACAGAGCATACGCTCCAATATTTAGCGCACGTTAGAGCCCCTGTTAGAGCCCCCGTCGCTCTCAGTCCCTCGGTTCAGAGTCCGACCAGGCCTTTAACACCCATTCTTATTCCTACTCGTTTGTAACCCTACAACAAATTTCGAGCACCTGGGCTCAGGAATAAAGTCACAAACCGACTGAAACTGGAGGGCATGTTGCCTGAACCAGTATAAATCCTGTGTCATTGAGTGCTAGGTCACATCCGATCACAACGCATGGCAAAACTACAAATATTTACTTGTTGGCCACTTTTCGCACCGACACATCCGATTTGTATTCATATTTGAAATTCGAATTTGAATTAAAATCTAATAAAAAGGTGATATGCGGATCAGATTCCATCCCTACTAACTTTTTTGATGGTGCGTACATTTATCAAATCGCTAAACTACAAATACCATGATAATGTTATTTGCGATGACTATTTTCATACCATTTTACAATGTCGCATCCAAATATTTCTACATGCTTTGATAGTTATATTTTTATGGTGGCACCTTTACCATGTTGATTCATAATACCAACAGCTTCTGACTGGAGAAATTTGCAATTAACCTTTTTTTTATGTAGATGGGAAGGGTCGGGGAGAAGCTCGGCATCGACTTTGTTATATCCACCGGGGACGACTTCTACAAGAACGGCCTCAAGGGCCTGCATGACCAGGCATTTGAAGAATCGTTCACGGATATCTACACAGCTAAAAGCTTACAGAAGCCATGGTACTTAGGTAATTAATCCTCCATGTTTTTCCACCATTTGCCTTGGTTATTACCATTTGGACTGAGCGGTGACGAAATTTATGTGAACTACTAAGACTGCATTATCCTTTTCAGTTCTAGGAAATCATGATTACAGGGGCAATTCACTCGCACAGCTTAGCCCAGTCTTGAGAAAGATCGACGACCGATTCATTTGCATGAGATCATTCATCGTTAACGCAGGTACAGAAAAACGTAATTCATTTGAACCTGGAGAGGATTACTAATCTCCTAATAAAACTGCAACAAGGCAAGCAAGACTGAAATGTGTGGCTTCATTCCAAATCTTGTCAGAACTTGTGGATTTTTTCTTTGTCGACACCACTCCATTCCAACTGGAGTATTGGACTCACCCTGGCAAGCATCATTATGACTGGAGAGGGGTGGCACCTCGAGGCAAATACATAGCCAATTTGCTGAAGGTGCGCACTCGGAACACATTCAGATCAGTGCGCGAAAAAGCTACATATGAAAGCAAACTCGTTTTTCTGAAACTTTTTTTTATATTCTGCAATGCAGGATCTGGATGTGGCTATGAAGAAATCAACTGCAAGGTGGAAGATTGTCGTTGGGCATCACACTATGAGGAGTGTCAGTGAGCATGGGGACACCGAGGAGCTTCTGAAACTACTACTTCCAGTCCTCAAGGTTACATTTCAGAAGCTACTTCAGTCAATTGGTCTCAACTTTTAGAAAGGTCCATAATAACCCCCAGTTTTTTTGTGAAAATTTTCTCACCATTCAGGACAATGGCGTCGACTTCTACATCAATGGGCATGATCACTGCCTGGAACACATTAGCAGCAGAGACAGGTACAGGCACCATACATACCATACGATACAGAGACGAATTCAAGTAACTTTCAGAATATGAGCAGTTCAGTTTCCAAGTTTCTAAACCTTTTGTGCAATTGCTTCTGCTGTTTCAGTCCGCTCCAGTATTTCACGAGCGGTGGCGGTTCGAAGGCATGGAGAGGAATCTTCCGTCCAAACAAGGACAAGCTCCGGTTCTTCTACGATGGGCAAGGGTTCATGTCCCTCCAGCTGAACCAAGACCGGGCTCACTTCATCTTTTACGACGTTTTCGGGAACATACTGTACCAGTGGAGCTCAAGCAAAACCGGACATCCCCGGACCTCCACCTATCTGGATGAGGAATAAATTGGATTGGTCTTGCGCTATTGATCTGTACAAAACATCGCCCTCATGTATGTCAGAGGCTGAGGCTATGGATCCGTGAAATTGGAGAGATTGGGACGGACCATGCATGAAAAGGGGGGCACGGAGCAGGAGGGAAGAAAGGCGTCCGGTTTCAGTCATTTCCAGATGTAGTAGGTCGGTCGTAACGGATCACTTCCCGTCTGTATTGTCCAACATCCTGTTGGAACCTTGTGCCGGCCTTGCAAGCAAGACTTTCTTGCTCCTAATGAGCCCACCAAGCGATTTGCTTTCGCTCCTGAAACTCGCACTGCGTCAGCGCCTTCGTCCAGAAATGTAGAAGTTTTCTGCTCGAAAACGCAAGAGAAATTTCAGGCAGAAGAACACAATAATAATGGCACGGTGGCACCATCCGAATGAACAAACTGCAGGTTATGCAGCTGACGGCACATGGGCACGGTATTGGTGGTCCTACAGGCAAAGCTCCTTTCTGTCTCTCGCTTTCCTTTTCTAGTCTAAGATAAGAGAAGACATACCATACAATCCATTCTATATTGGCAATGTGCGCGAGCACCAACTTGCATTCGCATCTAACAATCTACAGTGAGGCAACGTGATCCTGCCAGTTCACGGCCTTCACCGCTTCTTACCTGTCCGAACTGTGAGCTCTGATCCGGCCAAGAAAACAATCAACAGAGCACATTGGAACGTGGCTGCTCCACTTTTTTTATTAACAGAGCGAAACACGGCCGCAGGCGTGCGAAAAAGCTCCAAGCTGCTGATTCGGAAGGAACCCACCCAGACCCAGTCACCCAGGTCATCAGTCATGAGTCATGACCGCCCATCACTCCAGTAGGCTGGCTCACGGCTCACCCCGCCACTCCACTCCATGGACTGGATGCACATGGATCGCGCCAATAATGCGAGCACACCCCATGGATCGCACTATCCTGGCTTTTCTGTCTTTTCTCGACGCCGCTTTCCATTATCGTTCGCTGTGGATGACACGCAAGCGAAACTGTTTCGACGTCTCCAACCGCGACAAGTAATCAGAAAGCGGGAGGAGAACCGGAGAAGGATTATTGGCAGGCGTGTGCCTCGTCGCCCGTTCACCCGCTCCCATTGGGCGGACACCGGACAGGGACAGGGACAGCCGGAGCCTCCTCCAGTCTCCACCGTAAGTATCCGCCGTCAATGCTTGCAAGACACCCAACCCAGGCAGTGACTTGCCGTCGCGTGCTACCACCCCTGATAACTGATATTATATATCTCGGCCGCTGTCAAGCCCGGCCGTGCCATCTATCGGCTTCTCGGCTCTTGCTTCCAGTGCCGGACGAGACCGATCGACGATGGCGCAGGGCAGCGCTGCTATGGCCGCTGCAGCGTTCTTCGCCCTTCTCGCCGTGGCCCCGCTCCTGTGCGCGCCGGCCGCCGCGGAGCTGGTCCGGCTGGAGCACCTGGCCAAGAACGACGGCTCGCTCAGCCTGCTCGTCGTCGGCGACTGGGGCCGCAAGGGCACGTACAACCAGTCCAGGGTCGCCCATCAGGTAACCACCGCAGACAACTACTGCCCAGGAATCCTCTGCTTCTCTTAACATCTTGATTGATCCGCTGTTAGTATATATCATATATACTAAATCATAGACAGTAGGAATGCAACCTTGGTCAAGATTTTTCTTCTCATCGAGGTAGGGACGATCGCGATGTATCCTGGCCACATGCCGATAGCCGCGGTCGATTGGCCGGCTAATGCCAATGGGTGAAGGAGACTTTGGGAACAATAATAATGGAAGTCTCCATCATCGGTTGTCGCTTTTCTTCCTTTTATTACTGCCAAGCAGAAGTCGTCGATGCTTTGGCCTGATGATGTTCCTGCTACTCGGCCAACAGTTTTAATGGAAGCCTTTTTCCGTCTCCAAAAAAAAACCGTCGATGGCCCAATGGCCGGCCGGCGCACGCTCTGATTTTCTTTTTTCTCTCTAAAAGAATACGATTGTTCTTCTTGTTGCTGGTGCACATGCACACAGTGCACTCAACTACTCAAGCAAAGTTGCTGCTATGTTAGTGCTCGGTGACGAACAGCCAATAAACAGTGAGTGGTTTCCCATGTGTAGATGGGCAAGGTTGGGGAGCAGCTCAACATCGACTTCGTCATATCCACCGGGGACAACTTCTACGAGAACGGCCTGACGGGCACGGATGACCAGGCGTTCGAGCAATCCTTCACCGATATCTACACGGCGAAGAGCCTGCAGAAGCCGTGGTACCTGGGTACGATTTCCGTCGCTCGTGTTGCTACAACACCATTTCTTTAATTTTTTATGATGTATATACTTACGTGCTATCTGTACTAAAACTGACATATCTACTACATTCAGTACTGGGAAACCATGACTACAGGGGTGATGCGCTCGCACAGCTGAGCCCAGTCCTGCAAAAGATCGACAGCCGATTCATCTGCATGAAATCATTTATCGTTAATGCAGGTACAAAATCGTATTTTCTTCGTTCTGAATTGAGGAACATGTTAGGTATGCGAAAACTATGATGGGAAAAAAACAGAAAGACTAACTGTAACTGTAACATATCATTGCCATCCTTTTACCAGAAATTGTGGACTTCTTCTTTGTTGACACCACTCCGTTTCAACTCAAGTACTGGACTCACCCTAAAGATGATCACTATGACTGGAGAGGAGTGGCACCGCGAGAAAAATACATAAACAATTTGCTCAAGGTGCATAAATATATTCTCGAATGAGCTCATCAATGATAAGCAGAGCTATGATGATTGGAGCTATATATAATTATTTAATAAATCGTTCTTTTTGTTGTGGATTATATATAATATACAATTCAGGATTTGGACGAGGCCATGAAGAAATCATCTGCGGCGTGGAAGATTGTTGTGGGCCACCATACCATGAGGAGTGTCAGTGATCATGGCGACACTAAGGAGCTACTGCAACTACTGCTTCCAGTCCTCCAGGTATAACTCAGAATCATCAACAACATTGTCTTCACAAGTTTTATGAGAAGGAGTAATCTTCCAATAACAGTTCCATGCCATTTAATTTCCAGGCCAACGGCGTGGATTTCTACATCAATGGGCATGACCACTGCCTGGAACACATTAGCAGCAGAGACAGGTTAGTGTCCATTATATTTGGTATATATCCAAACTCAACTTTTGCAGTGATTTATAGCCGAGAATCATCGGTTTTTTACCTAATACTAAGGGACACGTACGTTTCTGCTGCTGCAGCCCAATCCAATACTTCACAAGCGGAGGCGGTTCGAAAGCATGGAGAGGAGTGCGAACCACCAACGAAGATGACCTCAAGTTCTTCTATGATGGGCAAGGGTTCATGTCCCTCCAGCTAGACCATAGCGAAGCCTATTTCACCTTTTACGATGTCGATGGGAAGGAGCTGTACCACTACGCGCGGCCGAGCCTGAGGAAGACTGCTGGCCACCTCCAAGCCTCCGGCTATGTCAACGACGAATGAAGCAGGAGCGAGAATAATCAGCAGCTGGAGAATAGAGATCGATTCTGATCAATGTAAAGCTCGAATTAATGTGACACTGTGATGAACGGCATACGCGGTCTACAGAGGAAGTGTATTAGTAGCATTTATTTAAGTACGAGATGTGGTTCATCTGTCATGTACTCGCTTCAATGTCACTCGAGACATTTCACTGCCGTCGGAACAATTTGGCCCATGCCCGCACCTCACCCTCCCTCCTCCGGAGCGGAGGGAGCCGGCCTCGCCACGGTAGTTGCTGAGTGGCTCCACGAGTAGGGCCCCTCGCCCACCACCGGAGCGGAGGTGAGGGAGTCTTTGGCACGGCTCCGTGCGAGCGGTTCTAGCTCCTGCTCCCGCTGTTACTGTGCGCGCTAGCAACGAAGAAAGGGCTCCGGCTTCCTGCTACATTTGCCTACACAGCAGCAGGAGTCGGCGGAGCTGCGTTTTCTGGGCTCCCCAGGCTTCACGCTACGCTTAAGTTGTTCGCTTGGCTTATCAGTCGTATTTTTTTAGTTAAGTAATAGTGTTTTTCTCTCATAATAAATTAACGGATAGTATTTTTTAGTCTGGCTTTTCAGCAAAGTAAACAGGGCCTAAGCCGGAGCTAGGGAGAGTCCAGCCACTATGGTAGTTGCAGCAGCTCCGCGAGTAGACAGCCTGTTCATTTGGCTGTGGCTTGTCGTAAACGATCGTAAATTTTCAGCCGGAACAGTATTTTTCTCACACACAAACCAGCCAGCAGTACTTCTTAACGAACCAGCAACGAAACGAACCAGCCAACCGAACGGGCTGAGAGTCCGTCGCTAACGGGCAGCCTACCTCCTCGCCGAGACCCACCTCACCCTCCTCATCCTCGCCGTAGCCCAAGTATGGAGGCCATGCCCAATGCCCATGAGGGGACGCCAATGTCACCCCCTTTCTTTACGTCGTGAGTTCTTCTCCCCTAAAATCTGGCACATTAAACGATAAGTTTTTTATCCCCATGATTCTTATGAAAGGTATCTGTGGTACAAAGCCAGCTTTAATTCAGAGCTTGGTTTGACACAAGTTGTCCCAAACATGACTTATGTCTCTTTGGCATGGCTTCATCTCACTCCTTACTTCAACATGCCTCCTTGGTATGGATTCATCTAGCTCCTTACTACACGAAGAGTCAAAGCCGGTGAAGAAAAAAAAATTTATTAGCTCTTAGTTTACTTTAAGAGAAAAAAGAGATAAAACAGTTTCTTGCTAATGTAGCTATAGTGGGCCAAAGACATGACCTAGGACGATTTTGACGTTTCCAAACGGTATACTCTATCCATTTCACGAAGAGCATTTAAATATTTTCAACTTTAAACAAATATATTCAAAAAAAATATTAATATTTTGATGTAAAAGAAGCATCATTAAATTAATCTCTGAATATATGTTCATAATAAACTTATTTAAAAATACTAAACATTACTAATATTTTTTACAAACCTAATAAAAACTTAAGAAAAATTGACCCAGTAAAAACCGTACGTGACAATCTTTTGGAACGGTACAAACGAAAACAATCATAGCGGAGATCATCAAGGGGCGGACGGACGGACGTGGGGGCCGTGTGAGCCACTCACGCATCGGCTGCCTATTGGACGGGGTCAGTCACCACTCACCACTGTCCACTGCTCTTTTTGTTCCATTCTTTCCATGCGACGTACTACAGTACGTGCCAACTGCCAAGACACTACCGACAGATTACCTGCCGCGCGCGACCTCCCGTGGTGCGGTGTGCGCGGCGAAGGCGTTTTTAATTTCGGTATCGTCAAAATTTCGGCCACCATCGAAATTACTGAATTTCGCTAAATTCGGCCAAAATTTGGCCAAATTTTTTTTAGAGATTAGCACATGAAGTATGTTTTTTTCTAAAAAATTTTGGATCTAAACAAATATTAGTATGATTTATGACTACATATCTATTAAATAGAAAAATATGCAATATAAACAATAGAAAAATATAAGATTAGAGTTATACAGCACATGTATTAGTGTATTAAAAAATTTCGGAGTTTTCTTTCGGCCACCACCGAAATTATCGAATTTCGTAAAATTCGAATGAAATTTCGCTGAAATTTTGAACCCTTTAGGCCATGGCGAAGGGCCGCGCTGCCACGCTCCTCGCCGTCCTGGCCGCCGCCGCGCTGCCTCGGCTGGAGCACCCGGCCAAGAACGACGGGTCGCTGAGCCTGCTCGTCGTCGGGGACTGGGGCCGCAAGGGGGCGTACAACCAGTCCCAGGTCGCCGAGCAGGTAAGAAGCATGTTCATCTCCCTCCGGCTTCCTCCCATGCATGATCCGTTCCTGTTCGTCGGAGTACAGGATATGTGGTCAGCAGGATAGGGGGCCAGGACTCCAGGAAATCAGGTGTCCGTTTTTCTATCGTTGGGCGGAAAAGGCGTGGGAATGAAACTGGCCAGTGTATAGCTGGTTGCGTACAATAGTGCCTGTTTGGATCATTTTCGGATTCTTAAAATCAGTCTTAGCCTCTAGTTTATAAAATCTAGATAGCGAGCAAAAATTGATGGGGTGTTTGGGTCCATTAGTTTTTAATAATCTGGCTTCATTTATTGCTCTATAGGTAAAAAAAAAACTAGCAAAAGCTAGGTATAACAGATTCTTAGTTTTTAAGAATCCGGCAAAAACTAATAGCAAAAATTAGGAACATTTAGAGATCCCACCTAGTTTCTAAAAACCATATTCTTAAAAACCGACAGAGACTGGAGGATCTAGATCACCGGTTGTGACAGTTGTCTCGTCAGATCTTGTTTATTTATGCCTCGACGCCCTACTCACAGTGGCGCGTGCTCGTGATTTTTTTTATCCTGTTTGTTGGTGCGCATCGGTGGAAATGGACCAAAAGAAGAAAAAAAAAGGCTCCCGGCAGTTGTGGATCTACGAATCACAGGAACAGGACAGAAGATTAACCTCGGGGGACTGTAATAACCGGTAAAAGCAGTAGTAGTAATCAGCGGATTTCCTACAGATGGGAAGTGTCGGGGGGGAGCCTCGTCATTGTTCGATAAGTCGTCATGCGCCTAAAAATACTTGCTTGGTTAATCTACTATGAAATAAAAATATTATTTGTTGAATAAAAAATACGGCTTATAAACTAAACGAATAGGTTCGTCGTCTCCACCGGGGATAACTTCTACGACACCGGGCTGACGGGCGTTGACGACGACGCGTTTGAGCAATCGTTCACGGACATCTACACGGCGAACAGCTTACAGAAGCCGTGGTACCTAGGCAAGCATTACTGCACCTGAAACTAGCGCTCTTCTATTGCCATTTCTATTGATGCGACGACGAAAATACTCTATTTATTTATATCTTCATTGAGGCTTGTACATTGTATGTGCTTGCGTTCAGTTCTGGGAAATCATGACTACAAGGGTGACGCACTAGCTCAGTTTAGTCCAGCCCTAGGAAGATCGACAGCCGGTTTATTTGCATGAGATCATTCATCGTGAATGCAGGTGCAAATTTGTATTTCAGTCAAACCAGAAAAAAAATTTGCAGGGTTGTGAAGATTCTGAGATTGAGGGCAAGCTCTGACACGATCCTTTCAGAAATCGCGGATTTCTTTTTTATTGACACCACCCCATTTCAACTGAAATATTGGACTCACCCGAAAGTAAATCATTATGACTGGAGAGTAGTAGCACCTCGAGAGACATACATAGCCAACTTGCTGAAGGTGCGTATTATGATGAATTCATCAATGACAGACAGTGATAATATGTCATGTAGGAAAATTAATTTATTCCTCCTTCACGAATTATATCATCTAGAATTTGGATGAGGCGCTGAAGAAATCAACTGGAAAGTGGAAGATTGCCGTTGGCCATCATACCATGAGGAGTGTCAGCCACCATGGTGACACCAAGGAGCTTCTGCAACTGCTTCTTCCAATCCTTAAGGTTATCAGAAGTAGCCACAATATTAGCCCTCCAAATACAAAAGAATCTTTTGGTACTCATAATTTTACGTCATTCCAGATTAATGACGTCGACTTCTACATCAATGGGCATGACCACTGCCTGGAACACATAAGCAGCAGAGACAGGTTAACATCCGTTTTATACAAAGTCAATTTTCACAATAATTTAGAACTGAACATGCATGTTAATATCCAATATATTCACACTAGGTGAAGTGGTCTTACCTATAATTAAAACTGAACATGCTCTGTTGTTACAGTCCAATTCAATACTTCACAAGCGGAGGTGGTTCCAGAGCATGGAGAGGATTCTTCCAGCCAAATGAAGACAAGCTCAAGTTCTTTTATGATGGGCAAGGGTTCATGTCCCTCCAGCTACAGCAGGACCAAGCTGAATTCACCTTCTACGATGCTGATGGGAATATATTGTATCAGTATTCCCAGTGGAGTTTGAGAGAAACATATCTACGACCCAGCTATGTCGCAAAAGAATGAGGCAGCCCAAATTTCCATTGGAGAGTTAGATTGGTTCAGCTCTCTGTATAAAATTTGAATGAGACATTGTGGTAACTGGCATTGGAAAGTTAAGAAAATGCAAAGGATTTAACGTGGTGTGTGGTTTATCTGCCAAAGAAACATGGAGACGAGATGTAATGTGTATGCGCTGACGTGCAAGCAGGTCCAACCAACGGAAACTATTTATGCAATATAGGATTCGACCGTAAGAATACTTTCTACAGACTCCACAAATTAGGAACCTTGTGCACCCTGGTGTTTGTATGGGAGCAAGAGAGAGCATGGTAGCTTTGTCAGCTGATATTATTTCCAGGAATAACCAACCAATGGCCTTCCAATGCTTCAGGCCATAGGTTGGTTCTTCCTAGTAAATTTGGTCCGTCATCCATGCTGACCCAAGTTCCATTCTTGGATGACAGAATTTCTACCTCAAGCATGAAAAAAAAAATACAACAGAACAATTTCATGATGAAGCTTCATACTGCATGCACATCACATTCTTCACCAAGAGTGGTAAAACCGCTGTTTAATAAGGTGATCCCTAGCGATAGGCGATGTTGTACCGCCTCGCCTAGAACCTAGGTGTTGTCTTGGCTTTTTTCCACATTGAGGTGTTTTGGGCTTGATGCATGAATGGAAATGGGAAAAATTAGATATGGAAGAAGATGAATTGCGATTATTTAATCGTGGATGCATGACAAAATCATTTTTTTATTCTGATATGCAAATTTTCCTATCTATCATGGTATTACCCTAACTGCACACAAAAAGTATAAACGCCTAGCAAAGTCTAGTCTCTAGGCAGAGCCCAACCACCTACATGGCGCCTATCGCTTTTTGAAACACTGGGTGCTGTAAAAGATTTTTGATCATGCCAATTGAAATTATCTAAAATGTAATTATCACAAACTGGTTACCATGATGTTTTATACTCCTCCAGACCCCAAATACAAGTCCATGTGGACTTGAGCACAAGAATGAAGGTAAGAGGTACAATGACACTATTGCCATTCAAATATCGCTATAGTCAGGATAGCTGGCAAGTTTATTGCATTCATGATGTGTTTAAGCGTGGGCACGCATGGAAGAATAAATCAAAAGGTTGCACGTCATTGACTTATATTGGGTGCACTTGGAAGAAAGCAAGATGGACTTATATTTGTGGTTAGAGGGAGTACCCCATTTTTAAGAGAGATTATTCAAATGGAACAAAACTCTGTGGAATCTGCATTTAATCCAATAGCTACAATCAGTTCATGGCTAAAAAGGAAAAGTCAAGGTCAAGCAGCTTGAAATGCGACATAGATTATTTAATTCGAATTCACCAGATCGCTCCTTAGCTTCTTACATACCTGGAGCTGAGAGGTATCAACAACATAAATGGTTTCATTGGACAGCCAGTATGGCAAAAATGTCAACAGCTGTTTCTTTAACTCTTCTGAATATTTTTCCCACATAGCAACAGCTAATGCAAAATCATTCCACTGGAAAATCTCCTCAGTATTATATGAGCCAAATATAGTTTGTGCAAGTGAGTGGTTGCATGGCAATGGTAGTTCTGTTCCTTTTGAATGATGTATAATTGGAAAGCAGACTGTTCCTGAACCGACAGCACTTCGTTCCCTCCTTGTTGCCAACTCATGTTTTTTCCAGTAGTAGAATTGCACCACCTATTTAAGAGATAGATAGATGTAACAACCACAGACATGTCAACTTGACATGGCATTATTGTGCACCTATGGTTAGTGCTTCACTAAAAAAACAAGCACAAAAGGGAAAAGTAATACTTTACACCTCGTTTTAGAGAATAACATTAAGATAAGTGCAACCTGAACTAGCAACATATAGTTGGTCACAAAGGAGTGATATATGATGTTGATGTCTTTTAGTGAACAGCAGACATTAAGGCCACTCAAAGAATGAACATACCTGAAGAGCATGCAAGCTGTTAGAAAATATTTTCTCAAAGACATCATCTCCCCTCCCGAGCCGCAGTTCCTTTCCAAGCAACTCTATTGGGTCATCTTCAGCTGGTAACACAGATATATTGTATTCACCACTGCTTGAGTGAAAACTAAACCCACGAACATGCACTCTAGCACATCGTATGTCAAAACCAGACTGATCATAGGAAAACCAATACATGTTATCAGAAGCTGGCACAGGAATATAAGAGTTTTTCTCAGTTCGTTCACAGCTCAATGATGTCTGAGAGAGAAAATTAAGAAGTTTCGGATCCTCATCATAAGCACGGTCTCTAGTGAACCAAAGAGTCAGGGTGAGCCTTTCCCCTTCAGTTACCTGTAAAGCAAAACATGCTGTAATTGTTGGCAAACATGAAAGGGCATGCAAGAACCTTCAAAAAGATTGAAAATACTTGAAAGAGTTTATATGCATCCAAATATCCAATAAAAAATCAAGAACAAAATAAAAGAAACTTTGGATAATGCAGAAAACAGAATGTACCTCATTTACACAATGGACATTACGATTATCAGCTGTGTATATGACAACATCCTGGGGAAAAAAGGTACTTCTCAAAAAACTTAACAAAATTACCTAATAACATTTTACTAATCAACAAATATGTGTGCTTCATAAGAAAAGTATTCTGAAACAACACGGATGCAAAGTAAAAGTAGATTTGCTTACACCAGCAACTGGAACAATAGAGGAAGGATCACCATCCTGAAACTGCAGAATTCCACCCTTATAGTCCTCTCCATGATTGTTCAAGTAACAAACTGCCTTTAGATAATAAGATAAGAAAGAGCAAGTGATAAAAAAATTTAGAACACTGACAAACAAAACAGACATCAGAAGTAATTCTAGTATACAAAGTTTCATCATCTAATAAGGAAAGTACGCACAAACATCCAAATATATTCATAGTTTCAGGGGCCCGGGCGGAGGCTGCATTTCTTGAGTTAAAGAGTTCTATAAATGACAGAAAATAGCAGTTTTATTATGTGTCAATTCTTCCAGGATGTAGGTGGGAATTGAATAATCATGATAAAAGATGAAGACAGCATGTGAAAGTTAGCAATAGACTTGTTGAGGGCAACTACCTCGATATATATAACAAAGAGTAAATTTCAGGCAGCATATCTGTTAGGGGCCGTTTGGATCCCTTCATTTTCGAGGAATTGGAATCTACTCAGTAAATTAGGTTATTTGGTTTGAAATTTGGCATTCCACAACTTTCCCAAGTTGACATATAAGCCTATCTCAAATTCATAGGGTGGGAGATGGAATTTGATTCTATAGATCACAATGCTATGTTTCTACTCTCCATCTTATAGCATGGTCTTCAACTCGCTTCCCTATAGTAGAAATGCAATATAGAAGTATCTCCCTTGTATGGCTAACAATAATATACAAATATATTCCATATACAATCATATTAGCTTAATTAAGTTGTGCCTAAATTATAATTATTGGAATGAATTCAATTCCAAGGATCCAAACGGGCCCTTAAAAAAAATGCAGTTGGCGCAAGAAACAATGACAAAGCAGAAAGTGTTACTATGGATATGCTTTGAGGACACTTTGGAAAGCAGCATGCATGAAAGGTAAAAAAGTAGGCCTTAAATGAAACCTATTGCAACCTGGGACAAGCCATTCTTCTTCAAAATATCGCTAAGACACAATTTAACATGGCACCACACAGGCTATCTCAACAAGTGACAGCTCGCATTAGATCTTCCGGAGTATCTCAGTTCTCAGTTACATTTAAAGTACAGTACTACGTCACTTCATAAGGTAAGAGTGAATTCCATAGAACCCCCGACTAGTTAGAAGAACACCCGGAAATCACTGAGCACATATAAGCCCAGATATACAATGCATGGATGTAGTCTAAACTCTGAAGCGCTGTGAAGTAGATCCCGGATAACAGAAAGACGCTAATCACTTTAGATGGTGACAACTAGCCACAGGCACAATAGATTCAATATATTAACAGGAACATGCCTACATAGAACTGACGAAACTCCAAGGAAAAAACAAAGACAGGTCCTTACTGTGAATGCCCTTTGCCTAAGATAAGGCTTATTGTCATCACTGTGCCATCCAATAGAAGCTCCCTTGCACCAACTGCATAGCGAACAGACAGGGTTTAACAGAGAGAAGCTAATCACTTTAGCATGTTGTGTCAAGCACTATAAGAACGTTCAGATGTGATTGTCCAACTTTTTAAGGAATGTGCACGTAACGTTAATAAGGTGATAGATTTTTTTTTCCCCACAACGGTCAAACCGAATTTCATTACGTGCGTAACGAAATTACGAAGCTCAGCAGTTTAACCAAAGTAGAAACACAAACAAGAGCAAACAACGCATCCATGATTCTGATCAGTGATCACCAAGGGATCAGCCTCATGAATGAAAACCTACCAACCCAACTAGCAACATCAAAGCAGCGACTACCAAATAAGGAAATAGAATTGCATATGGCTTATGCAGTACAAATCAGCCATCACATACTGAAGGAAACTATCGCACTAATGCTCCAATGTTACCAAAGCATTCACACTACTAGCCCAATATTGCATACTGTTAGACCACTAGCATAAATCTGCCGAGTCCACTTGATCGTTGGTATTGACACCACATGGAAACACTCTACAGCAGCCGTTAATCCAGTGAGAAACGACGCCAATTTGGTCAACACACTTAAGGTAGCTGAACAAAGCACCCATACTCACCGCGCTCGGTTCCATCCCTCTTAACAGACACGCTGAAAGCACCAATTTGATGCTGGAGCTAAACTGGTAGAACCAAGCAGACAGGAAGAGAAGTCCACACAACGCAACAAGACAAGTGTGCACCTGATAATCCCGGTGAACTCGATGAAGAGATCGAATTGGCAGTCGAAGAAGGACTCCACGGCGTCGCGGAGGCGCTCCCGGACGGGCACGAACGGGAGCAGGAGGTGGCCGCAGCCGGTGGTCGCCAAGTGCGGCAGAGACGTCGACACCACCGAGGGGCGGTACCCCGCGGCGCCGGAGCTCCGGTGCACGAACTCCAGCTCCTGCCGCACGCACGCGCCGAGCCCGTCAAACGATGCAGACGGCAGACCAAAACGAGCAGCTAAGGTTTAGGGTTCTATAAGCGGCAGGCTTCAGTGGAACAGCGGTTTCGGGGAGGAGGAGAGTACCTTGCATGTCTCGCGGGAGAGGAAACCTCGGAGGAGAACGCGGGGATGGTCCCCGGCGGACGGCGGCGGCGGCGGCGAGGTGGTGGTACTGGACATTACGAGAGGTGTATTACCGTGTGGGGACGGCCGGACGGGGAAGAGCCTCAGGTCGGATCCGTTTGGGCTGCTCCTGCTCGGCTGTGCTTGAAGCAGCTACAGCGGCTCCGGTGGCTCCGGCTCCGTCTACTGTAGCTACACTGTGGAGAAGCCGTCGGAGCCTTAACAGTCTGTTCGGGCCGTATCGTATCGTGGATTATTTACTGCTGGCTGGTTTGATGTGAGAGAAAAACACTATTCCTGGCTGGAAATTTACGATCGTTTAGGAGCAATCGAACAGGCTGTAAATCGCAGCTTCCTCCCCAAAACAGTGCGGTATAGTGTTGAGGGAAGAGGAGCCGGAGGCCCTGTAGCTACGCCAAACATACACTTAGGGTGTTCGGTAGTGCTCCTCCCGCTCTTCCACAGGAGCCGAAGTGGTTTTTGAGCAGTCTGCCCTAAAACAGCTCCGGCCTCTTAGATTTTATTAGAAAAACGGCTTCTCCTAGAAATTGTTTGGTAGAGCTCCTCCGAAGGAGTAGGAGCCCGAACCAGTGAGGATCCCTACCATTCCTACCAAACAGGCCATTACTTTCTAGGCTATCAAAAGCAGAAGATGTATACTCCTTATATAAAAAAGGTAGATGTAGGCGGTCTTGCTGCACTACAGCAAACTATTTCGATCAAGCTGATAGATATAAAGGGCATTTTTAGCAGGCCTTTGACCTTTTTAAAAATGATGAAGCCAGGAGAAGTCATGTTTCTGCTTCGGCTTCTAGTGTAGAGCAGCTTCTCTTATTAGTGTTAGATTTATAATAATTTGTATTAGGTCAAAAGAAGCCACGTTTATGTGGCTCCGATCCTCTAGGCTCCTTGCGAGGAGTCGTTTTTCAAAGGGCCTTGGCACGGCTTCTTTCAAAAAAAAACCACAAGAAGCTCCACATCATGTGCCCTGAGTGAAGTCAGAAAAAAAAGAGAAGATTTGTGCACTGCAGCCAACTGTGCTAATTCATAGTGAAGACAGAAAAAAATCGAAGTGGCGCAAGAAGAGGGGTCGATCTCGTTCAATAAAAAATAAATTAGTTGATCCTTCCATGCTCAGCCACACACATCCCTCCTCACACCCATACTTGTCTACGCAAGGTACCTCTTTTTTCCTGCTCGGTGTGGCCATACAATGATGCTACTGATGTCCACCCATTACAATATATGAAGAGTAAAAAAGAGTGGAACATAGATTTTTCGGCGTCATTGCACCATTATTGCCTTGGTTTCACTATTTTTGCCCTTTTTCTGGGAACCACTATTTTTGCCTTTGTTTTGTCTTCAAAAGACATTTTTACATGTGCACGTTTGATAGGGCTTTTCACCCTATTCGTTTGTTGGTTTCAGCTAGGCTTATTCAACCAGCCAACAGTGTTTTTCTCTCAAAAAATCAACACCAGCCAACACAAATCAGCCCAGATACCAACTAGCGAACAGGCCGTTTGATTAAACTGATAGGGAAGCCATACCAAAAAGCCCTACCAGGAAGGCCAAAATTTAACTACAAGTACGAATATAGGTGTATAGGAGTACTCAATTGCGGGTGCATCGCTGGCTTAAAATACAAAAAAAAAACTTCTATTCACCTTCGCTTAGTATCTCAAAACCCTTTCTTTGTTATACTTACTCTATCAAGCCATCAAGTCACATTTTCAATCAACTCACAATTACTTGTGTCTCATCTTCGGTTGACACACATGCATACGAATTCATCAATTATGAAACTCGTTTTCTATATTACATAATATGACCAAGCTTCTAATGAGATACCAAGAGGTAACAATCAAACCGTGTCTCTTTTATCATTTTCACCACGTTCTTGTCTTTTTATGCATTTCATCAATATGCCCTGGTCTCATTTCTCGTTTACATGTCGTTTGCTTCATTTGAGCTCAATCACAATAAAATATACCTAGGACTAAACACCCACAATTCTCATAAAATATATTAATTTGTAATCATGTTGTCATTGAATCCACAAAAATCCACTTAGAGCCTATATGCACTTTCACGGCCTCATCATCCTTTACGTTGACATGTTGGACGCCCTCAAGATTTCGCCCTCAAACATCAAGTTGACCGAGGCACCATTCCGTGGGGTCATACCCGATAAGTGAGTAAAACTTAAAATTGAAAACCCCGATAAGTGAGTAAAACTTGAATTTGAAGCGACTGAATTTTCTAGCACCTTTATATATTAGGTTATCTTGGGTCACCCATGCTACGCAAAGATGCGGGGTTCTTTGGGGAAGGGGGTTCACAAAAGCTTGCAAGAGTTTTAGTCATAACAATTGGACGGAGAGGTGTCTGCCGCCGGCGTGTCGCTAGACTGAACGCCCATGTTTTGGTCATTGCCTCGTTGTTGGGGGCCACAGTGCCACAGCCCCACGCTGCCATGGTTGGGTGAGAAATAGAGAGAAACTATGGACTTGTTTTGTGGCGCTCTGGAGCTGCACCAGACGACGATGCAAGGAGAAGTGATTCTGCGTATGTATGGAGGTAGAGTCACGATTTGCAATTTCGGCCTCCGGCTCTAGCTCTGGCAAAGGAGCCCGCGGATGTGAAGCCGTGCCAAACACGACTTATATTTACACGTCTTTGTGCATGCAGTAGAAAATAGGCTTTGCTCCCTTTGGTTTTTTACAGTTACAGTAGCCGATTTGCGGGGTTTGGAACAAAATTTGGGAGCTTCAATGCCAACCGAAGGTGAAACTTTTTTTTCTAGAGACTATCTCATTACAGTCTTCCTCTACGCATGAATATTCTTCGCTGAGGCACACGGACATTGATACACGGTGCCCTGTATGTTGGCGGCTAAATGAAGATGGTGGGCATTGTTTTCTGAAATATAAATTTGTCAAGAAATGTTGGAGAGCTTTGAATTTGAAGCAGCTTCGCCTGTCTCTGATTGACCTTAACTTTGCAAAATAGGTTGCCATCAAAGTTCTTTCTCTAGAAGAGGATAAAAAATTATTAGTGAATTGATTTTTTTTGGGTTTGGTGGGACGCACGAAATAAGGCAAATGTTGGGGACAAAATTATGTCCACTGAGGAGATAGTGTACAAGCTACAGGCTATGAAATCTTTTGATAATCTTCGTACACATGAGAAGGCAAATAAGAAATAAAAGTGGAATTTCTTCCTGGTCTCCACTTGCCGTAGACATCTTGAAGATTAATTTTGATGGAGCTTATTCTCAAATAGAAAAGAAAGGTGCATGAGGCTTTATTGTGAGAGAGATCACAGAGGGGCTGTTGTGATGGCTAGTGCAGGAAGAATCAATGCGGTGCATGATGCGCTTAGGACAGAGGCCCAAGTGTGCCTTGCAGCTCTTTATACAACAATAGACCAAGGTATATCTCGGATCTTTTTTAGACCGATTCATCAATTCTAGTTGAGGCTCTCCGGTCCTGGTTTTATGATTTTTCAGCTAATGGTGTCTTGTTTAGAGAAGCTAAGTTCCTTATGTCTCTAAATTTTAGTCGGGCTGACATTGTCCGTGTACCACGATATTGTAATAGGGGTGCACATGACCTTGCTCATGTTGGTTTGAATTGAGACCCAGATCGATCTCATGTTTGGATTGATCCCCTCCTAGAGTTTGTAACAACTTTGGAGTCCGTGACGTAAATGAACCTTCCCGGAATTAATAAAGTACAAACCTTGCTTTAAAAACAGATTAAAAATCATGCCGGCAACCGCTGGGCCTTCTAGTTCTTGTAAATTTGTGTCACGTCCAATTAAAGTGTTTTTTTTTCACTTGTGGGTCCATGTAGATCCAATAGGCCCCATTACCAACACACGCCTAGCTGGGCCCAACAATGGCCCAAGTTATCCCCTGCCCCTGAGCCCCCACCCTCACTCTTTCATTTTTCTCCTCTCTTGGCAGTGGGTGCTCTTACGTGCATTTGGCATGGTTTTTTAGCAGCTTCTACCCCAAGTGTGGTCTAAAATAGCACTAGTATCACCTACCTGCCTCTGTGAGAGATCATTTTTGTCTTTCAAAACGTGGTAAGCAGACTTGATCTTCTCCTTTTGAATCAAAATGCCAGGCCAAAGAATCCTCCATTCCACTTTTCAACGGAATAGATAGAATGTATTTTACATCTTCTTTCTAGAAAAACGTAATTTACCAAGCTTCTGTCCCAGTCACCAGGCATCGGATCAATAAGATCTGAGACCTTCTATAAAATTGTTTGTCCCCTAGGTGTACAGGGCCTTCTAATGGGACAAAGCACGGTTTGTCGTCGTTGCTCTGTTTCGACAGATCTTCTACGTTTGTTTAGCTATTCTTATGAACTATTAGATGAGAACATCGGTCAATACTTGACCACCAACAAGTATTGTCACGTTGTTGCGAAGGTTAATGGTATACATGTGACGTACGCATGTACCAAACTTTGGGCCCCGTTCGCTTCGTTGAAAAAACAAGCCGAAACATTGTTCCGACTAATTGGTTGTGAGAGAAAACACTGTTCTGGCTAAAAAAACAAGCTGAAAAAGACGGATTATAAGAGAAGCGAACATGACCTCGTCTGATCTACCTGGTCTCAATCGTCCTCCCGATACATATAACAGTTCTAAGGGCCTGTTTAAATCTAGAGCTAAAGTTTAAGAGTGTCACATCGGGTATCACATGAGAGTGTTCTAATAATAAAACAAATTACAGTAATAATGCGCGAGACGAATTTATTAAACCTAATTAATTCGTCATTAGCACATGTACTGTAGCACTATGCTGTCAAATCATAAACTAATTAGGCTTAAAAATTTTATCTTGCAAATTAGTCACAATCTATATAATTAGTTAGTTTTTAGTCTATATTTAATACTCTATGCATGTATCTAATATCTAATGTGATAGGGCAGATGGCATGCTTGGCTTGCGAGTTGCGACATGTTCTTCTCAAACCCCTTCCCCACCCACGTCAACTTCTTGTCGTGTGCCGTTGCAAACTAACGAGTAAAGCAATCTGGTACGGTAAAAGCTTGCAGAAGGAAAACAAAGCCGTTTTTTAATGTGTGAATACTCCGCGTCGGGTTCCTCCACCGCGTGCGCGCGAGTCTCGGTGGTCGTTGTCGTCGCAGCAAATTTCTTTAGAGGCAGCCACTTGAGTGATTTTGATCGCTCGCGTCAAGACGTTTGACTCCGAGAGTTAACCCCACACACTCCGTTGAACGGTGCCAGACAAACAAAAAAAGTTCCGGCCCCGTTCCGTGCACCTTCAACAACCCAGCGAAACAAGGGCATATCTGGTTCATGTTCAATTCCGAACCAGTTAGTTTTTTTTAGCAGTCTAGACTTTGGGTACTTGGTTCTACCTCTTAAACTTTAATCACTGTCTCATCAGATATTTAATACATGCATAAAATATTAAATATAGACTATTTACGAAACTAAATGTACAGGTTGAGACTGTTTTGTGAGACGAATTTTTTTAAACCTAATTAGTCCATAATTTGACAATGTGGTGCTACTGTGAACATGTGCTAATAACGGATTAATTAGGCTTAATAAATTCATCTCACGAATTACTGACGGATTCTGTAATTTATTTTTTTATTAGTATCCGAACACCCATGCCACACCTCCATGTGACAGCTACTAAACTTTAGTCACTCGATTCAAACACCACCTTAGCCTGGTTGGCACAAGCCAACAACCACTTGTTTGGTTGGAATGATTGCTAAAGTCTAGCTAAGTTTTGGTTTGTTTGTTTGCATGCTTTGGCTTGTATAGAATCACCATATCTTAAGACTGGTAAGTTTATCCTGTTGACACGTCGAACATGTGACCGTCGCCATGGCCACTGCAACATCATCCGCCATGGCCGCCTCCAGCTCGCGCTCCTTCTCCCACAGCACAAGTGAGGCGCTGAAAGCTCTAATTTGGTTTTGGTGAATTGATAAAATCCTAAGTGCTAACCTAGTTCATCTAAGTGATCATGAGATATGTAGCATTATTTCAAGTGGTGAAACAACAGTGAAGATTATGATAATGGTGATGCCATGGTGATAATTAAGTGCTTGGACTTGAAAAGAAGAAACAGAAAAAACAAAAAGCTCAAGACAAAGGTAAACTTGTTAGGAGCTTTTTGGTTTAGTGATCGAGACACTTAGCGAGTGTGATCACATTTAGGATCGATAGCCGTACTATTAAGAGAGTTGAAACTCGTATCGAAATGCGGTTATCAAAGTGCCACTAGATACTCTAACACATTGCAAATGAATTTAGAATCTAATGAAGTGCTAACAACTTTGAAAATATTTGTGAAAATATGCTAACACATGTGCACAAGGTGATACACTTGGTGGTTGGCATATTTGAGCAAGGGTAAAGAAGATATAGTTAAAAATGAGTTAGTTGCGCTGGTCACAGAGTGACCGGACACGTCCGAAATTGGGACCGGACGCGTCCGGTATTTTATCCAGTCTTGGGTAGTCAGACAGAAGTGACCGAACACGTCCGGAATCAAGACCGGACGCGTCCGATATTTGGACGCGAGGTGAGCGACTAAGTGAAAGTGACCGGACTCTGGCTCAGTGGAGTGATCGGACGCCGACGAGTTACTATTCAGCGTTAGGTCAAAGTAATATAGCCCGAAGCAGGATTGCAGAGAGCGACCGGACGAGCAGGATTGCAGAGAGCGACCGGTCCACCGGAGTCTCGGGTTTTCAGCGCAATAATTCATCGGACGCTGGGAGCGTCCGGTCCAGTGTGATCGGACATGTCCGGTCGGCCCAGAGCGGCACTGAGAGCTCTCTAGACTCGACCTGATGCTGCGTCTCCCGAGTCCGATCGTTTTCTAACAGCGTGCCCGATCACGTAGTATTACCATGCGCAGAGATAGCCGTTGGGCGCCAATGACTAAACAATTTGAAATGGACACGCGGCGGTCAGGCTGCGACCGGACGCGTCTGGTCGTCCCGCAGTCTGCCCAATAATTGAGGCAACGACTCTATTGTTTGGGGTGTCTATAAATACCGTTTGGCTAGCTCTAACTCACTCTCTTGGTCATTTATATTGACATAGCAACCTTGTGAGCTTAGCCAAAACCCTCTCACTCATCTCTATCATTGATTCATCATCTTTGTGAGATTAGGAGTAAATCCAAGTGCATTGCTTGAGTGTTTGCACCTAGAGGCACTCGGTGTTCGTGTTTCGCTGCGGGTTTGATTTGTTACCCTTGGTGGTTGCCGCCATCTAGACGGCTTGGAGCAACGAGGATCATCGAGCGGAGATTGGTGATTGTCTCCGGCTCCGATCATGGTGATTGCGAGGGGTTTTTGATCTTTTCCCGTTGGAGAGCCAAAATGTATTCTAGTAAATTGCTCGTGGCTTATGTGATCCTTATCTTGTGTTGGTTGTGCGGCACCCTATTGAGGGTTTAGCGTGTGATGCCAATTAACGCGTGAACCTCCAAGTGAGTGAATCGCCACAACGAGAACTAGCTTGCCAGCAAGCAAGTGAACATCGGTAAAAAAATTACTGTGTCATCATTTGATTCCGAGGTGATTGGTCTTTATTCTTGTCATTGATTGGTTCATTCATTGACTTGGCGGTATGTGACAGAACCGCCCAATTTATACAGAATCAAGTACGGCTGTCCCCGCTAACACGTTGACACGCACCTACTTTCACTTATATAAACCCGGTAGTCCGCCGAGTGTCCCGAAAGATCTCGGTAAATCAACATCACAACCAAGATCGCGTGATTAAACAAATACACATCACATACACAGAGTTGTAGCGGAAATAATATTATAATTGGGTTCACAAATAATAGTACAAGTTTGGGTTTTAAAACCGATTAGAGAAAACAACATAGCTTTCAAATTATTACATTAATATAAGTTCCAAATACATTACTAGCATAAGTGACATCCTCTGATAAAAGCATATAGGTGAGAAGTAAGTATAGAGTCACCGAGCCCATCGGCTGTTAGCCATCATCTTCCGCAGGCCAAGAACTTCACCTGCAACATGGTGGGATAAACCCTGAGTATTCAAATGTACTCAGCTAGACTTACCCATCATAAACCAAAATAAAGATACACCAAGGATTATGCAAGGCTTTCTTTAGTGGGCTAGCTGACTCATTTGCGAAAAGTATAAGCTATCATGAAGAAACCATTTTAAATACCTTGCATCATCTTTATTATGACCTATCCATCTAGGTAAGCAGCTATACTATAGCAATCACTTGATTAATCAATAACATGCAGTTACCAATTTAGATTTAGCATATCCCATATCATCCAGATAACCATCATTGTTTCATAATAATTACTACGATGCCGTAGCTCGAGTCAAGTGCTCACTATCCAGGAGCGATGATGATTCGAATCGATTCCCAACCAGCTGATGATTTATTCCTCACACAAACCACGCTTCCCCCGTCAGGGTCGCTTAGATCACCAATGACACTTTTCAAGTAGCCGCGGGATAACAGTCATGGACCGCACTACCCAGGGACCGCCCGACTGCCAGGACGCACCTTGGGCTCACTCTTCGTGTCCCCGTCATACCCTCTTCAGCACCAGTTTGTGCATCCGAGTTTATCCCGGCTTGAAATGGTGTCACTAGCTTCACGGTCGAAAGGTACTTTATTCGGCCAGCTAAATGTGAGGCATGCGTTCAACATGACAAGAGGGACGAGCAACGATCGGTCTTTAATCGACACATACGGAAACTAACAGCACCCCAGAACCATGTCTGGTTGCCTCCAACTTTTTCCGTCCGGTCTCCAATTATTCATCACACATGGTTAATTCCAGGATATCATTCTTTTCATAGCTAAATTCTTCCAGTAACCACCTATATTGTAGGTGATCAGATATCACCGATCGCTACCGGTCTAAGCAAGACTAAGCAGTTATTCGATCCCGACCTAACAGGGAAAAAAGGTAATAAGATAGACAAGAATAATAATAAATGCATCAACAGTTTCAATCAACTCCTACAACTTAATGCAACAATATATAAACTCATATATATAGAAAGAATTGTTTTTATAAAGTAGGAGACTTATAATACTCCGGGGCTTGCCTGGGATCCCACATTGAGTCAGTGTTAGTTAGACGACACTCGCTAAGTGAGCATCTCCCGTCCTAGCACTTGTCCAGTCCTTCCACTTTCGGGATAGATCCACCATACATCGTCTTCGAGTTCGGCTCCAACATCACGTCATTCACGTGGTTCATCTAGCGCACCTAGATGAGATGCAAGATGCAAGTGCATGAATATGAAGAATGGTAATACAAGATGCATCACATAAGCATTCAAGACAAACACAAGATTATGCAAGACATAGACACCAATAGCTATTTAACTAACATCACACAACTAACTATAGAGAGCAAGCACATCAAACATGACACGAGTTTAACAAGGTCACAGGTATCATAACTTGACCATCAACAAGGGCATGAGCCACATTTAGCAACACATGGAGTAAACAACCGCAACTAACCTATGTCTATTTCTGGACTGAAAACAACAGCTTCATGTTTGGATCATAACTAGAGTTATACAAATCCAATAGCCATGCAACAAGACATTCACGAAAGCTTATGAAATTCTCTATATTTCATCTATAACCATCACAGCATGATTCACAAGTTAAGTGGGTCGAAATTACATATTTACAGAAACTGGTCTAAACAAGACAGAGAGCAATCAATTCTATAACCCAACTTTAAACAGCTGTAACTCTTAAACTACTTGGCCAAATGATACCAAATTTTAACAGAAGCTAGATACATGAATTATCTACAACCTTTGTATAAACAAGTTTCACAACAAATCACATTATCATAAAGAACTTTGCTAAGTTCCTAGATCTGCCCATAAACCACATCGGCAAGAAAATAATTATTAACTTATGTTGTAAACACATAGTTGGGCAAAACCAACCTTACCAACATTTCACACATGACTAAAGAACACCAGAAAGCATGGTGCTCACCTCTAAATAAATTTTCTTAAAGCATTTCTTAATTTATTTAGACATCAAGGTGTATTTATGAACATATATCAAAAATGCACAATAAATTCTACAAAAATGACAGTAGCTCACATATCCTCTTAATAGTCTACTGTATAAATTTCATACAATTTGCATAAGTATAATTGCCTCTACAAAAAGACAATTTGCTATTGCAAGAAATCATGTGAGAGCGAGATAAACTAATAACTCACTCATACTTCATCCAATACTCATGAAATTTTTACCACACATCAACTAGCATGCCACAAAAATTTCACTTCATTTAGAGCCCTAGATCTACAGTTATGGAAGATAACAAATTCAACTAGCATTCCAACCTTACTGCACAAATCTATTTTTACCGTAAAATATTGAAACTAAAACATGCCATATTATAGATCTAATGCATAGAGAATTTCACAAGGATTCCAAAAAGTCCTCATTTGCTATTTTACGAATTTCCTATGAATTACTATGAATTTCCAAAGATTCAGCAATTTTACTGCAAATAGGTCCTTATTGGCACTATTCGTTTGAGTCACAGACTTCGCAGTTAGATCCCTCCCTTTCTTCAAATTCTTGCGCGAGGTCCCTGGTTGGAAACCAGAGTAGAGGATGGCCGGACTTGCGGCTTCGGCCGACAGGGACGGCACCGGTGCCGACGGAGAAGGGCAGCGAGAATCACGGGAACCACGCGCACCCGTGGGAAGACCTGCGGCCAGGCGGGGGTCTGCCGCCTGGTGGCGGCCTAACCATGGGAGCAAAGCGGCACCAAATGTCGAAGAAACGGGCAGCCAAGACGGTGACGGCCTTCCAACAAGCGGTGAAGTGGCGGTGCGATGCGGGGGTCACAAGACTGGCGTGGCCACGGCTTGCTCTGCGATAGCGAGGCGTACGACCACGCGTTCAAAGCGGCAACACATGGCAGCGCTCCGGGCGCAGCGTTACAGAATAGCGATACCACCGGTAAGGAGGCATGGCGAGGCAGTGCGAGGTGGGGAAGGATCCCGGGTGGTCGATTAAGCGATAGGGTGCTTGGTGGCGGTCGACATGGAGCTCCGCTCCCATCCATGGCGGACGCCAGAGAACAAGCAGAGAGACGAGGCGAACGGAAGAGGCAGAGGAGGAGGAGAATGGAGAGGGCAAGGGCGCTCGCTTTTCTTTTCGTCTCCACGCGCCATGGCGTTGGCGAGGTGGCGCACAGGTGAGGCGCGAGGAGGCCACACGACACTTGGCTCCTGCCTGTGGTCGGCCACGGACAAGTGATGCTGTACTTCAAAATCTGAGAGAACTACTAATACCACCGCAAACAAACGACTGAAACTCGATTTTCTCCCCTTCATAACTCTCCAGCTGATCAATGATTTGATCAACCGATTGCACTGTTTCTTAGAGCTAAGCGTGTACTACAATATTTCTTAAAGGAGTCTCGTCTAATTATCAACGGTTTCCAAACAATAATTCGCTAAAGATAGGTACACGAAAACTGAAATACGAAAATTCAGTCATCCAGACTTAGCCGATTTTCGAACCCTGAAAACAACACTGGATTTGATATTGTGAGCGGCATTTGACTAAGTTAGGCACTAATTTAGCTCTTGAGCATTAAACAAAGTTTGTTCTACTCCACTCAAACTTTAACTTTTGTTTAGGTTCTACTGCCATACAAATACTCTAAGCCACAGTTCAAACCAAGTCAAAGTAGCATCACGGTAAAGCTTAAATTAGAGATTTAGACCAATTGCGGCATTTTCTTTACCTCTGCTCAACACGAATCCTTCATGACTTTTGTTATAGAGTTCAATTAGAGTCATTTGGGAAAGGTTTCAAGGTTTGGTTGACAATCTAGAATTCCATTCACTTTATAAAACAATTCAGGCAAGGACATAACTTGTCATTTCATGTGACTTCTTGATTCCAAACTTCACGAAACTTTTCCACTGGTCAGGATGTATGCATGTTGATGTAATGTACATGTAATTAGCATGTTTAACATTACTCTTGCATAATCTTAACAAGGGTACACATTGTAAGTAAAGGTGTGTTGTCCAAGTTTAAGTTGGAGTTCACTCTTGTAGATTTGATCTTGACACCTTCATCACCACTTAACATGCCATGTTTGAGTTCAAACCCATTGCTTAACTGGTGACAAACACCTGGGGTGTTACACGGTATAACCATCTTGCTCACTCTCTTTATATTACTGCAAACTAGTTGTCAAGCTCTTTAATGTAGCTTGTCGTGAGAGCTTGTTAGTTTGGTTAATGTGGCTCTTTAGTTAGCCTTTAAGATCACACTAACTTATTGTAGTGACATAGTCATTGTGTGGATAGAGACTATAAAAACTAGAATTATGGTAGGTGGCTTGCATTTTTAGTAGGCTAGCGCAACACTCGCTTCGTCTTATATTTGTCTAACCGGTTTGCTAAGTTTTGTTGTAGAAATTTTTAATAGGCTATTCCCCCCCCCTCTAGCCATTAGGACCTTTCAGGCGCCCGCCGCGGCGACGCGCGTCGCCACCTCGCACTACCGTTGCCGTCGCCCACTCTAGCCCCGCGCGGAGGCACTCGCACCCGGCGAGCACCAACACGTCCACCTCCCCACCTTGCTGGCATAGCTCCACCGCCAACAGCGCGTCTATCATGGACAACGGGCGCTCGCTGGTGGACACCGCCGCCGCCAACAGCGCGTCCGCCGTGCACGCCGTGGTACTGCGGCTCGAGGTCGTTGTCCCTGCCGCCCTTCCGCGACGCCACCACGCCATCGCCGTCGTTGCAGGTCAGGTCGATCTCGTGGCGCTGGCCACGCCGGCCGCGCAGTGGTACTGCTGTTGCGCCTGCTTGTTGCCCGCGACGGCGGCTGACAGGAGCGCCTGCAGCTGCTCTTCGGCCAACCCGCCGGCACCGCCATAAGGAAGGAAGGACCCCACAATTCGAGATTGGAGAAGTGAGGAGGACATAGACGGTGGTGAAGACGAAGGGAGGAGCAGAGCGTGAAGTCCGACGGCCCTGGACGCGTGAAGTCCGGCGGGCCTGGATTCGCAAGCGCGGCGGCCAGAGAAGGGGAGCAAATAGTGGAGGAGCAGGGCGCGAGACCGTGAGCGGAGGAGCAGCGCGGGGAGGTGACATGCAGTGACAAGAATGCACGCGAGGGTATAGCCAAGCCTGGCAAACGAAAAATAGATCTCAATCTCGTTTTTCGGGAGCCAGGCTAGGACCTCCAAAATAGCTTGGTTGAACCTGACTTAGAGCTATTTATAGGTAACCAGACAGCTCAATCCTAGAGCCTGATTGAGAGTTAGCCACCTAGCTAAACTGGCCAAATATCGCTTCGCAAGCAACCTCACTACGCTTTTCAGTTTCCACGGCAACGTGCCACTGCCACCCATCGCATCCGCACCGGCAGCACGGCCGCGGCGGCCTCCCCCACCCCACCCCATCGGCCCATCCTGCCGAATCTGCCATTCCGCGGATTTCCTCGCCCTCCACTTCCGAACCAAAACCCGGTCGTTCTCCTCGCGAATGAGACGCAAATCGCGCGTGAAACACACCTGCCGCCCGGCCTGTTTGTCTGTTTGTGGCGCGACGTGACCGTCGCACGGTGACACGAATCGGCAGCTGGGATCGGCGGATCGCTCCCAATCGGGTCGAAAAAGGAACGGAACGGAACGGACTGGACTGTGCGGGCTCCCCGCCCGTGCGGGCGCCGTGCCGTCGCGGAGCGCCCAACCCGGATGGAACGCTCCAAATCGAGGAGCAGAGAAACCGACGACGCCCCCTGAGTTGCCCGAGTCAGCACGGAATTTTGCGACCTCGCCCACCCCTCTCAAACGAACTCCGCTTTTACCTCTTCCTCCCCCCGCTATCCGGCATGCCGAGCCGCGGACGCTGACGCTCGTCGTGGAGTGGCTGACGGAGTGACGGGTGGGGGCGCCCACCATGTGAGACGGCCGGGGTGGCGTAAAGGGACTCCCGTTTCCTGTCGCGTGCGTGTCGCACACCCCACCTCGCAACAACCCACATTAATGTGGGGGCCGCTGCAGCCTGCAACCGACACCCACCGCGGGCGGCTTCGGCCGGCATCGGCCGTCCGTCGCACGCCAAGCGCATCTCGAGGCGTCCGGCCCCGACGCCGCCGTATGCCGTCTGGTGCCGATCCCGTGCCGTGCCCCACCAAGAGCTGCCGCTGATAACTGGGGACTCACACGCAGACGCAGGCACGCAGGCGTGAAGCCACCAGCAATGGCTGTAGCCCACAATGTCGGACGGTGAGATTTGAACAGCCACAGGTCTGTGTCTTGCTCCGTAAGATTGTAACTGCAGCTGCAGCGGCTTTTCTGTTCCGCTTTTCCCTATCTGTCAATGCGAAATTGTCTCGCCACAAACAGAGGCATGAGCCACAACCAAACACAGCTCCGTCCCACTGACAGGCGCGGGTCCTTGGTCCACCAGCCGAGCATCTGGGAGATAACGATCAGCGAACCAACAACAAACACCACCACCTCCCGTAACCAGCATCAAGACAGCACGCGAATCCTAAAGCAAAACCCCCACGGCCTCCGACCGCCGCCTACCCGCCGCTTCCCGATCCCTCACGCCGACAGATGGGTCCGGGCCCATCTGTCGGCCGCGCGGCTCCACATAGTCGTTAGGTTTCCGCCTTGACACCGCATCGCCCTCCCGCCCGCCTAGTTTCACGAATCTTCGGATGCCCAGATCCGGCTATCCTCTTCGCACCTCCGCCTGGCTTCCGCTCCCCTCCTCTTTCCTCGCTCCTCACTGTCTACTACTGCCGCTCGCCGAGCCTTCTCTCTCTCTCTCTCTCTCTCGTCTGCATTCCAGCAACACCAGCACCAGAGACAAAAAAAAAAAAACATTGGAACGAAAATATACGGCAAAACCCTAGATCTCTCTCCCCCTCGGCATTGCTGACTGGGCTGCGCCTTTCTATGAGCGCGGGCCCCCAGTGGTGAGGGACGCACGGCGATGGCCTCTGCCGCTGCCGCCGCCGTCATCACCTCCCCGGCCCCCGGCGCCGCCGCGGCCGAGCCCGCCGCCTGGCTCATGGACGAGCGCGACGGCTTCATCACCTGGCTGCGCGGCGAGTTCGCCGCCGCCAACGCCATCGTCGACCTCCTCATCCTCCACCTCCGCTCCATCGGCGAACCGGGCGAGTACGACCACGTCTTCTCTGTCGTCCAGCAGCGCCGCCACCACTGGACGCACGTGATCCACATGCAGCAGTTCTTCCCCGTCAACGACATCGCCTTCGCGCTCCAACACGCCGGCTGGCGCCGCCGCGCGCACCCGGCCCAGGCGCTCGGGGCTGGCGCGTCGCCGGCCGCGCCGCCGCCGCCGCCCCCTCGCCGCCCAGCGTTCTCGCAGTCCCATCACTCCCACCAGCACCATCGCCACGGCGGCCACTACCGCCCCGATCCAGCGCGCGGCGGCAGCGCCTTTGCGGCGACTGGATCCGAGAAAGATGGTAAGACGAGATCTTTTCGTGTGATACCGTGCTCTAATTTTCTCTTTGTGTGATAGTATGCTCTAATTTTCTCTTTGTGTGATAGTATGCTCATATTTTCTTTGTTTGGCGTTAGTATAGTGTCTGTTTCGTTGCTACACGGACTTCCTTTTTTACCCCTCCGTTCTGATGGGTCACAAAACGGTACGATCCATGAAATGCATTTTCAGTGTGCATTTGATTTTCTTGTTTGCTGATCGGTCTTCAAGGTATTGAACCAATGATGCTTGTTGCCAAAATGCTGATATCCATCTGTACATGTTAATGTGGTAGTCTAAAGTTGATGAAGCATTGCTGCTTCTGGCTTGTGTATGTGTTAATAAATGTCGAGGTCTTAAAAGGGCAAGCTTTTAACGTGCTGAAATGTGTGATTCTGTACCAATTGCCAATTGGGGAGGCCCTAAAGATACTGATAATGTTATCTAGAACTACCTTTCCTGTGTAAGTTATGTATAATAGGCTAGACACGTGCAAAACTACGCAGAGCTTCTCCATGTGGAGACTGTTCTTTCTGATCAGGTCTGCATTGTCCACAATGAAGTGAGGTTAAAGATTTCTTCTGCTGTCTTAGAGCTGTGATTTATATAAGGATGATATATTCGAATCTTACTCTCAAGCATCTGCATGGGAAATTGGAGTTGAATTATCCATGCTAGTGCAGTTACGATTTCGTTTACCTCATTCAATGCACTATGTTCCCTGTTTGCATGTAACATTGACAAAGGTGGCAAATTCATGAGTGGTTTAAAAATACTCATGTGCTCTTGACTTCTCTTAGGACGTGAACTTCATAATGACAAGGAAGGGAGGGGGCTGAAAGAAGCGGGGAACATCGTTGATACTAAAAGTTTGCGGTTGGATTCTCCTATAATTGATGGTACACAAGCGCATACTCATGCATACGTGTGTGGCTCTTTTTAGATAATCATTTATTTAGTAACCGTATGTTGCGTCATATAATCTTTATTGATTACGCACGGAAAAGACAATCTCATATACCCCTTCTATCTCTAAAAATGTGCCCTTTTTTACTTTCCGCGGATGCTAATGCAGTGTATTAGTTAAATCAAATGTTGCGGTATATTGGTACATGGTGCCCTGTCAACTCAAAAAGTCCAGTGTATGGTACTATGGTTAAATACATTTGCGAATTGCAGAATGATGTTTTCCAATTTGTAATAACAGGGTGCCTTTAGGAAGAGATAGACAACTAAAATTGTGGTGTACAGTGTTCTCTGACCTGTTTGTAGCAACCACAAGTCATTGGTTAATGCCACAAAACAGCTGAAACTGTTAATATTGCCTACGAAGTAACTAGTTGTTGTGTAGTTCTTGTGAGCTCATCCTTTTTTAATTGCTGCGACTCAAATGATCAGTGGATGCATCTTGATTGTTCCCATTTGTATGGAAATCGTTGGATGGATCAATTCTGTTATAACCTCAAGTTTTGGGTGAGAGTAATGTATGAAAAGTGGGACCTGAGAGTAATGTATGACAATGGCTGGAATAAGCTAGCAACAAGACTAGTCAAACAAGATTGTGCTACTCTTCTCTTGTTCATGTCTTAATCACTGTTACCTTATGGAGTTTGAAAAATTGTGATAGAAAATAAAGAATCCTACATATTACATCTCTAAACTATGCCCTTGTATTATTTATATTGTACAAGGTGAAAAAAAATCAAAGCTGCAAGCTGTTTCTGAAGGAAGTAGCAAACTGGTTGCAACCCCTATAGAGCATTCAACCAATGAGATCATTGATGGCAGCATGGTATGTTAGCGTAAAAAAGTAGAATTTCAATTGGGTTATACAGTTTTCCCTTCATGTCATCTTGACATGTCAAAGATTGTTTAATTTCATTTTCTTATGGCTAACCCTGGTGTGTGATAAAGTATATATTTTTTTTGGTCCTTTAGGTTAATACTGTTGAAGGACTCAAGGTTTATGAAGGGTTAGTAAATGTCACCGAGGCAAATAAGATCCTTTCTTTAGTTAATGAAACAAAAGCCTCTTACCGACGAGGGGGGCTTGAAGGTAACCTTTAAATGTTTTTTCTTTCCTTTCCTCCATGAGAACTTACTTGTTTTTTGTGCTTATGACCTTATGCGTGCAGCTCTCTTTTGGAAGTTTGTTTTGTCTGCTGTTTCACTTATGCTATATCTAATTTTCAATCTGCATGTAGAATGCATACCTCAATAGAACTGTGCTGGTAACCTAGAAAAAAACACTGTTTCCATGGGATAATATTGTCTCTAGTTTGGTTTTCTACTTCCGTGTTAATGGAAAATGTCCTAGTCCTTGTGCACCAGGAGGTTAATTGTTTTGGATTTTGCCAAGTTAATACTATTTTACTTGATGATACAGCTAGGCAGACGGTTATTATTGCTAAAAGACCAATGAAGGGTCATGGAAGGGAAATTGTTCAGCTGGGTGTTCCTATCATTGAAGGCCCTCCTGATGATGAAAATCAAAGAGGTATATCAAGCTTGTACTGCAGTACCTAATGTCTCGTATTTTGATGACAATTTTTGTATCTTTATTATGTGAGTCTAGAGACAAGGGTGGAGGCGATTCCTGGGCTGCTGCATGATCTGTTTGATCGCTTGTCTCGGCAGGAAATTATACCCTTCAAACCAGATTATTGTGTTATTGACATCTTCAGTGAGGTAATTTGCTTCCATTATTCTTTTGGCTTAGGGCAAGGTCAATGTATGTTCACAAGTAGTAGGGCGGGTCCTTTGACAGTAGGCAAGAGTGGTTAAATTGGTGCGATGTACATCGACATAAATAGGTAGTATGTTCTAACTGAAAAATGAGAGATATTGGTGAGAGCAAGAATAGCTGGGGTGGAGTAAGGGGAGGATGCAGGGAAGGGAGAGATTAAAATATTTGTTTAGTTCTTGTTGTCTGGTAGTAGTGCTATTGTCGAGTGACACAACTGCCGATTTTATTACCTGCCTCAACAATGTTGAGCCAAGAAACAAGGCTCCTTGCTTACCGCTTTTATTGCTCATTGTGGACACCTTGAAATGGACCATATGTATGATTAAATGATTTTTTTTTCTTTCAGGGAGACTATTCTCATCCTCACCAATCCCCTCCTTGGTATGGTAGACCTCTTTGTACCCTATGCTTAACGGATTGTGATATGGTGTTTGGCCGATCCATATCAGTAGGAGAACGAGGTGATCATAGAGGTCCTCTGAAGCTCTCGCTCGCAACTGGGTAAAACATCCCTAGTGTCTTCTCCCTGTTACATTTGGCTCTTAAAGGTTCAAACCATAGACACAGCTTCATAGTTCACACTCCACTCTTTGAATAATACATTGTGGGCTTAGTTTCTTGTTAAGGAAACAGCCATTTAGCTCTTCATCTTTTGTTTGTAAGGTTTAGATAGCACGTCATGAGACTCCATATTTGTTGAACATTATTGTCTGTCTCTAACGCAGGTCACTTCTACTCATGCAAGGGAAAAGTGTTGAATGTGCAAAGCGAGCGATTCCTGCTACACGCAAGCAGAGAGTCATACTTAATTTTGGAAAGTCTGTAGCAAGAAAGCACATCCCAGCTGAAAGTGCCCGCTTTACTCCTCCATTAACACCTCCTCCTATGCCCTGGGGTCAATCATCAAGGCCAGCTAACATCTCCCGCCATCCCCAAAGTCCTAAACACTTTGGATATGCTCCTGCCAGTGGTGTACTTCCAGCACCAGCAGTTGGACCTCACCACGTTCCACCGCCTGATGGGATGCAGCCACTGTTTGTAGCCCCTGCTCCTGTTTCTGCTGCAGCCATACCTTTCACGCCAGCTGTTCCCTTGCCAAACACAACAGCAACTTGGATACAAGAAGTTACTCCAAGGCCTGCACCGCCACGGTTCCCTGGTCCTGGTACAGGGGTCTTCCTTCCTCCGGGATCAGGTCACCCTCTGCCCCATCAGATGATGCCAGCTTCCCATGGCCATGGCGAACCCAACTCCCCACAAGGTTCATTTGCTTACCCGCATAATAAGATCACTGGCAAGGAGATGTCTAATGGCAATCTTTCTCCTAAGAACTCGCCAACAGAGAGATCTTACACAGCTGAGGAGAAACCAGAATGCAATGGGAGTTCAAATGGTGGTGGCAGCTCTGCGGATGAGAAGTCAGCTGTAGGTATGGAGCAGCAGAATGGTAGTCTGAAGAATGTTGGGAGCAGCAAGGTCCAGCCACATGGACATGCAACTAAATAGAGGGGGAGATCTAGTACATAGACAACAGAAAACTGGAGAGATGAGAAGTTAAATTTTTTGGGCCGTGAATATGCGGTAGTGCACAGAGCTTAGCAGGTCTTCGCTGTCAACTCTCTTATCCTTGACAAGAAACCTCGGTGTCAAGTTCTTGAGACTGAAAACGTTGTCCTAAATTTTGTAGCTGCTCTGTTGCAAATCTGGATTTATAACATTGCCTTAAGTTATCGTCTGCTACCATAACAGAGTTGTGGGCAGTAAAAACCATTTCTGATGTATCTTGTTGCACAATTCTTATCAACCTAGTACATCCGAAATGAAAAATGTGGGCGAAATTTCTTACATGTAACTCTGTTGTGATCGACTGATGATTGATGCATCTGTAGCAGAATACCGATGGAAGATTGTTCCTTGCTGATGGATGGTTCTGCTACAGATGTTCCCTGTGGGTGGCGATTATAACGTTGCAAGCTACGCTTAATTTGGAATGAGAACGAAAGATGGCTTTGTTGCTCTTGATGAGACCTTACCCTTATCGACGCTTAATCTAGAATGATAACGAAAGATGGTTATCGTTGTATGCTGGATTGTTTTTGAACTGATCACTCTTTTGGGACCTAAACGATTGATTTTGCAAGTATTCTTGTTCAGGACGTGGGCAAAGCATATGGATTTTTTTTTTTTGAAAGTAAAGGCAGGAGCTCTGTCGCTCAATTAAGAAGGAAATAGAGTTTTTATGTATACGCACCCATTGTGCTAAGAAACTCAGTCATAGGACCAACTCAAACGCCGGCTATAAAGCAACACACAGAAGCCACCGCTTATGCGCTTGTTGATTTAGGGCCTCTTTTGTATGGATTCTAATAAATTCCGCTCCACCTGAAACATGTACTATTCACTTGAGCTAGTTTTCTCTCTCTTCCCTCTCCCTCTTACAAAGCCATTTGGGGCAGCTGAAGCTAATTTTTTTGGCTTCACCTGCTCTAAATGGCTCTGTGTGAGAGGGAGGGGGAAGAGAGAGAAAACTGAAACAGCTCTGGTGAACAGTACACGTGTCAGGTGGAGCTGAATCCCTTAGAATCCATACCAAATAGGTCCTTAGCCCGCACTACACATGGTCCCACGCCTCTGAACGATATTTTCCTAGGCGACCTGTTTCGACGTTTTGCGCTCGTTTTCGAAAATTCTCCTATTCTTTTTCTTCCACGGGTTCCACACAATGTAAATGAGCACTCCATTAAATGTTCGGCGTTCTTGCTTTGGCACTTTGCTCGCCACATCCTCCCACTGAGTGGTCAGACCCCGGCGATCTTCTTAGGGTTGCGCATCAAAGTTTTCCTAAGATAACACCTGGCTCCTGACGGCTTTGAGCATATGGATTTATGGCGTGCAATGTGCATACGGCTCCATCTACGAGGTGAACAATTGCGCTGAACACGGATGGTTGGAGCAGTGCTGCGAATAGTAGTAGAGGCGATGAGCCTTATAATCAGTGGAGCTCCGGTTACTGTTACCCTACAATGGTAGTGCTAATCAAGAACCCTAATCATAGATCAGATCACATCACAGTCGACATGGCACACACCAGCGCTGCCGATCAGACGGCAGAGTCCGCGCCGCGGCGCATCCGGTTGCGCCTACCGTGCCTATGCAATGCCGCCCGCGCGTCACCCGACGGGAGGAACGCCGCGGCCTCCGCGCCGACGCTGCACTCAGGCAGCGGCGCAGGGTACCGGAGGCGGTCGTAGCAGTAGCCGTACGTCATGTACCGCGCCCGGAACGCCTCCATCGCCGAACGCCGCGCGGGCGACATCGCGGCAGCGTGGCCGTAGGCATCACCGTCGCTGGCACTGCCACTGCCAGGCGTCGCGCACGCCGTAGCGGGGCCGACAGCGCAGCCGCGGAGCTCGAGGTCGGCGAACTCGGCGACGTAGGGCGCGTACTTGTAGTCCACCTTGTAGCGGCCCCCCCGAGGTGGCCCAGCTGGAGCCGTCCCAGATGGTGGCGTACAGTGACATGGGCTTGGACGGGAACTGTGCGCCCATGGCCTCCGTCCGCACCACCTCCCTGATCGGTGTGTCGTCGACGTAGAATCTGCAGGAGGCACGGACAAAGGTTGTTCAACTTCAACAAGGTGAACTTTTTGAATAAAGCCCATTCTTACTGAATTCAAATATTAGTGGCAAATGCGAGCTTATAAAAGTAACAGAAGATAATCTGAGTTCTGAAGTTTGAATTCCTACGTAGGCACAAGTGGTGCCATGATTTAAGGCTTATCAGTCGTCTATCTACTGACATGTCTCTCGGTCGTAAACGATCGTGGATTATAAGCCAGAACAGTATTTTTCTCTCACACCAAACCAGCCAGCAGTAATAATCCATGATCGTTTCAGCCGAAACGAACATGCTTGAATTTTAAGCACTGGAGATTGGTAGGCATTGTCAAAGCTTTAGACTTTGGGATTGTACGACTGCGGGGCAGTAGGATGAGTCATGTTCCTTTGAAAACTAAAAAGGACATGCATGAACTGATGAACCTGAAAACAGGAGAGGGGCTCATGGCAAAATGCATGGTGAAACTGAAAAGCAGGTGGTCTATTGATGGTAGAGGCCTTTTTTGCTTCTCCATACTACCAAGAAATCAAAAGGTTGCTTGTGAGTTCTTCAGGGCACAGGCGTAAAGCAGGTGTCCAATGCAATCATGCCGGGGAAGAGGCATGCGACTATGCGAGTATTGGTGGGAGGATCAGAGATAAGAAGCTCATGCACATGTTGTGATGGATGGATGTTCAGGGTAGTGGGCATTGCAGCAGTAAATGAACCACTTTTGATGTCCACTTTTTTTCACGTGAAGATATATATGCAAGCAAGATGCATCTGCGATTTACAGCATTTCAATCACTCAGGCGAAACAAACGCCACATTTTAGAGTCTTGTTTAAAGAATGTACTATCTGATTCAGAACAGAAGATTTGAAACGTTAGTCTAGATGCAAAAGATGTCAGTGCAGAGACGAGCTACTGTAAGACGAGGTGACAGATATCATTGGCTATTGCCTAAACAGAAGCTTGTGCTCTATGTCAATTTTGGGGCCTCAGGACTTACATGATTAAAGTGACAACAGGCAAAGGAATCTACAACCTGTAAAGACGAAGAGGCCAATATCTCTCAATCATGATTCACGAGAGCAAAAAATTAAAGGAAAAGAGAGAAAAAAAGAGAGGGTGAGATGGGAAAGAATCAAACAAAAAGTACCTCAACCTAATAATGATGAAGACTGCAAGGCTCTATTAGGCTGCTATTATAAGCCGGCTTATCAACCATGATATAGTATTTTTCTCTCTCAACAAATCAGCCGTACAAATCAGCACAAACGGCCTATAGAGCAACCGAACAGAGCCTAAGTTGCTCCAGTAAACCATTGTAGAGAGAGAGAGCACGAGAACACACAAGCCATATCCAGCGCTGTTCAGTATCGTACTAACGAGGAAGTGAGCCTAACTCAATTGTTTGGACAAGAGGTGTGGCAATGCACCCAACCACATAGATTCAAATTCTGTCTCAGACTGAATTTAAGTGACTATTTCTTTTTTTAATGAAAAACCACTAGTTTCTTCTAGGTTGGATCTCATTTTTTTTTATATCGTACTAACCAGCATCGTTAGAACAGAACAGGCGAAGTACTGAAACCATGTCATCAAGGGGGCACAAAAACGTCTGTATGAATATATCACCTAATCGTCATAGTCGAGCTTTTCTTTTGGTTAATATATGTACTTGTTGTTTCAGTGCCCAATTTTTCCTATGCACACTTCAAATTTACCAAATGTTCCTAGTAAGTAGGTTTTTATTTAGGCACAATAGCCATTTTGGTCCCTCAACTATTATTCAAGGCTCACTTTCATTCCTAAACTGTCAAAACGGCCGTTCAGTTCCTCAAACTTTAGTTTTAGGATCAATTTCATCCTACAACTATAAAGATGATCGTTTTAGTCCTCAAACTTTGTATTTTATGATCAATTTCATCCATATAAACTATCAAAGTACATTTAACTTTTATTTTCAACTCAATTTTGTCTATTAAAAAAGAGAACCTTATATTTTAGGCATAATTTCATCCATAAATTATCAAAATTATAGATCTACTATTGTTTCAATATATCCATGTATTCTTAATGAATAAATAGTGTTCGATACAACGGTAATTGCTCCCATAGTATCATGTAATCGGATATATATATGGTACCATTATAAGGTAACACTAAAAATAACAGCTTAGAATTATTAATGGCCACGAAAGAGTTTTTGAATGAATATTATTTTTCTATCTCCAATCGCTGATGGTGTTGGAGCTAACTAGGTGCAACAGTACATCGTTTCACGTAGAACGTAGACAACGTTGCGTTGAAAATAAAAGTTTAAAGAATAAAATATACTTTGACAGTTTATAAATGAAATTGAGCCCAAAATACAAAGTTCGAGGACTAAAACGATCGTCTGTGTAGTTTTAGGATGAAATTGAGCCTAAAAATAAAGTTTGTGGACTAAAACGGCTATTTTAAAAGTTTAAGGACGAAACTGATCCTCGAGAAATAGTTGATGGACCAAAATAGCTATTCCGCCTTCCGCCTTTTATTTACTTGTCTCCCAAGGACAGCCAGATCACCTCAAAACTGTGTTCCAGATTTGCAACCATATACATCCTGATACGTGCTAGTACGTACTGTAGAAAACATTATCATGTAAAACAGTATCGGGGCGGTTCTTCTTACATGATCCTGTGGCGGCTCCAGTGGATGGCGTAGCGGTGGAAGTCCTCCGTGGGGTCGAACCAGAGGCCGTAGCGCTCCTCCCGTCCGACCGCCGTGCTGCCGTTACCGTACACGTTGGTCTGCACCCGCCACTCCCTGCCCCGCACGTTCCCGAGGAACTCGAAGTCCAGCTCGTCGTGCGTCCGCTCGTACACGTCCCCGTTGGACATCTGCATTGCATCGCATCACGCCATCACCCACCCAGCCGGGTTCGTCAAATACAAAACATCGCATTGGTTCGTGTGCGGTGTGCCAGATCAGGCTTGTGCAGTGTGGGGGGTTGCTCACGTAGAAGGCGACGACGACGCCGGCGGTGTGGTCGGCGGGCAGCTTGATGCGGGCGCTGAAGCTCCCGTGGAGGTACGCGGCCTGCGACGCGAACCCGGCGCCTGCGCGCAACGGAGCAGAGCAAGCAACGATGAGGTTCACGAACAGAGCAGGAACAACACGAAACACGGCTTGCCATTGCCATCGATCGGGCGAGAACAGAACAGAACAGCAAAGCCGGAGACCCACCTGTCCGCTCGTCGAGGGAGATGTGCACCCTCTTGCCCCCGCCGTGGAGCGCGAGGTTGGAGTCCCCGAACAGCTGCGTGTAGCCCTCCCCCAAGGAGAGGGACGACGTCTCCGACGGGGGAACAAGCTTGCCCGTGGCGGCAGCAGCTGACAGACACGCCGCCGCCGCCAGGAAGGCTAGGAATAGGAAGGAACAAGCCATCGGGCTGCACTGATCTCCGCTGCTTGCTCTGCTCTGCTATGCTCCGCACACCGCGCGCTCCCTGTTCTTCGCTCTCTGTCCCTCCCTAACTAGCTTTTAAATGGGCTGGAAAGGAGGGCAGCTTTTCATGCGCAGGGTGTGGAATTGGGGAGCTTGGCGAGGACTGTGAGGACATGTATGATGAGCAGCTATAGCTCTTTATTGGGAGCTGCGCAACTTGCACCGGCAGCAGTGAAGCGTTGTAGTACTGTACTACGTACGGTTTGAGCAGTGTGCCGTGGCCGCGGAGGTCTCATCCCACAGCCCTATGTGGCCTAGTATGCGCTGCGCATCAGAGAAATGCTGGATCTTTTTCTCCTGCTCCTCCATCGTCTACAAAAAGAATGCAACTACATTTCGTAAATACTATTTATATTTACGATTCTAAAATAATTTATTATAAAAATACATTTCGTAATTATTCTAATGACATTTATTTAATATTATAAATATTGATATATTTTTATCTATAACTGATCAAACTTAAGATAAAAATCATGATACTGAGTTAGAATTGTATTATTTCCTGCATGGAGGGAGTACACTACAAACCACATCTGAGTACTGTACCTAGCTGCACTACTCCAACGTCTCGCTGATTCATCTTCGATCTACCCAGCTCTCGCTCACGCCTTCTTCACTGTAAATGCGTGTTTGCCTAACGCCGCTGTGACTGTGATGCGCCTGCGCGAGGATTGTATGCCTGACCCATCAGATTGCCCGAATCCGGGCGCCACTTCCATCCCTCCCGTTGCGTCAAACAATGATAGCACACGCGTTTGGCATTTGACATTTGGCAGCGAGCGAGATCTTCCTATCCACGCATGCAATGCAGTGTCTCGCGCTCGCCTAACAACTGTGCAAATCTGGCCCGGACGCCCGGTCCATGTCTGCATGACCACCAGCGAGCCCTTGGGCCTTGGTTCAAATCAAAACCAAAACGTGGGTGGGCGCTGCCAGCGCCAGCTGATCGGACAAGATGCATTCGGATCTGACGAGGCGGCAGCAGAACTGATAAGGTAGGTACGTGTACAACCAACTCCGCGAACTCGAGGGGATTCAGTTGGCTGCCATTGATTGTGCGACGCTGTGGCGCGCGAGAGCGCCGGCAATTTAGGGGGATCGACGCACGCAACGAACTGGGAGCTCAGGACGGGAGGGACCATGCCGATTGCCGAGCCATGGGACTATGGGAGGGATGGATGGGCGAGGAAGGCGCCGATGAGGCGGGCGGATGACGAGCCTCCATTCTATTGAGTGAATTCAGATGGCCGCCGTGCAACCGCATGGCAGGCTCCGCTCAGCTGGAAACCCAGGAAGCGAGACATGTAACGTCCGCGCTTCAATGCGGGATTGATTGCCGAGCCGGCCGTTGAGGCGACGAAACGAACGGAGGGCACTCTCTTTCCTGATTTCCTCCCTCCAATGGCTGGCTGTGGCTGCCTAGCCTTTTCACCATGGTCCGTCCATAGATGGATGGATGGTCACAGTGACGGAGTGTCGTCAGTAGTAAAAGCGACATGTGATTAAACTAGGCGTTGGTAATGGCCGGCCGGTCAGCGGCGTGAATGCGGTGTCTGGGCCTCTGGGTCGGGACAGCGACGAACCACACGCCGCAACGCAAACACAACCGGAGCCGGCCGGGCCCCCAGCGGCGCCAAACAACCGTTCGTTCTCTTCCCGCCCTCCCGCGCGCGCTTTTGGACCATCTGCACGAGCGCTGATCCCGGGGCAGCAGGCTGTCGCGGCCGCGGTGAACTGGCTGGTGGCTGCCCGGCTGGCCTCTAGCTTTCGCCGCGCCTCCAGCCAGCGGTTCTGGGTCGCCGTGCCGTGCCGTTCGATGATGGGTGGCCCGCTAGCTCCTGCTTTTCTGCCGCGCTCTCGCCTCGTCGCTCCTGCGCTGATCGCTACGGATGCAGGCCTTTTGGTGGCGTGCTGAGCTGGAGGCCTTGTCCGCGCGTGGAGCTTTGCTCATGGCCGTTTCTCCCTTTCGAGTAGTGGTGCCTCCAGTCACGGCCAGGTCTTGTTCGCTAGCGGCTGCCGCTATCCAAGCCACTGTTTCCACTCTCCTCTCTCTTAGTCTTAGCACCAAAGTGCAAAGGAAAAAATAGGAACAAGTGTACTGATAACTTGGATCAACACGAGTCGTTCCTCCTATTCTTTGAACAGTTTCAGCTCAGCCTAAACTCCATCCAGGCAGAACTCGACTGTGATTTTGTCACTCTACTAGTATTCTCGTGGAGCGAATCAACAGGTTACCCCTGCCAACTTCGGTGCCGTTGAGTGGTGGGCCGGCCCGCCGTTTCGTAATGGACTAATGGGTGAGTTTGCCCGCATGGGCTGGGCGCCTGGGCACAGGCTGGCATCTTAGCCCAAACATATTTCTTTTTTTTTTCGGCATGAGGTATGAACGGAAATAGTACAAAGTTTTGTAGCAAGTTCAAGATAAAAACAACAAGTAGAACGCTAGAAGCTACTACCCCATGGAAACCGATGACCTGCTTCAAGTTCCAGATTTAACATAGGGGGAACCGAGAGCTAAAGTTTACTGAAGACTCTATTTCATTACAACATCACATAACGAAACACCAAAGACAGTTAAAAAACCAACTCTGCAACACCGGCAAGGCGGCAACTTGTACATCGGGTCATCGGCGGCGGCTCTACCCGTGCCACAGCTGTGGCCTCCTAGTCGAAGGGATGGTTCTAGAACCTTGCTACATAATGAAGGAAGCCATGAGGATTCCACTTGAGAGAGCATGGACCGCGACTCCATTTGAAGGGCTGAAGACGTGGCAAAATAAGACGCTAGATTCCTTGGTGCACATTTCGTCTTGTAAATAAAAAAGAAAAGACGCCGAACGGGCTTTGAGAGTATTGCATATAAGAAAAAAGAGAGCCCTCTGGTTAGTTTGGGCCATATATATGTTCCCTTGTTGCTCCTTGTAATACGTTTTTCTGCTGGAAGCCTGGAACAGGTAGAGCGGCGTTGGCGTAGCTTAGCGGCATTTGGAAAGCGAGCCAAAGGTCGCTTTGCAAAAGATACGATCAAGGCAGCGGCGGGTCAAGGCGCACCAACGCAGAATGACCGAGCTTTGGAGGAGTCGAGTGGAGTTTGATCTTTACGGTAATAATACTCCTCTCCTCTATGGAGTGGAGTGGAGGCATCGGCAGCGGACAACTCTCAAGGAGCTAGTCGGCATCCAGGAAGGAGGGGAAAGAAAAGAATCTTCGTTTCAAGTTGAGGCACCGCTCCGATATGATGCAGCAGTAGCACTAGCACCCGCCACCCGGGCAAACAACACTCAAGCATCCAGCTGGTGGTGATTCGGCGGGTCCTCCTGGGACACGTACGCAGCACACCGATGGGATGCTCCAACAACTCCCAGTCAGCAGAGAAAGGCTGGCTGAGTCATACGGAACCACAGCACTACCGAGAGCATCAGATGCCCCGACGACGCGAAACAATACCCGCTCGATACAGAGCGCTACCTGCAGTAGTACGATGAAGCGCGGCGTGCGTCAACGGATGGCACGCGCGCGGCGAGAACGGCTTGCTTGCGAGTCGCGACACAACTGGCGCGCGGCGGTTGGGCGGCTCTTGGCTGGTGGCGTTGACATTGCGACGCCGGCAGGCTCATGCCGTGAGTCCGTGACGACGCGGCCACCCGAATTTTTCTTCTCGCCAACGCCAAGCAGCCGGGGCCGCCTTTGCTGGTGTCCTCTGGCGGGCCGTTGTCGGACGTGTTCCACAAGGTGGTTAGACGGGCGCGCGGGTGCCATACTACCTGGGACGGCAAAACTGACGACGGCCTTATCGTACCTAACCTTACCGGCTTAGTAGGCCGTAGTGCATTGCGTCAGTGCTGCACTTGCACTCACCACGGACAAAATCATCACACGCCTATACCTATCTCAATTCTCACGGCCGGGCAAGAGATATGTTATGAAATTCGAGCTTTTTTGCTGCCGATCGATTGCTTCTGCGTCGGCACTCCACTCAGACCGGCACGCCTCGCCGTTTCTCTTTCTGCCGACTCCCGTCGCGTGGGGTCGTTTCTCTCTCTCCCGCCCGCGAGAGGCGAGACTCCAGCAAGAAGCGGTGGTTCTTGTCCGAAATCACATGCGACTTGGCCTTTCTCCCCCCTTTTTCTCCCGTGCACCGGTCTACACTCTACACGACTACACGGACGGGTGGATAGGTTCGGGCTTTGCGGTCACTACTCACACTAGTCACGAGATGCGTCGAAGCACCGCCCGGTCCACAGTGCATAGACGAACTCTCTTCGGCTCTTCTTCGATGTCTCGGTCAAACGCTAGAGCGCCATGCGCGTCGTCGACTCACTGTTCCAACGGGGAGCGTCCGATTCCAACAACACGGCGACCAGTCGGCAAAACAGCCGAAACCGAGTGAGAGACGCCGCCGCGCCGCTTTGAACCGTGGACGCGCTAGGCGGTGACGCCCCCACATCCATAGCTGCGCGGGGCCCACCCTTCGAAACAAAAATAATATAAAACACAAGACAAGCGAAGGGGGAAAATAAACAAATAAATCCAATCAAATCAAACCCCATTTCCGCGTGGCGTGGGGTGCTGCGGCGTGCAGAAGTCAACCGAGCGCAGCGCCCGCCCCGCTCCCTTCCCCTCGCCTTCCACGCCGGCCAAAAAAGAGCGACCGAAATCCGGCCGCGCCCGCCCCGGATCCAGCGACGATGTTCGGCGACTCCGACGGATCCAGGACGCCAGCGCCGCCGCGCCGGGTCCAACCCGCCGGAGCCGCCCTTCCCCAACCGGGAGCTCACGCTCAGCAGCTACCTCTGCGACAAGGCGCCGCCCGCCTCGGCGGCGGGGCCATCCTCGCCGCCCAACCCCGAGGCGGCTGCTGCCCCGGCCGACGATGCCGCGGCCAACGCCAAGCTGTGCGTCGAGCGGGATTTCCTCCACCTCTCCGCGCCCAAGCGCGGGGATCCGCCGGGCGACGACTCGTCCGTGGTCGGGGCTAAGAAGCCCCGCCTAGACTCGCTCCAGCTCTCGCTCTCCCTCTCCAACGACGCGCCCGCCCGCCGCCGGCGGCCTCCCAGCAGCCGTCCTCCTCCCTGCCTCCGTCGCAGCTCGCGTCACTCCTCCCGGTCGATGGCGATCTGCGGGGCGGGGAGCGTCGCGACCGCAGCCGCCGCGGTGCCTGCAGCCGCGCCTCGTCGCGCCGCCCCCAGGCGGACCTACAGCGCCAACACGGGGCGCACCCGGAGCATCAACTCCGACGACATGTCCTATTCCTACTCGGTGTTCTCGCACAACCCGAGCTGCTCCCTCACGCACAACTCCACCGACATCTACGCCGCCGGGGAGGGCACCAACGGCTCCGTCCACAGCCGGTTCAACTTCCGCCCCATGGGGGACGGCAGCGTCGCCTTCGCCCCGTCGCAGCTCAAGGAGGGCACCTCGTCCTTCTTACCCACGGAACTTCCCGCCAGGATGGTACCGCCAGCAGCGGCACTCAGCGCTGGCGGCAGCTTTGACGGCAGCCGCGGAGGTATGCACTCGTCACGCCCTGAGAGGATCTTGCGGGACATCGTGTCGGACCCTGTGCCTGCCATGGCTCAGGTCCTGCAGGATTTTCCCAGTGAAACCCTGGAGGTGCTGCGGGAGACTGTGCGGAGCATGATTGATGCTCCGGAGAAGAGGGACGAGCTGTCAAGCCTGCAGCGGAAGCTGGACCGTCGCTCGGACCTGACTGCCGAGGTATTGGGGCGTGCTAACAAGACGCAGCTGGAGATCCTGGTGGCTATCAAGACTGGTATGGCCACTTTTGTTACTGGTAAGGGCCGAGTTTCGAGCAGCGAGCTTGTGGAGATGTTCCTACTGACACGGTGCCGCAACATGAACTGCAAGAGTGTCGTCCCTGTGGACGACTGTGAGTGTAAGATTTGCTCCACCAAGAAGGGGTTCTGCAGTGCGTGTATGTGCCCGGTGTGCCAGAAGTTTGATTGTGCTGCAAATACATGCAGCTGGGTTGGATGTGATGTCTGCTCCCATTGGTGCCATGCCGCATGCGCGCTAGAGAAGAACTTGATAAGGCCAGGGCCAACACTGAAGGGGGCGATGGGCACAACTGAGATGCAGTTCCAATGCCTCGGCTGCAACCATGCTTCTGAGATGTTTGGGTTTGTTAAGGAGGTGTTCAATTGCTGTGCAGAGAACTGGAGTCCTGAGACGCAGATGAAAGAGCTAGACTTTGTTAGGAAGATATTTGCAGCTAGTGAGGATTTCGAGGGGAAGGGGCTCCATGCCAAGGCAGAAGAGGTCCTCAGCATGCTTTTAAAGAAAATCATTTCCCCTTCTGATGCGACGAAGACCATGCTACAATTCTTTAAATGTGAGATCTCTCTTCCTCCTTTACACTCTAGCATGTCATATTACAAGCTTGAGTTGTCTAAATGCAGTGCTGCTTGCTTCTACTAGCAAAATAATGTACGAACTTTACATTTTTTAACTTGTTAGTCATAGGTTATTGATCAACTATATCAGTTACTACCTCTGTCCGGTTAAGAATGCAATTCTGGGCCCTATTTTGGTTTTCGTTTCCAAAGTTTGACCGAATATATAGGTAAAAATATTAATATTTGTGACACTAAATAAATGTATTATGAAAATATATCTCATGACAAATATAATGATGCTAATTTTATGTCATAACTATTTATATTTTTTTATATATAATTGGTCAAACTTGAAGGCGGGCTTTAGTGTGCAGCGGTAGAGTTCACTTTGTGACCGGAAGGTCCCGGGTTCGAGTCGCGGTCTCCTCGCATTGCACATGCGAGGGTAAGGCTTGCCACTAACACCCTTCCCCAGACCCCGCATAGAGTGGGAGCTCTCTGCACTGGGTACGCCCTTTAATTGGTCAAACTTAACAAACTAAAACATTGCACTGTGCTAGAATTGCATTCTTTTGCGGATGGAGGGAGTAGATGTTAAGTTACCACCAGTGATTTCATGAGCATTTTTTTATGGCATTGCAGTCACATTTCTTTATATATTTCCTTCTGCAAGTGTGCTTTGTCAGTCCCATTCATTTAATCAGATGTCATTTGGTTGTCCAGTTACTTATCCTTCTGTGTGGTGCAATTGCTGATACAATTCTTATCTAAAGCTGCGATGTTTAATGCTGTTGTATGGCAACGTTCTTGCTAAAAATATGAATTCTTTCATCTAGAACATCTCTATCATAAGCTGATAAAACATTTGTACTAATGATCTTCTAATTTTCGTTAGTCCAAATACCTTCTCAATCAAAAATACATGGATGAACTAAACCAGGGTTGTTAGGAGCTTGAGGCCCTCTGATTTTCTTTCATGTTGTCATCTTTTATGTTAAGCACATTGTAGGATCCTCCCAGATACAACATGCTCTTTTTCTTGAATGCTTGACCACTAGACTTCTAGTTATGTCAACAGTTACATATGTTATTTGTGAAGCAAAGTATACATATTGTTGAAAATAAAAGCTGCCGCTGACTAGCTGTCTCTGTATGTTGTTGTTCAGTCACATTTTGTGATGCATTAGAAACCAGATGCCATTCTATATTAACAATGCAATATACTTGTGCATTTCGTTTCATAGAAATTATCAGATGCAGTATCTTGAGCTAACTCGTTCATTTTGACAGATGGTGTAACAGACTATTCCGTTACTGGTAGCAAGTCAAAAGGAATACTGGCGGCTCAGACGAGTAAATCTACAGATATGCTTCATCTTCAGACCCCAACCATCACTCCACCAAAATCCTCATTCAACTTCAAGCCCAGCATCTCCATTCTTGATTCACAGATGGATGTGCTCAAGGCCAGCCCAAAACCACTCTCTATAGAACCCCATTTCAGCTCCAGCTCAAAGGATGAAGACTCCTCCAGCCTTGAGACCATTGTGAAGTGCAAGGAAGCTGAGGCAAAACTGTTCCAGAAACTGGCCGATGATGCCAGGAAGGAGGTAGACAGCTACCGGCAGATCGTGCGCGCCAAGACCCAGAAGCTAGAGGAGGAGTACGCCACGAAGGTGGCAAAGCTGTGCTTCCAGGAGACGGAGGAGAAGAGGAGGAAGAAAGTCGAAGAGCTGAAGATGCTTGAGAACTCGCACTACGACTACCACAAGATGAAGCTGCGGATGCAGACCGAAATCCAGGGCCTGCTCGAGCGGATGGAAGCCACAAAGAAGATGTGGGTATAGGCTCCAGCTAACAGTTGTATGTTGCTGCTGCTGAATTATTTTCGGGTATAGAGTCCAGCTAACAACTGTCTGCTGCTATTGCTGAATACCTAAGATTTGGTGTTGTTCATTAGGAGAGATTGTCCATTTGTTGTATTTCTTCACCATCTTGTGTTATAATCTATACCTGCTGTTGTAACTTGTAAGTGGATGCCTAGCCTTGCGCTTGCTGATATAACTTGCCAGCATTCAGTTAGTGGTTTGCCAGTTTGTGCTGCTATATCATTGCAGATTTTTTTTTTTTCCAGATATGCAGATTGGAGTTGTTAGTTGTTGGGCCACAACTCCGACGTGTTGCCCCGGTGCTGTAGTAGTTGGCATCCCCATGAGAATGTCCCCGCGCCCTGCTCGTCGTCATCGGTCTTGACGAATGCAATAGATTGACACGATGTATTATATCGCCGCGCCGGATCAGTCGACAGTCGTCCCTACTGTAGTATACTCCCTAAGCTACAAACATACTGACCGTTCCATTTCAGGATAAGACTAAACCAGAGAATGGTCCCGTGATAGACAGACTACTCCATTGCAGTCTGCAGTGTAGGCAGCCTGTGGGGCGCGTACAAAAACCAGACAAAGAAACCTTATCAGTCAATTGCCACTAGTGGATTGGAATCCCTCGAAGATTTGCCTCTTCAGTCGGTTCCCTTCCCCCTTGATCATATCTTTTGTTCACGGGGCCACGGTGGGCCACAGCCATTCCTGCAAGCTGCCGAAACCCTCGAACCTTGAGCACATCGCCGGGGTGACCACCGGAACAGTTGACAGCCAGCACAAGTAGCAACTCCAGCTCGCAAGTTGCAGGAACATCTTCTGTTGCTGCCGGTTGAGGAATCATATGGGATAGCCAAGCAGAAAAACAGAAAGGGTATTTACTATGTATTTCGCCGCCAAGTTCTCTGTTGGCCTCGGACAAGCACTAACCTCTCGCTCACCGTTGCGGCTTGCGAACGCCCGGTAGCGATGGCGGCTGTCGCACCGACGCCGGCGGCGTGTCCATTTCTTGCAGCCATGGCGCATTGTGTTTCACAGTTTGAACGCGTACGAACATGCAATACAGCAATAGCATAGCAAGATCATTGAACAAAGAGATATCTCGAGCTCTTGCACATCCAACTGCTGTACAAAAATTCTTGCACGCACGAAACAATAGGAAGAATCTGGTCAAGCAAGAGACCGATCAGCGTCAGACATGGGCTGATCAGTTCAAAGAGAAAGAAGGGCGACGAAGAAAGAAACAGCCTGACGGATTAACCAGTCTAGTCGACGGATCAGTTCACACTTCACAGCCTGAGCGTCAGATCGGGCTCATCCCGGGCATGCACGGCGACGCCGCCGGCCGAGTTCAGGGCTGCGCTCCCCGCCGGCGCAGCGGCGGCTGCGGCGGCGGCTGGTCTGAAGCTACCGGGCCAGCCGAAGCTCATCTCCTCGTCGGCCACGAGGAATGGCATGGGGCTCAGCAGCCCCCGCGCGGGCCTCCTCAGCTCGGCGGCGGCGCCGTCCTCGTGCCGCTGCTGCTCCGAGTGCGCTGCCGTCGACGCGTGCGCCTGGATGCCGATGGGGTACAGGCCGGAGCCGTACAGCGGCAGGGACGCCACGTCGGCGTAGTAGCCGTAGGGACCCGTCGCGTCGAGCCGCAGCGCGCGTCGGGCCAGCGTGCGCTCCCGACGGTGCGCGTTCTGGTGCCCGCCCAGCGCCTGCGAGCTGAAGAACTTGCGCTGGCAGTAGTTGCACGTGAACACGCGCGACGGCTCGCGGGCGGCCACCGCCGCGTCGGCCTGCACGCTGCCGCTGTTACTGTTGCTGTTGCTGTTGTCGGTTGTGCTCGACTCGGCAGCAGCGGCGGCGGCGACGGCGACGGTGAGCGAGAGGTCGAGGCTGACCAGGCCGGAGGAGTTGGACGCCTCCTGGCTGCTGATCTCGGACAGCTCGTCGCACGGTTCTTGGCACATCTCCTTGCTGTTCATCTCTGACTGATGGCGACAATCTTTTCACCCGTCACTTGGTTTCTCTGTCTCACCTGCATGCAGACAACACACCAGCTCATTCTAGTAAGCACTTCTGTGTGAATGCCTCTAATAAGAATAAGATGCCCTGATCTAAATATCTAATCACGATTCTTCTGTGAACATGGCAGGTTAGGTAAGGCAGGAACACAGATGCATGGATTCATGATTAAGATATGAAACATGCTTTGTGTTCAAGGGTAGAGAAAGCAACTTTATGAGGTGTGTTCATGCACAAAACTGAGGAAAATGAGAATCCCAGTGGTTTCAGTCGAAGTTGCACTCATTGGTTTGCCTACTAGTATGCAGATTGGTGATCATCAGTTTATGACTAGCTTCAGATAAACCAATGACAAACTGATTATTTGAAGATGGGGCGTGTCTAGTCAGACAGCCTTGTGGATAAAAAGGATGTTGTCTCAAATGATTATTTTGGCTGAAATTGCTTGCAGCTTAAGTGATCCTCAAGATGGGCCTTGTTTGTCCATATGGACTAGAGGATGTCCATTGAGTAATATTTTGTCATGTGTCAGTAGGGAAACAAAATTTGTGGTTGCTGAATTACTAAGCTAAACCACCTTTTTAGAGAAAAAGAATTACTGAGCTAAAGAGTAGGCAGTGCAAATTGGATGCAGATAATAACGTAAAGAGCAAACAAGGGGAAGGGGAATCTTAGCCTATTTCCAGAGTGCTCGATTTTGTGTTCAATAATCATGAGAAGCATCTGATTCATTCATAGGCCTGGATTTGCTAGTTTCAAATTCCATGTCTGAAGACAAACATATGAAAAGCATGCCATCTTTTCTTGTCTCAGAATATCTAAAATCGAACCTTATCTAATAGTAAAGTCCAAGAATAGCATATTCCGTAGTTGTCAGAAAAGATGGGAGCTCTGTTGTTCCTATCTAAACCACATTAGTTTAAATTATGTTGTACTTTAGGTTAATTAACCTGCTCAGAATGCACCACCTAACCTTGCAGTTAAATTTTAGTGTTCTCCAGATAATTCCACTAGTTCATAGTAAAACTGTAAAGGTTGAATAACTATGCCAGATTACTAACAGGAAAGACCTCCGCTGGTATTTTCTGCATGTAATCCAAAATTTATTTGATGTAGCTACGAAATTACTAGTTGAAAATTCGAACAAGTTGAAGCACAGTTAACTCTCTTAGACAGAGTGCTGCAACATAATGTCAGCAAATTTATCTTGTTTTGGCTTGACACATTAGCAAAGCATCCGGATCAGAGATTAATCTAATGTCGCCAAGCATAGCATGGATGGAGACAGAAATATCTGGACAAGAAATATATACTATGTTACCTTACTCATCAGCTGCTTCTGGTACCACTAGACCCAAAATAATATCAGGACAAAAAACATGATGGAACTTAGACAAGACTAACATGCAAGCATGTTTTAGCATAGACACTCAACGAACAAAGTGATTTCATATCAGAATTCCACTGCCATGTCTATTAACTCGATGAAACAATCTTGGGTTTGAACGAATCATGAGAGCAAAATTTTTGGGAGAGCCTAACTAGTCTAAGATCAGAAGGATCAAAACTCTTCAGGACCCAAATTCTACTAGAAGTACCTTACTACCTTGTGGTCCAAGCCAGCATGCCCAGAGAGAGAGAACTAGCTATTCAGAAAACCGAGACGTCGAGAAGGCTACGATGAACACGAACTGCAGGAGCCAAGAACTCAAGAAAAGCTACCAAGAAACAAGAGAATCGCTGGTTACGGCGAAGGCAGAATTACCTCTACCACCCAGAAGCAGAATTCCGTGCACCGCTTCACTCCATCAGAGCCAGGCCTGAAGAAGACGACGGTGCCAAGGAACCAGCAGGCTCTGCTCAGGCCATGGCTATGGCTCCTCCTTACCAATTGCCCCTTATGCTCACCGAAGGGGGGGGGGGAGAGAGAGAGAGAGAGACTAGTGTGTGTAGAGAGAGAGAGGGGGGGAAAGTGAGGAAGAGGAGAAGGGGTGAAGTGGTGTGGGGTGGTGTTTCAGTTAAAGTGGCACCCCCCACTGGCACTGTGGTGTTTGATTATGGAAAACAGCAGAGGTTTTGTAAATTACTGGTAGGGGATGGATGTAGGACAGTGATGCCGTGCTGCTCATCTCATCTCACAAGTCACAAGTGGTGGTAGTACAGGCAAACCTGCAAAGGGAGGGGAGGGGATGTTGTATGTGTGTGTGCCTGCACTGCACTAAAGATGCACCAGGATATTATCTGTGTGTGTGTAGTTGTGTACAAGTATACATAGGCTTGAGCTTTCCATCTCTTTTGTTGTCTTTGTACCATCACCACCACCATCCAAGAAAAGGGCACAACAGAAAGTGCCCACCGCTTGCAGTAAACAACTGGGGCTGGGGCTGCTGCTCATTCATGGGATGGCACTTGTTTATTCCTTGGGGGAGTTGGATTAAGTGTGCTTCCACTTCCACCCATCTAAAGCACTGAGTTGTGATGCCCCTTCCCATTAGTCTACTAAATGTACTCGGTATATATCTCATTTCAGGGAAAGAAGGGATAGCAGCATGAAAAAGAGAGAGATGAAAGGGATTCAAAGGACGTGTGTGACTTGTGAGAGAGTTGGAGTGGTAGGGGACCAGAGGTAGCGCCATCGCCATGAGATTTTTGTCAGGGGTGACGGGGTGAGTCAGAATTGTGCCCTTTTTCCATTGCGCGTCGCAGCTGTTCTTGCGCAACATGCCTGCAAATGCAATGCAACTCCACGCCCCTCGCTGCGTACTTGACTACTAGTTGTGGGTGGTGGTGCCCATCACCAGACTACGTCCAGCAGTGGCATGGCCATGACTCAATGGCTCAACAGCAGCACAGCGACCAGTTTGTGCGTGATTTATATTTCCGGTGTCAGAAAGCAGTTCGGGTGGCTGTGCAGTGGTAGCTTTTGCAGTTTTCCTTGCTGCTGCTGCCTGCTGCCGCTCAGCTCTGCACAACATGCCTGCCTGCTCGCTGGCCCTGACCTCGTGCTGCTGAGTGCTGCTGTTTCTGAATTCTGATGGATGGACGGATGGATGGATGTGGTGGGATGGATCCGATGACCATCGCCTGCCTGATGGGTGATGGTTGCTGCCTTGCTGGTGCGGATGCGCAGCGAGCGCACTGTGCCCGCCGCTGCAGCTGCCATTCCCTTTGGATGGTTGGAAGGGGGACAGAACGGGCCGGTGGGAAAAAGAAAAGAAAAGATGGGAGTTCGTACGCCGAGTCGCCGAGGGCTTTGGCCTTTGGGCAAAAGCCGAGATGAGTTTTGTACAGCCACTGTCCGCACTCTGCAAAGCGAGATTGCCGACTGCGAATCTGCACTGCCAGATCTGAAATTTATTCCTCAAAACAATCGTGTACAAGTACGCTGTAGAGAGCCCAGTGTTCTGTTCTGCAACAGCGACTAGTGTTCGTACTAAAATTATATTGACTCGACCGATTCTCGAGCTCAGCAATCTGCATTTCGGATCCGGGGCAAATGTTCAGGCAATCTGCTGCGACACATGCTGGCTAGTGGCTATGATGTTTGTTTCTAACACCACGTTAGAATACAATTCTCATATTTCGAGGAGTTAAACAGTCTAAATTTTAATTATAGAATATATTTTTAAAATAAGTTTATTTGAAGACCTAAATGTTATTACTATTTACTATATACTTAGTTAAACTTGAAATACTTTGACCGGCACGATTTTTATAATTACATTCTTTTATGAACGGAGGTATTAGAATGCTCCTCGCAGATGACGAGCAACTCCCACTACGTGGTATATGATGTGTTCTATGACTATTTCGCCGAGTCACGCACGACAATCAAATCCAGGGGAGAGGATGAAGGAGATGGAACCACCCATGTGCTTCACGAAAGCACGAGATTGGTCATGAAGTGGCAAAAAAAAAAGGGAGATAGATTCATTACCAAGCAGCCATGGCCTTTTGTTCGAAGGCTACATGCGGGGTAAAGAGTGGTGTTGGACTTGAACAACAAAAAAGAAGAGAAAAGGCGTGGCCGAAAAAAAGGATCAGGTAAAGTGATTGAATGGCGGTGCATGAACATCAGTTGGAAAAAAAACAAACTCTGTTTTAACCGGTGGAGCATGTGATCCGAGTACGAGATAAATAAAAGGTAGTGTGCACCCTTCAAATTGTCGTTTTAAGACGCATACGAGTTCTCAGGTGGGCATTTCACAAAGATTTGCTGAGTTGCTGCTCCTTGTACATGGGAATAATATGTTCCCATCTACCCACTAACAACTGAGCAACAGCACACCCTGTTCACCTTCCACAATTTTCCAAGTCCATTCCCCATACAAGGATGCAATCAGTCATGTCAGTGGGTGAAATCCGTAAAAGCTACTGTGTATTCATTAGTACAATACTATCTGTAGAATTAGTCCGTCTGAATCATAAATCAAGTATGATGGCTTTAACACGCTTCAGTTTCTCTCAAGAAGCTCAATGAGCAGCTCTACAACAGCTATACCATTCGCTAATCCCCAAGCTTCAAACAACACCTGGGGGTATCTACATAGTTGTACTTCTGTAGGATCTAGCACAAAGAGGAAGAAAAGCAACACAGAGCACAGCAGCTGAGGCAACTGGAAGAAGAATCTGTAGCCATCAACCATGTCAAATCCTATGATACAATTTTACCCCTCAGACAAAAATCTAATACCGTACATGAATACCTCCTTAGTTGTCGTCCTATCAGGTTACCACCAAATTATCTGAAAAATCGAGAACATTACAGCAGCAATCAGAGTCGGTATTCTGTAAACTTAATGGTAGCTCACAAGTAAATTGTTCCTTACATCAGCAGTCAGAAAGAGAGAAGTTTCAGCTTTTAATCCTTGTACCAATTTCCATTTGATTTCTCATCCTCAAGCACTTTAAGCTTCTCCTGCAAGAATTAGGAGTGCCTCACATAAGTTTCTCAAAGTCAAGAGGGCAAGATCAAATCTAAAATTCCAAAAAGGTGTGCATACACCTCCCAACCACTGGCATTAAAAAAAGGGAGAAGTCCCTTTTTTTTTGCCATAGAACTATCGCGGAGTTCGGTTTCGGTCACTGAACTTGAAAACCAGAAATCTTTAGCCATTCAATTGTGTAAACCAGACATATTTGGCCACCGCACCCCTTTAATGCTGGTTTCACTGGTTTTGACCGCCACGCTGGACAGTCAGCATGCTGACTCAGATTGGGCCCACCCATGAGGCCCTCCTCTCCCTCTGTGCCAATGATTGGTGGGTCCCCCTGCTCATCCCTTATCTCCAGCCGTTCCCCATCTTTCTCTCAGAGCGCTGCCCATGGCCGAGCATCGCCCCCAACCGAGCGCTGACCTCATCCCCTTCGAGCGTCAACCTCACCATCTCGAGCACTGCCCCCATGACGAGCGCTGGCCATTGTGCGCAGCCATCGCCGAACGCCGCCCCTGCCCAAGGTGGCCTGCGCCATCGCCGAACGGACCACTTGAGCTTGTTCAGCACCGTGCTGTAGTAGTCCAAAGCGGAGGCGGCATGGCCACTCATGCCAGCTCCAGCCATGGCAGTTGGTTGGTGGCTGTGGTGCTGCAGCTTGGCTGCGTGGACATCAGCTCGAACCTGCTGCTACTGCTATTGCACTGCTCTATTTTCCTTCTCGGTCAATAAATCCAAGCAACCAGCTTCTCCTTCAATCGACAACCACTAGCAGTAGCAGCAGCAGCTCCCATCAACTAGCACTCACCTTCCTTTCTCTGCTCCAATCCCTCTTACATGTAGAGATGTATTTTCTGAGGTAAAAAACAAAAGAGAAAGCTTACATGTAGAGATGTATTTTCCGAGGTCAAGCTATCACACTTCTCCTGAAGTTGTTTCAATTCTTCTTTAAGTGAACTATTTTCCTGCTTTAGCAAATCTGCACGATTATTACTTCCTCCCATTCAGCCTGTAGTATGCCATAAAAAATATAGAATACATCAAAGGCTCGCATGAAGCAAAGGACATCAAAGTATATGAACAAACGTGGCAGCATCTACCCTTTTAGGTGTCACAGCTCGGAAATAAATAAATAAAATCTGTGGGTCCTGCTATCAGCTATATGCATGAGCTTGGAAACAAATATGCAGCTGTTTTCACAATGTGCCTCAATTGTTTTCTTTAGCCTTATGGAAAATTTATGATATATTATTCCTTGGACTTTATCTACTTTCTATGATCCTGGTTCAACCATCATCTTCTAAGGAAAAAAAAAACTGCTGACATATTAGTCCTCAACTAGTCGTATTGTTAGTTGAAATGTTGGTCGTCATCCATGAACGATAACTCATCACTACAGTAGCACCATCTTTATTCTTGACTCTAAGAACATGCGCAGGAACACATGCATGGTCCACATGGTTATGCATATTTAGCAATTATTCTCATCATCTACTGCAGTCAATTCAAGTAGGTTCAACCAGATCCTAATATACTGTGGTTTGAGTTATGTATATATACATATGTTGAGTTCATATTGCGCAGAATTCTACAGGAACTGCATAATGTCATGATCCAATAGACTTTATGACCTTATACAAGAGAATAGGTAAAAGCTGACTAATGTTTCATGTTGGCAAAAGTTATCCTCCTCCGATCCTCCCTTAACTTACCCTACTGTTTTCAACTAGATCCATGAACCATGATACAGATTGACTAGGTATAGATGGGATAACAGGAGCTAGTCACCCTCGCTCTGGAGGCTCTGGCAGCTTCTTTTTTGTTGTTCTTGCTTGATTTCAACTGGTAGTGTGCCTATGCTTTATATCCAACCCCTAACACAAGATGCTAACACACTTAACAAACTAACCAAATGACCTTATCTTCCTTACAAATCTTATCTTAAACCAATTCTAAACCGACTTAGCATAAGTGTCTTGACTGGTTGATGCTGCTGCAAACTGGTGGCCCAAACCCCACACCCATAACTCCCATCAGTAACAAGATGGTCACTCCTAAATAAGCGGTTAGCAGAAATGCAAACTATTCACAAGATATAGGATAAATTATAACATCCCATGATTCTTATTAAACGCTGCAGACATTACAGACCTGCTTGCGCAATCTTGAGCGTCGAGCTGATTCCCTATTTGATTGCTTCCGTTTTTGTCTCTTCAGTTCTCTCCCATCCTATATTAATAAGAAAATAACGCTAAGTAAGAAATGCAAGGTAAGTACTAGAACAAAATAAAAACAAGGAGAACCAAATCCTGCACAGTGACAGACCTGTATAGCCGGATCACTGAGAACAATATCACGTGAATTTGATGAAGGAGCTGATGTCGGTGCTGCAATAACTTTACCATGCATGGGTACAGAAGCAGGAGTACCCCAGTAATCCACTCCCATACTCAGAGTAGTTGCTGGGCCAGCCATAGGAGGGGGAACAGGCCAAAATGGCATCATAGGGTTAAGCACAACAGGCCCAGAAGATGGTTGTGTGGGCTCAACTGCAGAGCTTTGAGTACCTTTACTCCGAACATCTGGCGGAAAAGAAGGAACATAACTATCGTATCCAATGTTTTGTGCTAAATAAAAACACAAATTTGTTTCTCAGTACCTATTCCCACACGGGGCTAAAAGTAGTTGGTTATAAGTTATATCTATATATAAAGCTTCAAGTCTTACCATTACCTTGACCTTGCTCAGAACCATCCTTCGCCCTTGAACTCTGCAAGCAAATTATTTGTTTATGCCAGTTAGTATGAATTAGCATGATGATGATCATATCCAACATACAAAGGAACAAAAATGGAGGAGGGTAGGATGCATCCTTCTAGTTTGTCCATGAGCTAGCAGGTAAACCATGTTGGAAGCGAGGATAACATAGATACATCCAACTTGTAAGTCACTATAATAACCAAAGAAACGAAATATGAAACAGAAGACTAGATTTGCAAATGGTAAAGTATCTCATGCAACACATGGAACCTGGGCAATTAATGAAACTTAATACAAGGCTACAGATTGGTTCTTTAGAATTTGTTTTGAAAAATGAACTGGATACTCATTACTCAGCATCCTCTTAAAATACCATGTACACAGACAGAACCAGTAGCAAACTGTACCAAATTGCACATCTCATGCACTCGATCTGCATACTGCAGATGCTGCCCAGAGGATTTCAAGATTAGAGCTGAAATTACTCCCACAAACTAGGCCTTCCGTAATGGGGAGGAGAGTGAAACAGTAACATACTGCTTTGGAATTTGTACTAATAGCATTCTGAAGTCAAATGTTAAGTAATATAACGGAATGACATACACTTTTTGAATTTGTACTGCTTCCTTCAGAAGAACTCCTGCTTCCACTCTCACTGTATAATAGATAGTGGATTCAATAATTTATCTGTTAGTATAACAAAAAAAAAGTAATAAAATTACCTTTGTGAAGAACCTTCATTGGAGGAAGAAGCTGAAGGCTTTGCCGGTGACTTGTTGTTTTTTACTGCAACAACATCCAGACTACCTAAGCTTCCTTTTGATCTTTTCAGGGGAGTCTTCCGCTTATTTTTATTCGATTTATTTGTCTCTGTACCGCCAGCACCAGATGTCTAACAACATAACCCAATCAAAAAAAAAAATCTTATCTGCTTTGAGGAAACAGATGGCATAAATAGGACTCGAACAAATGAATTCCTAAGTATAAATGACAGAGAACAGTTGAGATGGAAAGCTTTAGAAAGGAATGGGTGAAATTCTGCATGACTGCATCCATTCCGCAACAATAAATAGATCAAATAAAAGGTGCCCATTAACTTACTGGAGTTTGAACTGTCCCATTTGGTGACTGCATAGGATAATAAGGACTGTATGGGTGTGAACCCTGAACCAAAAACAAGGACATTTTACTTCATTACTATATCAACCAAGCATTAACACAATATAAGAACATGCTCTAAAGTAAAATGAGGTACATTACCGGTGGCATCGGTGCCTGCTGATATGGTGTGCCTTGTGCATACATTGCTGCATATGGTGGTGGTGTCCCATAAGGAGGCATCATCTATACCAATTAAATAATCAAATGTTAGATGACTGATTATCTCCAGAGCTACAGTGGTTACGGTAGCTGATAGTATCCTTAAAATAAATAAATGCTAGCAAACCCTATGAACAAAGTGTTAAAAAATCTGCCAAACTCGTACCTTGTACTACAGTTAACAGACAGATTCATCCTAACATCTACTCACAAAACCTCATGATTGCAGACTTACACTAGCTACTAGACTTATTCTTGCAAAATGGTTGAAGAGAGAGAATATACCTGTGGACCCCACATATATGGGTGCCCCTGAGGGCTTGGAGCTACAGATGAATGAAAAAAAGCCGGTGGGGTCACAGGAGCTGTCCCAGCAGCATTATAGTATGCCTACAGATTTATATTAACAGTTACACAAATAAATCTACTAGATCAATAAAAAAGCAATACAGCACAATTCCATTTTACACACCTGGAACTGAGACCAATCAGGATATGCTGTGGGGGGGTTAGTAGGTGTACTCTGCTCATTCTGAAATAAGAAAGATAAGGTAAGAGGGTGCCAGTAGTTACTCTTGTAGTTCCAGATTAACCATACAAACCTGTATTGCTGACGATTTTTGAGATTTGGACCTAGTAGCCACATCTCCCTTTCCCATTGTTTATTTCTCTCCTCTATCCTTATGTTCCTTTTGCCTTTATTCTCTTGTCCCAAAAGGACAGAGCTTTCACTTCGAAGCAAAAGGCAACATCTTAGGGTCGATGGACATAAGCAACAAAAACAAACTCCATCAAAAAGATTCAGTTAATTAGAACCCCAAGGGTCTCGAATTTGCCATTTCTTTTTGTAATGATTGAAAAATAGTGAAGAATCACAAACTGGAGAACACATGACGCTGAGAATATGAAGGATCAAACACTCACCATGTTCCGTGTCCAATCTGGATATGACCCGAAAATTTGTTCCTTCAACAAAAACGTGGCAATAGCTTCTAACTCTGCAACTTCTACAGGGATAGAGCCTGTGAAGGCATTGAAGGACAGATTAAGTGCCTAACCTGCGGGAAAAAGTGAATGACAGATTCAGTGTCTAACCATAACAAAATGATAAATCCTAAATTTTAAAACCTTTATAAGAGAAGCTTGTACTCAACCATTAAGAACAACAATAATGGTTTAGGAGGCAGATAGCCAGATATAATGGGCAAAAGGGAAAGACCTATGGTAGCCTTTTTTATGATTAATAGTTCACCTAATTCCATCAAATGTGACTTGACACAAATACACCAGTAGCTATTCTACAAGTATTTTTAGACGCTACGTTTTTGGAAGCTAACATCTGGGAAATGGAAACAAGGGGCCTTGTCTTTCGATGTATTGAACTACAGGAAAGTCAAGAAAACAATAACAATCATTTTGATTCACCCTCCATATGTGTTCCAACATTGAAAGAAAAGCTTTGTTTGCTACGTCAAGATACCATCATGCTTAATTGCTATGGGTGTATCGATGCTTTGTGTCGCGGGTGTGCAACCATGCAAGGCATTGGGTAAAGAAATTAAAACTCCATCTTGTAGTAGCAAGCAAAACAAATCCGTAAAGGTCTCACGTTCCTTTTCACGATAATTTCATCTCCAGTTGTATTTTTTTGAGAACTTATACGAAATCAACTATAGTTTTATAGTGTAAGAAACATTATTTGGCAGGCAAACATGTCGAAACATGATGGAACAACTATTCTAGGAGGAAGATGACTTTTCATCATCACTGAAAAAAAGGGATTCAGAAGTACATCAAAGTTCCCAGTGACCAAGAAACAAAGCGAAACTATCAAGAGAAACAAAGAACATTGCTTGGTAAAGGAACCAGTGGAGTCTCCAAGCAGTCTTGAACGATGCACGATTTACTTATTTACTAGCTATCTAGAGCAAAAAAGGAAAGGAAGAGTGTAGAATGTATTAATGACTTTTGCTCAAAAAATGAAGGAAATAAATTTGTATTGTTCTGTGCAACTAGCTTACAGCAGGGGGGATCTGGGTTCATGAAAGGTATGCATATATGGACCACAAGGATCCAATCAGATAGCAGCATAATAAGCATATCACTTTTATTGTTATGTGATCGTTAGCTTGCTACTGCTGTCAAATGTTTTATATTGACAGGGTGTTTCACAAGGAACCACATGTCTAAGTCTGATGCATTTGAACTTATAAGTCTGGAGTGCTGGGGGTATATCACGACCATCACCATATTGAACTTTAAGAGCATAAGTAATCAGACATTTTGGTAATATATTAACCAGACTCCTACTTAATTTCAAATTTCCAATAAATGGCAAGGAAATACAGGTACAGTCAAAGGTTATTCTAGCCAACAATTTACATATCTAGCACACCAAACAAGCTATGTTTAGAATATAGTGTTTATCATTAGCACACCCAATGATGCTTTTGCTGCTGACTTCTATTATTCTATAGCCCAAAAGGAAAACAAAATGCTGTACGCATGATCCAACCAGGGCAAGGGGAACATTTATGGTGCTTGCATACAAAACAAGGTATTTAAATCTCAGGTCAAATCTCAGAACCCTATGACTCTACAGAGCCCTGTCAAGTTCTGAGCAGAGAGGTATCACGATCCTAGTTGTACATTGCCTTAAATTCAAACTTTATCTGGATTCCAATTTGATTTGATCCATTCTAGCCAATGCATATAATTTATCTTCTAAAAGTCACGCCTTTTCCCTTTCACTTATAAATGCTAATTCTAGATATTCATATTCATGTATGGAAATCAACTGCGGAGTTGCAAGTTCTTCTGCATGAGATGTCTTTCTTGTCCAATAAGGGTGCAGCAACAAATTTTTTATCTTATATTTATATAAAATGTTTTTAAAGCATATAAAATAATACATATTCATCTCATAATGTTATAGGATCCACAATGACTATCTGATAGAATAGTTCGACTCTGCAAGACAAGGTTGATCTTTTTAAACACTAGACAGGTGCCATGCACATACCACAGTACATGAATAAGGGAGGTCTGTCTTGGACAAAAAGAGTTCCGTAGGTAAGGAGTGAATGCATCTTTGACATCTCTCATGAGATGGCAAGAAATAATACCTCATGAAAACCCGTGCTTAAAAAAACAAACCTCAACCCTGGGGAACAGCCTCCCCAAGGCATTATTATGATTAAGAAGCCTCAACCACAAGGGCCGAGAAAAAACCCCGATCCCCTGCTTAAACCGACAGCAAGTAGATATATTTGAGTTACTTATTCGTCTATCGACTATATATATCAGTATGCCAACAAGAATGGAGGCATTTCTTCTTGGCAGGAGCATAGGAGCCCTTAGCTCATAACCTGCCTCTGTTCCAGGCAGGAGGTGGAGGCATTTATTTACTTTAAAAGTATTGTTATTTTTGTAAATAAGTACAATTTATATTATTAGCATGGATTCCAATGGAATGCAACCTGGACCAATAGCTTCCTTAGTAGTATGTTGGCTAAACTGACATGATCTAAATACTTCAGTGCATTGTGCGTACTGACAACCGGTTTAAAATGTTTGATTACAGGCACTCTATGTTACCATCTGCTAACTCCGTTCCAAATTATAGTTCGTTTGACTTTTTTTATCCCAAGTTTGACCACTTGTCTTATTCAAAAATTTGTGCAAAATATCACTTCTTTTGTTGTGGCTTGTTTTATTAACAAAAGTTCTTCAAGAATGACTTAAATTTGACTATATTTGCACAAATTTTTTGAATAAGACGAGTGGTCAAACTTGGTGTCAAAAAAGCCAAACGAATTATAATTTGGAACGGAGGGAGTATTTTGAAATAGGAAAATTGTAGGTTTAGTAAAGTTCTCGTTTCTCAGACATAACTATAGCCACCTTGACTCCTTACAAAAAGGATTGACAGGGGAAAATCATAGACACAGGCTCGATGTGAACTAGCAAACTTAAGCAGTTAAGCTGTTAGTTATTTCTCCCAAGCTAGCATATTTAATTGGTAGTACTGTAGTGGCAACCTTTCCTCGGGTGATGTAACACTAACAACATTGGGACACATACCCATCTCTCAAAAAGTCAAAGGAGCAACACAGAAACGGAAAATCCACGAATTCTCACTGAAGTTCTACACTACAATCCACAAAGTTCTCATGAAAACCAAACAGATCTATCTAAAACCCCCTGTGACTCTGATCAGGAGCAGGAGGTTCAGTTAACACCCAAACGGTTCGGAATTCATACTACACCTGCACGATAATTGGCCTATGGCGTCGACTAATGTCGATCTAGGTGCGCTGAAGAAGAACCAAATTGTACCAAGGTCCACGGGTGGATAAATTGAATCAGTGGGGGCACCGCGGCAGCACACAAATCCACGACTAACTCAATGGGGGAGGAGGAAGGATTTGGATTTGATTTGAGAACAAACCAACTCTTTGCAGATGGAATTCCGTTCAAGCAAAGCTAGGATTACTTACCAGCAGAAGAAGAGACCAATCCACGTGGTGATGGATCTCCACTCCACGCCAGCCCGGCAGAGCGGAGGAAGACGAGTCGGATTCCTCCGGCGTGTTCGGCAGAGGGAGGAGTCGACGAGCGGGGTTGGGGCGGAGGCGGCGCAGGATTTGGGAATTCGGGGCGCAGGCGTCGAGCGCTGATGTGAATGGAGAGGAAATGGTGTGAGCACTCCCTACTCCCCCAATCACAACGCCAGGTCGGACAGACAACGGAGGCAGAGGCAGAGGCAGAGGCAGAGGCAGAGCGTGGTTTTCCTGTTTTTCCTTTTATTTTCACAAATCGGACAGCAAATAGCCCTAGCAATGCCCAACTTTGTGACCTTATTTTAAGGAAAGCTTTTATTACGACCAACTTGAAGTTTTCTAGATATATTTATTTTCTCTAGTGCTATTAGCTCTAGTCATTTAAACACTTCTATCATATATAGAAATATATAATATTTATTTATCACAAAAGACTCAGTCATGTTGCAAAGCCAATCCATCTATAAAAAATAGAAAAATTGTTTAAAAAAACACTGATAATAAGTCATAGGGGTTTCAAATACACGGCAATATCTATTTACTTAAAGTGTGAGACCTTGTTTCTCAGGGATCTGGTTTCTTATCTTAGAGAAAATATTCTAAATTTTAAGAGTTGAAAAACTCAATTTGTTGGTGGGTTTCTTTTAGAAATTGATAAGTATTTTAGTCCTATCTCTGAATATGAGAATTTGCTCGATATGGATTTCCAGTTTATCTTCACAACTATATGTATGGTATAGTTTATTATTGCTTCTAGCAATAAACCTACAGCTCGTTCGGCTGCTCCACTCTCGGCTGGTCCTACTCCACTTTCGACTGGTTAGCAGACACAAGTCACTGTTGCTACAGTGCTCAAAAGCAGCCGTTGCGGCTGGCTTCTAGAGCAGCCGAACGAGCTGCTAGTCTTTCAAATCCTTCATGTGCTCCTTGACCGAACACAAATATTATGTAGCATTCAATGCCAACGAATTTATCATGCATACCATAAAGATGTTCTAAAGGTGGTCTAGGCTCTACATTGTGCTAAGCTTACCTCAATAGGATAATTATAGAGAACGATGGCATCTAAATTCAAGGAAATAATGTTAGTCTACATGTTGTACATGCCAAACTACAAGCAAACTCTTTGGAAAGCTTATCAAGGACAAGGCACATCAACCTTAAAACTATAAGGCAACTACATCGGTTGGTCAGATTACCAAAGGGCTATTAAACACACAAAACTTGTAGGTGTTAAATTGTAATGAATTGAGATGTTTGTAGGTATTTGAAAACCCCAAGCTTGTAAGAGACCATGTGGATTTTGCCATTATCTTTATTCTTATCATATTTATAATCTGTTTGCAGTATTGTGAATTTTGACATGTCATCTACCTTGGCAGCCAATGTTAATTTGATGATAATATCAACATTGTTGTAAAACAAGGGCCTGTTTGGCAGGGCTCCTCTCCGGCTCTGACCCCTCCAGAGGAGCCCTGCCAAACGTTTTGCTGGAGGAACCGTTTTTCAATAAAAAACAGAGGAGCCGGAACTGTTTTGGAGGGGCCACAATTTGTGGCCCCTCCAAAACGGCTCTGGCTCCTTCGGAGGAGCCCCTCAGAAGAAGCCGTGCCAAACACCCCCAGGTCTTGTATGTAAGAAAAGAAAGTGCATGCAGTATGAGTAGATCAAATAATATGAAACTTCAAGACACATTAGCCAATAATAAATAAGGTAACATTTTTTTAAGAAAATCCCAAGTCTTATTCATGTGGAAAGTCATTTAAAAATAGAATATTGGATCAGATTTATGCCTATCTACTCAAATAATCAAACTAATATTGCATGCTACATCCATATTAAAAGGTCGTCTATGTTCACTAGACTAACATTTATTGGATTACAAACATATACATGGTGAATGTTTGGAGATGTGGTTATAAAACAAACATATAAGTTTAGAGTAAATTTCATCGACGGTTCTCGAACTCTTAAAATACATTTTGTTATCAAACATGCAATTGTGCCATATGAGGTCCAAATCATTAGAACTTACACTAAACCACCTGCTTGTTCCGGTGATTGTGCGATGCATAGTAGCCCTGTTATGCGTAGCCTGATGAGTAGATTTCATCAAACTTGTCCCACGTTCTTACGTAAGTCTCGATACTTTCATAATACACCTTTTGCACCCTAGATTTGTTAATAGTACTATATGAGGTCCAAAACTTCAGAACTTGTGTTGAACTATCTTTATGACATGTTTATTATGAAGTCGACATATCGGTTGTTTATCCTCTCTGTGTGTAGGGGGTATCTCTTACCTCATTCCCCATTGTTAACGCCTCTTGGACACACGAAGATTTAGAGGCGCCGGGATATGTCTATATCGGTGATGATAATGGTCTTGATGTCACCGCCCCTTCTAGATCAGTTGTAGCTTCTTAGTATGTGTATCCAGCTCGTTAAAGTAATGAGGAAGATAGAGAGAGAGGATAGGAGGAGAGTGGGGACATGGAACTGACAGTTGGAAACCAAATGTGAGGGCCACATGATCGCAAGGTCCACATGTCACATATGCGGTTTAATATGAATTTTAAAGACTTGTGGTTACCAAGTTCAGGGTAGTAAAAATACATTTCTGAAAGTATCGAGACTTAAATTAGAATGTGGAACAGGTTTAAGGATTGCTAATGAAATTTATTCACTGTCTCTTGTATTTTGGGCCATATCATCGCACAATCAGCATGCCACATGGACGGTTCAACGTAGATGTTGAAGATTTAGACATGACATGGTACAATTTGTCAAGATAAGGGTGTCAAGATGCACTTTTAGAGTAAAAGGATCTAAATGAGAACATGGGTCAAAGTTCAAAAACCACTAATAAAATTGTTCCAAAGTGTAAGTGTAATGAGAAAATGACAACATCCATGGTATATGGAAAGGGGTCGTTAGATTATACTCTTTTACATAGCTTTTTGAATGTTTGCCATAGATACATTTTATCAGAAAAAACTTATTTATGCGCATAACAGTCATGACTTAGGTCCTATTCAAATCCACTAGCAACCAATAGTTAGCTAGCTCATTGTTCATAAATTAATATTGACAGGTTGTTGATGGGATCCAATAGCTTAACTATTGATGCATTTATAGTTTGTCTATAATATCCTTTCTTTTCTACTTGCCATTGGTGAGGTACATGGATAGAGATAATTCGGAGGGTAAAAATGACTTTTTTGCAATCCATTAGCTAGGTTAAAATAGATAGTGAGATACTCTTTTTGCCTTTTCTACATATTGTATTAGTTATGTCCTAAATGGCTAAGTCACATTTCTATCTTTGTTGACAACATATAACTTTTGGTTTTGGTATATAGTTCACCTGTTATGAACTGCATGATTTTTTTAAAATTAATAGTCAAACTTAAGAACGTTTGATTTAGAATAAATTTAATATGCATATATAAAAATGGAGGAAGTAGCTACTCCATTCATTCCAAATTATAACACATTTTGTTTTTTAGATACTTTTTTTAATATATACCTAGACATAGTATATATTTAAGTGTATAGTAAAAGTTATGTATCTAAAAAAGCTAAAATATCTTATAATTTAGAATGATGAGAGTATTTACTAGGTGTTCAGTTAAATATTACTCCATGTATTCTAAATTATAAGTTGTTCTAGTTTGTTTAGATACATAATTTTATTATGTTTTTAGACATAACATATATTATATATTGTTTTTATAAGAGTTCAAATGATTTATAATTTTAAATGGAAGGAGTAGCTAGCTACAGTGTGTGTGTAACACCCCCTAAATCATTTACTAAGACACGTCATAAGCATCATATTTATGTGTTAGTACATGTGATGGAGTGCATAGATGAAACATTGCAATTAAAATGATCAATAAAAGTCTTAAACAAAAAGTTACTCGATAACTCATACAGTTAATAAGCAGGGTTGTAAACCAATTTTTATTGAACAAAAACACTATAGAACATACATGTGACACTTAAATAAAGTTTTAAATATAAACCTTGTAGATGATAGTAAAATACTTGTTGTTGAAAAATGATATTACTAACTAATATTTCTACTAGCGTAGAAATAGCAAATTGAAATCAAGTTCAGCTCAAAAATTTAGAAAAATTTTCAAGTTTGTCAACAGCTAGACACTGCTATGTTTAGCAAATTATTTTGAGAGATTGGGTTAAGGGGTGGTGTAGTGTTATAGCTCGATTTGGTAGTCTCACATACCATCTTAAGTGTAGCTAAGACTATCGACAAAAGATGCTCGGCAGTCCATCGAGGGGCAACCCGCGATGGTAGATTTGTCAGTGGAGGTGCGCATAATCAGAAACCGGATGGTGACACAAGGTGTAGAGATAGTGATTTAGATAGGTCCGGGCCGTCTGATCGACGTAATACTCTACGTCCTGTGTCTTTGGTGTATTTTATTGATCTGGATGTAGATCGATGTGTCCACTGGAGGATTCCTGCCTCTCCTTATATACTCTAGAGGGGCAGGGTTACAAGAAAAGTATCCTATTTGGTACTATACAATAGCTTGCGGTGCACGCCGAGCAGCGCCGTGCACGCCTTGATCTTGTGGGCTGGGTCACCTCTGATGGTACGGCCCATGTGTTGTCTTATGGATACCGGGGGCCATACCCCCACAGCTAGTTCCCGAGCCTGACAGTATGTGACGTAGTCACGTGGTGCCAGGGTCAGAAAGTAGAAGACCAGTCGAGCAGGCAGCCAATCCCCAGCGTAGCCTCGAGATGAGAAAAGTGCACATTCACCGTAAGGTGAAGTGTACCCACTTAGTCCCCGAGCCTGCTGGAAGATAAAGAATGAATCTTGTAGCAGGGTTAAAGAAAAAGAAGTCTGAAAGCTTTGCTGACGTCATCTGACATGCGCGTATCAAGACCCCAGACGTGCAGCCCAAGATCAGCACCTTGATCCGAACAACATAGAGCAGCTTGATAGCACACCGATGAGACGTAGCAAGATCCGACCACCAAGGGCGATGTCCGAGCGTCGAGGAGTCCCCGGCGTAGCTGGCGACATCTAAGCACTGAGGAGTTCCCGGCGTAGCTGACGATGTCCGAGCACCGATGAGTTCCCGGCGTAGCTGGCGATGTCCGAACACCGAGGAGTCCCCGGCATAGGCGGCGATGTCCGAGCACCGAGGAGTCCTCGGCGTAGCTGGCGATGTCCAAGCACCGAGAGGTCCCCTACGAAGCTGGCGAGATCCGAGCACTAAGGAGTCCCCGGCGAAGCTGGCGAGGTCAGAACACCGAGGAGTCCCCGGCGTAGCTAGCGATGTGTGAGCACCGAGGAGTCCCCGGCGTAGCTGGCGATGTCCGAGCACCAGCGTAGCCAGCAACATCCGTACAGTGAAGTGTGCCCACTTAGTCCTCAAGCATGAAGAATCCGAGCGCCGAGGAGTAACCGGCGTAGCTGACGATGAAGCACGAGCGACGAGCAGTCTGGTCAACTGGTCACCGACGAAGTGAGCATTGAGTAGAAACGATCGGCTAACAGTCCGATCAACTGGTCGGCGATGGAGTCCAAGAACCAAGTGGTCCGACCAGTTGATCGGTGGATAAGTCCGAGCACCAGGTGGTCCGATCACCTGGACGATGATTCTACAATACAAATATGTAGAACGGGTAGTACATGATGTAAAAATATATGAACTCTGGAGAAAAATCAGCAATGGCGATGAAATAGTGTATGCAGCTCGGTGATTAGTTGGTGTGAAGATGTATTTATATTTAATATAAACCGCCCGACCAGTTAGTGTGTAGCTGAGTCTCCAGCCCTAACTAGCCCATAGTCCATAACGTCGAGCGCGGAGCCCGTGCATGTGTAGGAGGAACAGGCGTCACCAAGAAACCGCTGCCGACCACCCATAACGTAGAGCGTGGAGCCCGTGACACGTGTAGGGAGGAGCCAGAGACAGGGCCATCTCTGGGGACATCCGAGCGTCAACATGATTGTTCGGGGGTTTAGAAAATTGTTTGGAGAGCAAACATGGAGAAAACAGCTCGGAGAAACATTACGGCTATATATGGAGACTGGAGAATATTTAGAAAAATATTAAAGCGTGACTTAGCTTTAGACAGAGCGTCTGGTCGGTGACGTATAGCGTTATCTGGTCGGCGTTAGGCAGATTAGATACGGAGAGATCGTTGTCGTAGCCGCATTCAATCTGGTCAGAGAAGCGATGCTGCATGGCGGGGTAGATGGGGCATGGCCGAAGCGTGCTTGATGCGTGCATTGTCTTCGTAGTCGCCGTTGGAGTAGTCATCGTATCCTAGAGGCGTAGGATGTTGGACCGCGTTGGCCGGTGCAAAAGCCAGAGCCCACAGATGTGCGGAGTCGCGGCATAGCAATCTGTATAGTTGGCTTCCATGTAGCGCCTTCCTAATTTGCTTTTGATTAATCGTCTTGCGTATATGGTGCATACATATGTACAAGTTGGCTTGCACGCGTCACCAGCTTGCTTGTTTTGTATTGGCTTGCATTACTTCGTGTCCTCCTTACTGGCTTGTTGTATATCTTGTTGATATGATGTGACCCTGAAGTCTATCAGGCTCCGTGCGGTGCTTGTAGGCTTTCTCTCGGAGAGTTGGAGCCGGTCAGGGTAGATTGCCCATGTGTCGAAGTTGGTGTGGACTCAGCAGAAGTTGGACACTGGAATCTGCAGGTAGCCGAATCGCCGCAGATCAAGGTGCTCTGTAGGTAGCCGAATCACCGCAGATGATGATGAAGTTTCCGTGCAAAATCGAAGAACGATCTTGCGGACAACGTCATGTTGATCTTGAGGTCCATCTGGTTCACCGGAGGATCAGCGCGCGCACCCCTACCTGGCACGCCAATTATCGACAAAAGATGCTCGGCAGTCCACCGAGGGGCACCCCGTGATAGTAGATTTGTCGGTGGAGGTGCACGTAATCAGGAATCGGATGGTGACACAAGGCGCAGAGACAGCGATTTAGACAGGTTTGGGCCATCTGATCGATGTAATACCCTACGTCCTGTGCCTTTTGTGTATTGTATTGATCTAGATGTAGATCGATGTGTCCACTGGGGGACCCCTGCCTCTCCTTATATACTCTGGAGGGGCAGGGTTATAAGGAAAGTATCCTATTTGGTACTATACAATAGCTTGCGGCGCACGCCGAGCAGCGCCATGCACGCCTTGATCTTATGGGCTGGGCCACCTCTGATGGTGCGGCCCATATCTTGTCTTGTGGATACCGAGGGCCATACCCCCACAAAGACTGTTTAGGTTTTGTAGCAGCGGTTTAGTCGCGGTGGGAGCTTTAAAAACCGTGCACAGCACGTCCTCGACCTGTTTCCCCGAGTGGGCGCGGTCATCGTGCCTCAGGGGCACGATGTTGTTGCGTCGGTGCGTCTAGAGCGCGCCTACGCGCTGTCCTTGCTTGGCTAGCCTTGCCGGCTGTCCGGTTCGTCAGGGGCGCTGCGGTGTGGGGGCTGCTGCTGGTGCTTGCGCGGCCATACGACGCTGCCCTTGTCCCACGCGCTGCCACGCTACCAGCCCGCCGTGCGTCACGACGTAGCCGCTATTGCTGCCATCGTGTCATCCTTGCACTACGCCTCTAGCCCAGTTGGATGCTGTGCGCACATGACCGTGCTTGCCGTCACCATGCCATTGATGGCACTGCGGCGTGCAGGCCACGCCGGTCGCGAACGCGCGCGCCTGTCTGCTAGCGCCTAGACATAGGTCTCCACGGTAGCGCCAACCACATCCAGCCAAGGCGCGCACACGCCGGGCCACCGGCCGTATCCCACTGCCCTCTCTCAGTTTCTCATCTCTCTGCCGTCGTCGAGCCACGCCCACGTGCGAGCCAGTGAGCGGTCACCTCTACTCAATTTTGCCCGTCCGCACCTTCGTCCTCCCGTCTTCTCGTCGCCCGACCCCTGCACAGCCATGATGACGCCCCGGCCAAGCACCAATTTGGCTCCTTTCCACCGGCGTGCTGTTAAGGCCGCGCCTCGGCCATGACTGAGGGTAGACCTCCATTCCTCCACCCAAGCCCAATTACTTGCGCCACTACATTCGTCTTGCTCTCCTCTTAGCCCTGCGCACCCCAGTCTAGTCACTACCGCCTCTACTCCACCGCTGACACGACTGAGCCACCGCGGTATGCTGCCGCACGGTTCAGCCGCGCGTGGCCGGCCTCCCTCCGTCGCTCCAACCCTCACTGCGACTTGGCTTATGGTAGTCCCTTGATGCTCTCACGGTAGCGGGTTGGGACCGTAGCAGCTCTAGTTCGTCAGGGTGGCTACGCCACCGTCACGGTCGACCACGCACCGCCATAGCCATCTCCAGCTCATCCCGTAGCCCCACGTCACTGCGAGGTGTAGGTAGTGGAACCCTAGATGAGTGTCGGCCCGACCGACGGGCTGGAGTGGACCTCTGGTGGCCAGCGTAGCTTCTCCATGTCGCCGCTCGCCGCGCCACCACATGCGGGGTCACTGGGGGGTGCGCGAGAAAATTTTCAGAATTCCGAGGGGTTAAGCGAGAGTAGTTGTGAGTGATAGGACTCTGGTGTGGTTTGGGAAGAATCCGGGGTGCTGGCCGCAAAAGTGCCTCGCGCGGGCTCTCTCTCTGTCGCGGGCCGGCCTGCGTTGCGTGGGCCGGGTCAGCGGGCCGCATGTGCGCGCGCTACACCGCGCGTGTGGGCCACGCGGAGAGATTCATTTTTCGTTTTCATAAGGAATTAGAAATAGTTTTCTAATTTAATTTCTGAGATGATCTTTGGTAATTAATATAAAATCATGTAAGTGTCCAAAAATTATGAAACAAATTTTGTTAGGTTCCTAAAATTATGCTCTATCTGTTGGTGTATTTAGTTCATGTTTATATGTGTTGACATTAGGGGCTATTAAATCAATCGAGGATGTTTAATAATATTAAGTTAATTATTGTAGGAATTCTTGTGGTAAATTGGTGATAGCTTTAGTCTTGAAATTTTATAGTAGCTTCATTGTATTATTATGTGCTCACTGTAATTTTTGTGGCTTTAGAATAGATTAAGCATTAGGGTAGTTAAATGCTCTTTGTTTCAATATATATTAAATCATCAATAGAAATAAAGATATATCCTTCATTTGTCAAGCTAGGTGTTTGTTAGTTGAACCCAACACTTTGCTTCGTAAATATGATAGTTAGCTTAGTACCTTTGTTATTAGAGCTAGCTTAGTAGCTTAATATGTGTATTCTTAGTCTGAGAGTTGTTGTTGCCTAAATGCTAAGTGTTGCATCATCAACGCATGCATGTAGAGAACGAGTTGGCGAAAATCGTGACCACCAATGATCACGAGTTCGAGGAGATCGTCGAGGAGTACGAGGAGGAGATTCTCGTGCAGGAGGAGGTCCTAGAGCCGCCACTAACTGACTCAGCTGACACCGCGCCTGCCCAAGGCAAGCCCCGGTGCATAACCTCTATTTTATAATTCACCGTATATATATATATATGTTGTGCATTTACGTTACAGGAATTTTATAGAAACCACATGCACAGATATACCTGTCCTAAGAGTCTTACTAGTGCAGGTTCGAGTAGATGCTATGCTTAGATCATCGGTAGCGTGAGTAACCTGTCGTTGCTCATAATAGGGGATTATTGTTACTCTCATAGTAAAATAATAAAAGAAAAAATGGAGACAGAGCAGGGATATGGTATGAGTATCGGTGGGTGTAACAGGTTATGTTTCGCGGTCAACGGGGCTTAGCTTGGTTACACAGTTTTTCCTGTTCATGTCGATTAAGGATCGTCCGTTGCTGTGGATGATAGTCAGGTCATAGACTTATAATCCTGAGCACATACTTGTTTATGGGAGCAGAAAGGCTCGTTACGCTCTTTGTCTTGTGTTCCGGTTCTTTTCGGACCGACTGATTGGAGGCAGAGAAAGGTAGAGGTCTAAGCACCATATTGAGACCAGGTCTCAAGTGTGGGGGATTGGAGTCCAAGTTTGAACGGGGACCTAAACCCCATGACATGAGTGGAATGAGTTGGTCTTGTTTGTGCCTGAGGTATAAATGGGGCGTGTGTTTTGGGGTACTCAGCTAGGATACATTGGTTCGTGAATCCTCGTTTCTGTGAGACGGTATGACTTGGCTATGGTCTAGCACCGTAGTAAGAACTGGAAAATAAAAGATGGTGAAATGGTTCTGATTGCTTAACCCTTGCTTGCAAGTAGAACAGGTGCTTACCTAGAATGGTTAGCTAATGAAGTAATCATGACTGCTAATAAAACTTGACCCTAAGGACGTACTATTAGTAATGCTCTTTCGCAAACAAAGGAAAACTGTAAAACCATATTGCCTATCATATCCTTGAGAGTCGAGAAACTATTCCCACTTGTCGGATAAGTCTTGCGAGTACATTATGTACTCAGAGTTTATTTTATCCATGTTGCAGGTGCAGTTTGAGGAGTAGCTCTTGTGTGGAGAATTCTTCTGGTGGGCACGGATGGTTCCTTGTATCATTTCCGCTAGATGTTTATTTTCATTCCGCTGTTTAATTATCGCACTCTGAACTCTAGTATTCTAATAAATAATTTCTAAGAACTCTTGTTGTATGAAATGGACTAAGTGTTGTAAGCTCGTACTCATTATTGGATCCTGGCGGTAAAACGTGGATTGTTTTGAGTTCTGCCTTGGGGTGGGCTCGACGGAACTGTCCGATGTAGCTAACTTTCGAGGTGCTTAGTGTCTGGTGGAAGATGAGCGTCTCCGAAAACGTGTTATTTCGGGTGGTTCTGCCACAGTAGGTCTATAGTAAATAGGAGTTCGGTCTTGGCTCAGACTTATTGTTGGTATTTATTAACCTGTCACTTGTTCACATAGCCACCAAATGTTTGTTGACGTTTCTTAACATTACTTTTACTAAGTTGTCATCCTTATCAATGATGCCAGAAATGCTTGTTGGTACTTTCTAGCGTCACTTCTAGAATGACACTAAGAAGTACATTGATATTTTATTGTGACTTAGAAATAATGCAAATATGTATATAAAGGGATCTGCAAGCGCACAGATAATATATCATTGTAGCATTTCACCCAGAAGTATTTCATGTATCGTTATTTATATTTTTACCACAGAGAAGGACTGACAGATGGAATATATTGATAACTTATACGTATGATAGAGAGATAAACCATAACCAAGTTTCCACTCATAATAGAGGTAAGTCATAGGGTAGGATAAATATATGATAAATGATCATTGATAATTAATAGTTGAACACTCAAAGTACTCCTTTCTATGGCATTAGCATGACTAAGTAGATAAAATAGAGAAATAATTCCTAAGTCATTCTTAATTACAAGTCAAAGCATACTATGATTAGTGCAATTATACTTAATAATCATGGCTAAGATCAACTCCATATCTACACATAAGGGATATTACCAAGAAAGATTAAAAACAGAGGTTGACTTCCTTCGCAACTAGATCCTACTTGACCTATATTCGAGGAGTGGACTACATAGGACTCAACGAGAGTGTCACACTCGCGATCAAGAGGCTTAGTTAATTTTTTACGAGGTTATTTAAATTTTAGACAACATTTTAGATCTCATGTTTGGAGCCTTAAGAGATATAAAATGGTGTAAAGCTTAGTGGCTAAACTTTATTTAGACAATTAAATTCAAGAGGCTTAGAGCATCTCCTACACCCTCGGTATATCTTTCTGTGAAACCTGATTTACCGATGTTAGGCATAAAACGCTTCCAACAACATCTCTATCGTGTTCTTTTTTCCCCACTCTCTATCTCAACTATCTCACTCGACACTTTCTCTGAGTCGTGCTCGCTCATCATCAGCAACTCCTTGCAATTCCTGCGTGCTCGGCTCCCTTCTCCTAGATGTGCCTCCCTCTCCCCTAGTCGGTTCCACTCGGCTCTCCGCACATCACAATCGCGATGCTGTAAATCACATGCTGCCCTCCACAACGTGACACCATAGCTCCTGCTCCATGCCCTATGTCGTTTGTTGCTGAGGGCTGATGGACCAGCGCTGCTATGAAGCAATGTTTTAAATAGCGGGCTAAGCCCCTTAGCGGCAGACTCTCCCAAAGGCTAAGAAAGGCTATAGCGGGCTAAGCCATTTAGCGGATATTTAACGGATGAGTAAAAAAAATATGTCAAGCAAAAGGTAATAACAATGATTCCATGCAAGGTCATCTGAGTTGATAGCAACTTTGGTGGAAGCTGATTGTTCTACTGATTCAGACACAACCGTTGATGGGGTACCTAAGCAACAAAATTAATAAGAGATAAAAAAACGTCAAGCTTACTGCACCAACCTAGAACAAATCTGATACTCTACTTGCTCGATGGGATATATGCTAATTTATTTACAGTAAACTGTAAACCAATCAATAGCAGCAGAACAGAAAATCCTAATCCATTATATTTACAGTAAAGAGTAAACCTAGTATCCTATCAAACAACAACAGTAGCAAGCTTAATGCACCAACCAAGAACATATCTGATACTCTAATTTATTCATGGGATAAATGCCAATTTATTTACAGTAAAGAGTAAAGAACAGAGGATGAGATGCAACACTACGTCACTAACATTCACATCCAGCAGCCCAATATGTAAAGAACAGATGAAATATGACAAGAGTTTGAAGAATCTTGTCTTCTGGCTCGGACATGGCCGTCGTAGCAACAACACCAGGCGTTGTCGCCTGCACTCCTACGTGCTCGCTGCTTGCCGCTGCCATTTATAGTCATGGCAACAGTAGCAGCCGGTGCCGTAGCTCGCCACCGCCCGCACTTCCGACGCCCCTCGCTGGTCTTGCACCCTTGCCGCTCACCGGTCACAGAAGGAACAGCATCCGGCGCCGCCGCCAGCAGTCACGCGAGCTCGAGAGGAACCAGCGTCGAATGGGTAGGGTTACGTGTGTGAGAGCTTCCCATCATTATGTATCGTAGTGATTTGGGCCTACGCATGATTTGGGTCGAGGAAAATGTAAGCCCACGCAAAATAGCGGTGCTAAGTGGAGGTTCATTTAGCAGTAATAGCGCGCTATTAGCCGCTAATAGCGGAAAACTTCCTTTAGCGCCAAATCTATCGTAGCTTAGCGTTCTACCTGCTGAAACACTAAAGCCCGCTATAGCGCCAGCTAAATCCCGCTATTTTGAACATTGCTATGAAGAGAGCCTCGCTCACGGTCTCACGCTCACTATCATCGGCGAGCTTCGCATCCTCAATGGCATGACGACGACATCACTATTTGTCGAGGACCAATACTAGGGTACCCGAAGAGCAGAGGCTAATGGTCATCAACATTAATTCATCCGAACAGTCAAGAGCGCGACTACGGCTCCAAACGACCCCCTGGCGCGTGAGCTCCACCTCGATCGACCTCTGGGGAGCCTCTAGGGAAGGACTCCGCCTCACCCGACCCCGAGGCCGCGGGCTTCACCTCGCCCAACCCTTGGGTTTGCGCTTCGCCTCGCCCGGCCTCTGGGAGAGGGCTTGAAATGTCCTAATGGCTAGAGAGGGGTGAATAGCCTATTAAAAATTTCTACAACAACACTTAGCAAACCGGTTAGACAATTATAAGGCGAAGCAAGTGTTGCGTTAGCCTACTAAAAATGCAAGTCACCTACCATAATTCTACTTTCTATAGTTTCTAACCACACAATGGCTATGTCACTATATGAAGTTAGAGTGCTCTCAAAGGCTAACTAAAGAGCCACACTAACCAAACTAACAAGCTCTCACAACTAGCTACACTAAAGAGCTTGATAACTAGTTTACGGTAATGTAAAGAAAGTGAGCAAGATGGTTATACCGCCGAGTCGAGGAGTGAACCAATCAATCACAAGAATGAATACCAATAAAGACCAATCACCTCAGAATCAAATGATGACATAATGATTTTTTACCGAGGTTCACTTACTTGCCGGCAAGTTAGTCCTCGTTGTAGCGATACATTCACTTGAAGGTTCACGCGGTAATTGTCATCACACGCCAAACCCTCAATAGGGTGCCACACAACCAACACAAGATGAGGATCACATAAGCCACGAGTAATTCACTAGAGTACCTTTTGGCTCTCCACCGGGGAAAGGTCAAGAACCCCTCACAATCACCACGATCGCAGCTAGAGACAATCACCAACCTCCGCTCGACGATCCTCGCTGCTCTAAGCCGTCTATGTGGCAGCAACCATCAAGAGTAACAAGCGAATCCCACAGTGAAACACGAACACCAAGTGCCTCTAGATGCAAACACTCAAGAAATACACTTGGATTCACTCTCAATCTCACAAAGATGTTGAATCTAAGATGGAGATGGGTGGAAGGGCTTTGGCTAAGCTCACAAGGTTGCTATGTCAATGTAAATGGCTAAGAGAGTGAGCTAGAGCCAGCAATGGGGTTTAAATAGAAGCCCCCATGAAATAGAGCCGTTGTACGCCTTCACTGGGTACTGCTCGGGGTGATCGGACGCTCCGGTCATATCGATCGGACGCAGGACCCTAGCGTCCGGTCAACAAATGGCTGCCACGTCATCCCTCTCTTCAAATACCGAGTGCCCGATCCCAACGGTCAAGTGATGACCGGACGTAGCATAGTGCCAACGACCAGACGTAGGACCCCAGCATCCGGTCACTTATAGTAAGGTTCCAGCTGTGACCGGACGTGTCAGTTTGATCATGATCGGACGCAGGACCCTAGCATTCGGTCATTTCCAGTAAGCCTCTACTCGCGACGGGACGCGTCCGGTCATGCCCAACCGGACTCACCCAGCGTCCGGTCACTCTCTATGTCCTCTGTGCGCTGCCACGTCAGCAGGACCAGACGCACCCCTCCAGCGTCCGATCACGAAGTGACCCAGCATCCGGTTGAAGACGGACGCCAGCATCTTCACTGCTTCCACTGATCGGACGCTCCGATCCAGTTGAGACCAGCGTCCGGTGCACTCTATGAAACCTGTCTTTTCTGTATAAGGCACCGGTGGCACCGTCGGACTATCCGCACTCCGTCGGTGAAGTTTCTTACCCTTGCTCAAATGTGCCAACCACCAAGTGTATCACCGTGTGCACATGTGTGTTAGCATATTTTTACAAACATTTTCAAGGGTGTTAGCACTCCACTAGATCCTAAATACATGCAATGAGTTAGAGCATCTAGTGGCACTTTGATAGCCGAATTTTAATATGAGTTTTACCCCTCTTAATAGTATGGCTATCGATACTAAATGTGATCACACTCACTAAGTGTCTCGATCACTAAAACAAAAATGGCTTCTACCACTTATACCTTTGCCTTGGGTCTTTTGTTTTTCTCTTTCTTCTTTTCAAGTCCAAGCACTTGATCATCATTATGGCATCACCATCATCATGTCATGATCTTCGTTTGCTTCACCACTTGGAATGTGCTACCTATCTTATGATCACTTTGATAAACTAGGTTAGCACTTAGAGTTTCATCAATTCACCAAAACCAAACTAGAGCTTTCAGGGCTCCGCCTCGTCTGACCCTGAGGCCGCGGGCTCTGCCTCGCTCGACCCTTGGGTTTGCGCTCCGCCTCGCCCGACCCTTGAGTTTGCGCTCCGCCTCGTCCGGCCTCTGGAGGAGGGCTCCGCCTCGCCCGACCCCAAGGTCGCGGGCTCCGCCTCACCTGAATCTTGGGTTTGAGCTCTGCCTCGCCCGACCCTAAGGCCACGAGCTCTGCCTCGCCCGGCCTATGGGGACTCTGTTTCGCTCGACGGAGACACATGCCGCTGCCAACCACTCTAGGTCCAAGTGTATGGGCCTGGGTCGAAGCTCTGACACCAGGGAGGAGACCGGCACGCCCCGATGTAACCCGCGGCCACGACGGGCCATATCCGAGGATTCACATCAGGAACAGCGTCGAGCGTACCGGTGCTGTTTTGCCTAACCCTTGTACGAACACTGACAGGCGCGTCGGTTCACCACGACGTCCGCCAGGACAAAGTGGAGCGCCATGACCGGCAGACGACGCCTGCGCATGGCGCCAGTGACGGACAGGTTCGCAACGTGAAGCCATCCCTGTTGCATCTACATGGTTAGTGAGACCCGCATGAAGGATAAGAAGGACCTGGCGATCCTAAAGGCCTTTGGCTCTCTCTCGTTCTTCTCTTTTCCTCCGCTGTAACCCGTATTTTTCCTTGGCCTATAAAAGAGAAAGCAGGACGCCCCACGAAGAGGATCGATCGATCGATCGATTGAGGCCAGACCTGATCGAACCATCATGAACCCATTGAACCTCGAACCGACCAGAACACAACACAAGCACACGGCTGAGCAGCAACCGAGCTCTCGGTACCCATTCACTCTTTCCACCAAAGACTTGTGACTTGTCCCTCTCTCGTTCGTTTGTAACATCTACTATAAACTTTCAGTGCTAGTAACACGAGGAACAGCGATGAACTGGACGTAGGGACATTCTGTCCAAACCAGTATAAATCTCGTATCCTCTAAGCGCACCATCCGAGCCGGACGCGCAATACTAGAAATTTACTCGTTGGTGGTAACTCGAAACACCGACACTATTGCAGTTGTTGCCTTGGTACTCAAACCCCACTAGCGAGAAATTTCTGACTCACGAGGTGACACGACGGCTTTATAAGCTAGAGAGTTCAATTTAAAGATTCTACTATGGACCATACCTAGTTTGAAGATCTAAATAGTTTGGGTTAATAAAGGTCTAAATTTACAAATGCTCTTGGAGATGTTCTTAGGTAGCGTTTGGTTAGGAGTCGAGGTGTAGTGGGATGGTATCGTCTCTAATTTCTGGGATGGGACGGCTCCATTTTCTGTTTGGTTGAGAAGGGACGTGATCGACTCATTTTATGTTTGGTTTAGAGACATCAAAAGTGGAATCATTTACTTGACAGGTGGGCTCCATGTGCCATTCTCTTCTAATGCTTTTTTTGTGGAAAAAGTCTACTCCACCCCCCAACTATGGGGGGTGGTCTACATAACCCCCTCAACTATGAAACGGTCTAATTTACCCCCTGAATTTTTTAAAACCGTCTATTTTACCCCCATGTAGTTTTCAGCGGCGGTTTTGCTACAGTAACGGTGGTTTGCTACAGTGTCAGGTATTTTGTCTTTTTTCTTATTTCCGCTGAATCTTTGAAAAATCATAGTAAATCACAGGAAAATCATAAAATAGAAAATCTAATTTTGTTGGACTTCACATGAGTAGATCTACACAGTGAACATATAATATGGTACACTTTAGCACAAAACTTTTACTGTAGATTTATATTAATTAGAAAATCTAATTTTGTTTGTAATTAATTAAAATTTATCTATAACTAAGTTATACATGGTCCAATGAGTACGAAATTTTTACTATAGTTTAAGCATATAATAATTAACCTATCATAAAAATTTCATCATAATTGGACCATAGAAGCTGCAGCTATGAATTATTCTAATTAATTACCGACAAAATTGGATTTTCCAATTAATCTAAAGTTACAATAAAAACTTTGTACTAAAGCGTACTATATTATATGTTCACTGTGTAGATCTACTCATGTGGAGTCCAACAAAATTAGATTTTTAATTTTATGATTTTTCTGTGATTTACTATGATTTTTCAAAGATTCAGCGAAAATAAGAAAAAAGACAAAACCCCTGCCACTGTAGCAAACCGCCGTTACTATAGCAAAACCCATGTTACTGTAGCAAAACCGCCGCTGAAAACCGTCTGGGGAGTAAAATAGACGGTTTTGTAAAGTTCAGGGGGTAAATCAGACCATTTCATTGAGGGGGTTACGTAGACCATCTCATAGTTGGATGTGGAGTAGACTTTTTCCCTTCTTCTTTTTTTACCATCGACACATGGGACATAATTGTCAGTTTTTTTTTTTGTCTTTTTATATAAAAAACTCTATTTTTCTCCTCTCCTTATCCCTTCCTTTCCTCCCGATAGGTACGACACGAACCACCGCCGCCACGCCTTCCGGACCGCACACGAACACCCACGCCAGCAACCGGAGCACCGAGCCTGCGCTCCACGGCCACGGCCAGCAACCGAAGCCCGCGCCCCGCGACTGGAGCCTCGCCGCCGCGCGGGGTGACGGGAGCCTGCACCTGCGACCACAAGTCCACAGCTGGAGCCTCGCCGCCGCGCGAGGGGACAGCAGCCCGCGCCTGCGGCCACAACCGGAGGTCGCTCCCTGCGATTGGAGCCTCGCCGTCGCGGCCGGTGACCGGAGGCTGCGCCCGGAGCCGGATCTGGGCCGCGCGGCCGCCTGCTCGGAGCGCCGCCCCGCCTTCAGCAAACCAAGCGGACCGTCCTCACAACGACTGTTGCCCTACCCAGTTCCAAACCACCCGCGCCGCCGCCCCACCGCCCACCGCCGCCACTCCATCATCAATTCATCATCACAGGAAAAAAAACGGAACCCCAAAAGCTCTCCGCCGAGACGCCGGCTACTGCGATCTCCCCTCTAAAACCCTTCCCACCGACGGCTCCCTCCTCCACATTCCGCTCCAGCCCGTGGCCGCCGCCGCTCTCCACCCTATTGGTTCCCGTGCCAGCTGCGCCACCGATTCACTCCGCGCCCGCGCTGGCGGGCGCCGCTCGCCCTACCCCTGCCGTCCATGAACCTCTCCGAGGACTGGCGCTCCGTCTTCCCGGTTTGTGCCGTCTTCGCTTCGCCGTCAGCTGACCCGCTGCCTGCTGCCGCCTCCTCCCGCGGCCCCCTCCACTTCTCCCCTCTCCCGCCGCGCACCCCGCTGCTCTCCCTCCCCTACCCCATCCCATTGCTGCGCTCCTCCACCCGCGGCCTAAACCGCCTCCTCCGCTCGTTTGTCCGAGGCACCTCCTTCCTCCCGCGCTCCGACATTGACTCCCTCGCCGAGACACTCCTCCCCCAACCGTCTCCACCCTCCTCTCCGCCTTCCAATCTGCTCGCCGTCCTCCGGCTCTCGTGCTCTCTCATTCTCTTTTTCCCCTACGGCGAGAACGCGGAGCATGTTGCCTTTGTTACTCTGGATGCCACCACTGTCACTGGTTCCACGCCCCTCTCGCCGGTCGTTCAGAGGGACGGGTTCATGGACCCGGGCCACCGCATCCAGCAGCTTGCTACCACTGCTAATGAGTTGTCATGGCCGTCGCAGCTGGGAGACAGTCCTGAGGGGTTCCTGCTTGCCGTGACAATGTACTCCCTGAATTGGTTCAGGGTTGAGTCACAGGGTTCGGGGACTTCTGCCTTAGTGCCTGTTGCAAAGCAGCGGCTTGACTCTGTAATTGTGCATGCTTGTTGGAGCAGGCATTTGCCATCCGAATGCGCTGTGTTGCTGGAGAGTGGGGAGTTGTGCTGGTTCAATCTGGACACACGACAAGGTGGAAAGATAAAAATTGATGTTGGCAGCAAGGATGACACTGGGGAATGGCTGAGCTGTGACTATGGGGCACAACCATGGATGATAATCGTTGCGAGCTCAAAATCCATTCTTTTGATGGACTTGAGATTTGGGGACCGTGGTCAACACAAGGTTTTGGCAAGAGTTGGGATGCCAGGACTGTTTGAAACTGACCCTTTTGCTGAGGCAGATCAGTATCTTGCATTCTGTAGGGCTGGGTTTGATCATTTCCATTTCTCAGTGGTGACAGAGCGATACTTGATTCTCCTTGATGTGAGACAGCCATTGACGCCTGTGTTGGCGTGGCAGCATGAGCTTGAGAGCCCTAGTAATGTTGCTATGTTTCGACTTTCTGAATTGAGGCCTTCCAAGGAGCACGAGTGGGCATCAAATTCTGGTTTTGCTATTTTGGTTAGTTCGTTCAGGACAGGGGAGTTCAGTGTTTTCTGTTATGGACCTAAAGAGCAAGGCTGTCCAGAGAACTCTCACCCGTATGCTTGGGATCTTCCTTCACGGTTTTCACTGACAGGTCATCACTGCATCTGCAGCAACGGAATAATGAAAGATGTATTCTCAATGCCTGTTTCAAGAGATGAATATGCTTCACAATGGAGTAAGAACTCCATTATTGGCTACTATGTGCTTCCAAACGACCTCTCAGTTTCTAAGACATCATTTACTGGCTTTGCTTTGGTCTGCTTGACAGCATTGGGGAAATTAGAAATGCAAAGGTACCATGCATCGGCAGATTCACATGATGATATCCCATGTTATGAATCACAACATACTGTCAGGGCTAGTAATTTAGCTATATTTCTTGACCCTCCGTATGAAAATTTCTCCCTCAGATATCGTTTCATGAAGTTGCATTTCCTATCTGAGTATCTTGAAGGCAATCTGTGCAATGCATTGGTAAAGCATGGTTCTAGTATCAATAAAGAGATGGGCCAAATTATTGTTAGTGAAGCTGTGTCGGAATATGCAAAAGATAACTCTAGTTCATTGCCTCAACCAGTTTCAGATTTTCTATGCAATGTTAGCATTCCCATGAACATTTTTGAAATTTCTTGTCAGAGAATATTGAATGGCCTGCCATCAGACATCCTGCATGTCACCTTCTCCAATTACAAGGACATGCTAGCATGCAGCACAGAGAAAACCTTATGTGAACATTTAGATGTTCCTACCTATTTGACGAACACTAAATTTAGACCTTTCCTGTTGGCAAAACCTTCAAGCATAAGTTACAATCTGACTAGCAAAGTAGTCTCTCCAAATGCCCTTGTTGGTCCAGTACTACCCATACATGTTCTGCTTGCGCTGGAAGAGAAAAGCAAGGATGCAGAAAGCTCTTCTGAAGGAGTACCTATAGAAACTGATTCCATAAATGATCGATGTAGAGAAGTTTTTGAAGCCTTTGATCCTGTAATATCCATTGCTGACACTGACAATGGTAATGGATGGCCTGGTTCACAAGAACTGAATGAAGAAAAACCCTATTTTAGTTATGAACCTCAGATTGAACATAGGTTCAGTATGGATAGAAGTACCAGAAAGGAGGAGAAAGAAGATCAAAACCAAGATGATCTGCATACGTCTTCAACACTATATGAGGATAAGATCTTCACAACATTTGTTTGTGGAAAAGCCAAAGTTCCTGATTCACCTGAACATGCTGCAACTTCTTTGTTTGATTTCAGCCCAGTGAGGATGGATTTTGATACCCCAGCCATGGAAATTCAGCCTGCCGAGGAAAAGGTGTACAAATGCTTGAGGAAACAATTTGTAACATGGCAAAACAATTTCAAGCCATACCAAGATTTTTGTAGCTCGCATAAAATGCCAAAGCCACTCTCGTGATCCTGGGAGCTTGGACCTTATGGAGACACCGCAACAGTTGTGTTTTTGATGGTGCAGCCCCAAGTGTTGCAGGCGCTCTTGCTGTAGCGGAAGATGACAGAAGGTCGTGGTCTTTGGCGGGGGCTCAAGGATTATCCCTCTTGGATGCCCTCGCTCCGGGTGGTTAGCGTCCTCTCTCTCTCTTGGTGTCTAAGGCGCGTTAGCTTCCTAGCAGCAGCAGCAGCTGCTGCAATGTGTTTTGTGTTGTATGGGTTCTTAAACACCCCGTTATTATCTTCTTAATACAATGAAGCGCAGTTCTCCTGCGTTTTTGAGAAAAAAAAATGCCAAAGCCAAAGCAATAAGCCCTTCCATGCTTCTTTCAGTTTCAACAGGGCTTGTAGATTTACACATATGTCTGGTTGCCATTTTTTGTTTTGTATCTTTTTTTGGGAGGGTAAGAGCAGACTAAAAATCTACACTCAGGTGCCTTTTCTGATGTACATGCACATAACCTGCTGTTGAGTAGAAGAAATGCTGTGTTGTTCTATGTACTGCTGTTGTGTAGCTGTCATGCTGTTCATGAATGTATACTCCCTCCTTTTTGAAATATAATATGCAATATTTAAGATAAGCTAAGTTCATTGCTTAGGACGAGCTAATTAGTTAAAATGAGCAAATTAGCTTGCCTCAAAATTGTAATATTTAAAAACAGGGAGTAGCAACCCTTTTTTACAGATTTGGAAGGAGTGCCACCCTTTTCCTTTTACAGATTTGGAATTGTGTACCCGGGTGACGTATAGGATTTTATGGACTCGTTGGAGCCTTTTTACAGGCACACTGTTTTTTTGCCGTTAATGAAGCTAATACTGCCACTGAAGCCAAGGTTTCAGTTTTTACAGGCACACTGCTTCCAGGCCTAGAACGAAGCTACTTCTGCCAGACTGCCACAAGAGACCAGGTTTCTTGCATGAAAATAGAAGTTACTGCTGCTTGCAATGCTGAAGTTGTCATCCTAAGATTCCTAGGCACGTTAGATAACCAAGGCCCGATACAGTGATACTCCATAATAAATCGTCAAGCGACGCTTGAGGGGCGTTCACAGCACTCCAGTCCACATGATGTTTCCATGCCATATAAAATTTAAAACAATAAAATAGCAGGTATTCGATAACATCTTCAAAATTGTGAAGAGGGCCAAGCATCATAAAATGGAAAACATATTCTTATCAACTACAACACGAGAAGTTTTTTTCAAGTAGTACCAGCGAACTCTATAAAGCCCCCAACAAAGAATTAGAAAAAGGAACAGCAGATCGAGTGGGTCACAACACGAATAAGATCCTTTCTGGTACACCAACTTAGGCTTTGCGGTTCCGGGAGGTAGAACCTTTCTGCTCTACGGGGTCCCTGCTTCCCACCAAGTCCCGGTAACGCTGCTCCCAGTCATCCACCTTGCCGTTTGCGATATCTTGATGGATCGCCCTCCGGATTCCTTTTACTACCAAGAAGTACTGGAAAAGAGTACAGAAGATATGAGTGTAGAGTTCTGTTTGACGTCAGTGAAAAGAGTATTATGTAAGGCAGTTCACCTCCACAGCAAGGATAAGTGGTATGAACATCTTCCAGCGATTGTTAGGGTTTGGACCATCAATTAACTTCTGATCAACATGAATGGGCTTGCTCCCGTTTGAGATGACAACAGTAATTTCTTTCATCAGGTTTGGAACCCACAGAGTTCCATCCGGAAGTATCTGTTAACAGTGAAATATCATCATCTATAAACCATTAAGGCACGAGAACAGAGAAATGCTAGGTAAAAAACAGACAAACCTTCTCCCCATGCTCATTAGCCTTGCACCTTCCACTGTTCTCCACCAATGCTATTGGCAAAGGGAAATCCTAAAAAAGCAAAATGTAGATATTCCGTTAGAACTAACTTAAAACGCAAAAATGAAATGAATTTGTTGGCATGTCTGCTTGTGCACAAAGAGATCTGTGATGAACTGAAAAATCCAAATTTCCTGTTGTCCATGGAAACATAATTTTGAAAGAGCATGTCATAAAACAAATCAGCAGGTAGAGAAAAGCAACTAACATTGATACAGCCATTTAACCAAAGTTGCTTCCAATAATTCTCACATAGTCTAATAATTGAGGATGAAACACGTGGACGAGCATAGATAACTGAGAAATTATTGAGAACACGTATTATTGAAAGGATACGTACCGGTACAAGGATAAGAGCGGAACAACAAAATGCAAATTATAGAGCAAATACATTCTGCTGAATTGCTGATGATTCAAGAATGAAAAGCAAAATTCAATGCCGTTTGCGTACATGATAAATGACCATTTGCACACATCCTGTTGCCAGTTGGAAACTACCAACAAAATCTAACACACATAAACTGCCATAACCATGTAAAATGAAGGTTACAAAAGGCGCTAGGCACTAAGCGAGCAGTGACCCTTTGCTTAGAGCTTAGGCACGCTTAGGCATTTTGTAACATAGTGGATGACCTATAATATACCAGCACTTCATGTAGTTTCAGAAGATCAATACAAAGTGATAAAAAGAACTGAGCTCCCTATGATGGTCCATCCAGATCGAGCCAACTACCCACTTAACATAATCCTAACTGCGTCGCTTCTGCTCTCACGAACCACAAGATGCAGAAGCAGCCTTTCTCCCTCTGGCTCGCTTCTCTCTCTCAGCTCAGGCAAACCAGCACCACCAGACAGAACTCAATCACCACCAGTCAACTCTTTGCACCAGGATTACAGTAAAAAATTGATTGCCCACATTCTCCTCCTCTCTCCTGTGCTCTTGATTCCATCAGAGATGGACTAATTTGAGTCGGTTACTGCTTCTACCTAAGTTGCATGGTCCTGTCCACCAGTGTAGGGAAGTCCTCAACTCCTTGCCTCAGTGGTGGCTGCCTCCCATATTCCAGCGTGTGTGGAGTAGAGGAGGGAGCATAGAAGGAGAAGGGAGCACTCATGAGCAGCTGGGAGGGGTGCAGGGGTCAGGAGGCGGCTGAGATGAAGGGGTCAGGAGGCAGGTGAGATGAAGGGGTCAGAAGGCGGCTGAGATGAAGGGTTCAGGCGGCAGCAGCAGCAGAGTCACAGAGAACCAACAGCCACCTAGGATACCGCTTATAAGGCGCTGTGGTGCTGAGGGACCGATATTCCACAGCAAAATCATATCCAAAGAGCTTACTGGCCCACTGGTGCTGAGGGACCGTTGATAGCCGCTGATCGAGTAAAAATTTGAGAGCATAATGATCTGTCCGCACCAAAAACTGTCTGCCCCAAAGATAAGGTCGCCAATGGCGAACAGCCTGCACTAACCCGATCAACTCCCTTTCATAAGATGCCAACTTGAGATGGCGAGCTGCAAAAGGCCTGCTGAAAAATGCCAGAGCGCCTTGGCCTTGATGAAGAACCGCACCAAACCCTGTCCCCGAGGCATCACAATCAACAACGAAAGTGTTATCAAAGTTGGGAAGCTGAAGCACTGGAGCTGTCGAGAGGGCCTTCTTGAGAGTTTCAAAAGCCTCGGTAGCTTCTGGTGACCACACGAACGCCGCCTTTCGGAGCAGCGCGGTCAGCGGCGCCGCAATAGTTCCGTAGTTCTGGATAAAACGGCGATAGTAGCCGGCGAGGCCCAGAAACCCCCTGAGGCCCCGCGGTGAATGAGGCTGCGGCCACGACGAGACAGCTTCCACTTTGTCCTGATCCATGGCCACACCGTGGGCCGTAATGACATGGCCCAAGTAACTGACTGAAGAAGTTGCGAAGGAACATTTGGAGCGTTTCAACTTAAGCTGATTGTCGCGCAGTGCAGAGAGGACCATGTTGATATGTTGCAAGTGTTGTGACCACGAGGGGCTATAGATCAGGATATCATAAAAAAACACGAGGACAAACTTACGCAAAAACGGCTACAGGACGGCGTTCATCAAGCTTTGAAAAGTTGCCGGCGCGTTTGTAAGCCCGAAGGGCATAACCAAGAACTCAAAATGACCTTCATGTGTGCGGAAGGCTGTCTTCTCAATGTCATCAACATGCATCCGCACCTGGTGATAACCTGAACGCAGATCAAGTTTAGTGAAAAAGCGGGCGCCTTCCAATTCATCCAACAGCTCCTCGACGACCGGAATTGGAAATTTATCTTTCACTGTCTGCTGATTCAGGGCACGGTAATCTACACAAAAACGCCATGTGTCGTCATGCTTCTTAACCAACAGGACAGGGGCCGAGAAAGCTGAGGTGCTGCGGCGGATGACGCCCTGCTGTAACATAGAGGCGCACTGGGACTCCAATTCGTCATTCTGAAGCTGCGGGTAGCGGTATGGCCTTACTGCCACTGGAGTTGTATTGGGTAGCAAATGGATCCAATGGTCGCACGGTCTCGCCGGCGGTAGCCCTTGCGGCGTGGCAAAAACGTCCTCAAAGGACTGCAGTAGTGTGTCCAAGAGGGCCGGCACCTTGCTGATGGTATTAAGACGGCGGGTGGACTGAACATCATACCGTGTGGAACCAATGCCGCGCCAGAACACGCGACGCACCCCGCGCGTGAAAGCCATGCATAGATCATCAAAATCCCAAAGGATCGGGCCCAAAGTGCGGAGAAATTTGATGCCAAGCACCATGTCCCACTTGTCCAGAGGTAAAGAATAACAGTCCACTGAAAAGACTTCGTCGGCAATGCGAATACCAACATCGTGCGCTAGCCCGCGGCACTCGACGCGGTCACCGTTGGCAACTATGACTCCAGCGCCAGGGCACGGGGAGAAGTGAAGACCAACCCGGCGTGCGACGTCCCCGCGTATAAAATTGTGAGTAGAGCCGGAGTCCAGGAGCGCAACACACTGCTCATTGCCGATCTGGACGTACACCTGCATGGTGTCCTCCGTGCGGATGCCGGCAATGGCGGCCAAGGAGATCTTAGGGGATTCTGTATCATCGGCTGCAGGCTGCTCTTCATCATCGGAGTTGCTTGGCTCTTCCACCAGATAATCTGATACTTCCAGATAGAACAGTCGGGCGCACCTGTGGCCTTGCACGTACGGCTCATCACAATTATAGCATAATCCCATCTTGCGGCATTCACTCATCTCGGCCGGAGTGAGCCGCTTGAACGGACGGCCCGAAGATGAAGACGAAGATGTCGTCGAAGAGCCCGAGGACGCCGTGGATGAACTCGCTGCCTCGGGCCGGCCAGGATCTGGTAGACTTCGGTTGCGCGACGCGACGCCCCTGTTCGGAGGTCTTGTCGGTAAAGCAGGCGGCGCATTCCGGCGCTCATAGGCGCGCGCCAAGCGCATGGCGCGGTGAAGATCCTACGGGTCATGCAGCTCAACATCGACCCAGATGGAATCGGGGAGACCGCCGGTAAACAATTGGGCCTGCTGCAGCGGATCCAGCCTGCCCGCATGAGCGAGCCGCGCCTGGAACGCGGCCATGTAGGCGTCGACGTTGGAGGAGAATGGCAGCCGGGCGAGGTCGGCCAGGTGGTTGGTGGACAACGCCGGTCCGAAGCGCTGATGGCAGAGTAGACGGAAGGCGTCCCACGACGGCTGCCCGGCGTCACGCTCCAGCACGTGGTACCACTGCTGGGCGACGCCTGTCATGTGGAAGGAAGCCAGCCACACTTTGTCAGCCTCCCGGGTGAGTTGGCCGCGGAAGGACTCGTAGCGATTCAACCACCCCAGCGGATCCTCCTTGCTGTCATAAGTCGGAAAAGAGAGCTTGTGGAAGCGAGGGACCCCTGAATTGTCCGGTTGTTGTGGCAGATGGTGGCGGGGTGGTGGCGCGTGCACCACAGTCGAGGACGACATGAGCGGAGCCTGCATGATGGACGAGAGCGACGGGACCGGTGACGGTGAGTGGGGGAACGGGATACTCTGGATGGGTAACCCCGTGACTGGGCCGCCGGCCGATGTGGCAGTCAGGGACGCCGGCGGCGAAGACTGCACCTCGGAGATGACCGGGGCCGATGCCGGGATGCCACCAAAGCCCGGCATGCCGCAGGTCAGGAGCAGCGCCTCCGAGTACGGCAGTGGAGCCGGTGATGACGATCCAGGACGGCCCTCAAGGGCGGAGACGCGTTGGTCCTGGGCGGAGACGCACAGCGGCAGGTCGCCGACTCGGCGCTGCAACCCGTGGATGGCAGTCAGGATCAGGTTGAGCGGGTCGGACGATGCAGGGTGTGGGGGGGGGGTGCGGCGGGATTGACAATGGGTGCGGTGGTGGCAGGCAGGGTATCGTCGATGGCGGTGGTGGTGACGCCCAATGAAGCCATGGGCTCTGATACCAGATTGTTACGGACTAGGGATCGGAGAGCGTAAGAATGCGAGGTGGGAGGTCGGGGCTTGAAGGACCGGCGACGAACAGGCGGAGCCGTCATCGGTAGATGGGTTTTGGACGGGGAATAGCAGGTCACGAGAGGAGCCGCCAGGGAGCAAAGGGAGATTACTCTTCCATTAAAGATTTGCAGTACTTATACAACCCAATCCTAACAAACTCAATAACAACTCAAACCAAATATCTTTCCTAAACTCTAGGACTCTGATAATTGATTGGCAGCAGCTCGGCTGCGCCCTGGTGACCGCGCACTGGCCCTTGCCCGACTCAGCCACGGTGCCTGCGCTGGTACACATTGCCCGTCATGACAGGTACCCTCTCGCTCAGGACACTGCAGTGACCTCCTGGTAGTGCTTTTTTGAAAACTGTTTAAAACGTTAGCAAAATAAATGAAAAAAATATAATGGCATCGAATAAGACTGACATGACCGCTACCAATGTAAACCCCAAACATATCTAGACTGGCGGTCAGTATACCATCGAACTAGTGTAAAAAACTGCAAATGATGACCGTGCAAGGTTCAGCTATCCGTTGCATGGAGACTAACTAGCAAGGTAATCTAACACTGCAAATGATGACCGTGCAAGGTTAATGGCATAAATTAACAAATATATCTGCATATGACCATCGTTTAGCAGCTAGTGTGGTTTCTAGCACTAATTAGGGAAGTGAAACCAAGATCAGAAGTCCAAAAAGGCATTTCCACAGGAGTATGTCCAACTAAAAAATGGCAGAAAATGATCAGTGGCTGAGGAAGGTCAAACACTCATTGCAGCTCCTAATTGATGCATGGGTATTCCACAGAGCATGATGGAAATGGTTATACGGTAAATGAAAACATGCATTACCCCATATTCTCGTTTGTTGATTCCTGCCCCCGAGCGGATGTATCGCAAAAGTGCCTCTGATCTTCTTGTAAAGAAATCATTATAGTCGATTCCATCAGGTGGTGAGAGTTGAGCATGGGTCAACACAACCAATGATCTTCGCCAAATATCTTTTCCAAATGAATTGGTGATGGCTCTTATAACCTGTTCATCCAGTGTATCCATTCTATACGCATCCAAGCGATCCACGTACAGGAGAACATCGATAGTCTTGCCTAGCAGAAATCTGCAATATAATTGATAACATGTAAGATATATGTATATTAATTTAAAAGAGGCTTCAGGAGTTGCTGTTTCACTCATTTGCACTTGCCACACAATGTCTCACTTGTATTTGGATCCAAGGGTAAATGTAGGTGAGACCAGCAAACCACAAACATTTCAGTTAGGGTGGGCACATTTAACCCGAAAATCGAACCGGACCGAAACCGAACCAAATTGTCAGTTTTCGGTTTCTCGGTTCGGTTTCGGTTTTTGCATCTGGGAGCTTCGGTTTTCGGCTCGGTGATCGGTTTCGCTCTCAAACCGACCCGAGAAACCAATCAAACCGAAAGCACTCCGACGTCCGCCCAGTCCAGGACTGTGCCTGTGCACCTGTACCCCCTTCCCAGTGTCCCACCGTGGCCCAGCCCAACAACAACACAATCCACCACCCCACCAGAGCCCAATAGGCAGTACAGGCTTGCTTCTTCAACAAAAGAAGGCAGTACAGGCGTGCAGCAGTAGCCCGTCGCGACTGGGAGCGAGAGGGGCGGGGCGCCTGCGACTGCGACGGCCTGCGTGCGAGACCGGAGCTGCAACGGCGTGGCTGCTTGGGCGAGCGGCGAGCGCGTCGGCGCAGAAGCGCGGGCGAGAGGGGCGCCACTGACGCGCGTGCGAGCATGTGAGCAGAGAGGTGCGGCCACGCATAGCGGCGCCAGCATGGTGGACTAGCTGTGAGCGGCGGCCGGGGGACACCGCAGGCACAGCGGACGAGATCCCCACACAGGTACGAGATCTCACAGGCAAATCTCGTTTCAAACCGAGCACTGAACCGATTAAACCGAAACCGAAATTGTCGGTTTCTCTTCTTCTCTAGAACTGATCGGTTGCTGCTTCTTCCAAAACCGAAATTCTTTCAGACTGAATAACCGAACCGAATTATCGGTTTAAACCGATTGCCCAGCCTGACATTTCAGTAGGTTAGTTTAATCAACTATCCTCAGACTGGACACAAGTTCTTCAACTAAACACCTCGACATGCCCCAATTCCACACTTTAAGATGCTTGCCCAAAAACGGTTATTTTTCCTGAGGTTTTAGTAAATATATAAATAAAGATAAGTTAATGCTGTTAGGGCTGCATATGGACTACATCGTTCAAGATAACATAGCCACTCTGCATATAAAGTCCAAAACCCAAATATCTGCACATTTTTTAAATTCTCTCTTGCTTAAGCTCTTCAAATTGCAAGAGGTTTGTTATCTTTCAGAACAAGCAATGTAGTTTAACTTATGAAATGCAGTCAAGGTTATGGAGTGTTTCACTAGACTAATAGTAGATCATAGTGTTGTCATGGTTGTAGAGAGTAATAGTAAGGATATGCATGTCACAAGCGGATATTCCAGCGCACGCATTTTTTATAGCATTCAAAGATCTGCCATGTAGTATTTCATGTGAAAACAATGTCTTCTAAATGTGCTACCCAAAGACCCTGCTAAATCCACTGTATATCCAACTGAAGCAACCAGATAGTATGAAACAATTCTTCCTTAAACTAGGTCCAGAACGGCAATCCTTTGTCAGGGCACAGTGCCACATAAAGCCCTATATTACATGCTATAAAATCTGTAACAAATTGCATCACTTTCAGGCAAGTATGGATATGACTCAACATGCTGAAATGCTGAAATGTCCATACCTCTTAATGATGTCAACAGCCTGCTCATTAATGTATCCACCTTCAATGAGCCCAGGAGTGTCAATAATGTTCAAGGTGAACCCTGCCCTTGTGCGCGAGCACATCATTGGTCTCAGACCCTCAGACTGCACGTACAACATCCAACAACAGAACCACACATAAGTTACTCTGGCAGGAGCCGAACCAGAAACTTAGAACATGGCGAAGCAAAACCTGGAAAGCGCTGACAGTGGTGACCCTCTCCCCGACGATGGAGTTAACAGTGGATGACTTCCCCACTCCACCTTTCCCCATCACCAGAATTGTTAATGTGCTCACATCCTTCACATCACAAACACAAGCAGAACATGCATTGATCACCAATTCTTAAAGAAACATAACCAACCAGAAAACACGACTATCCCTGACTAATATACTACCTCCTGCCCAATTCATTTGCCATCTAGGACAATGTAGTAGACCAAAGGCATCTTCGGCCCGGCTTTATTGAAAGCAATTTTCTGGAGGTAGCAGTTTACATGATAACGTTTAGACATTGCACAGCTAGGTCGCCAACTCTAAGTGCAGACCTAGCGTGCGTAACAAAGCTCTACCAGAGACAAGCTCCTAAACTCTACAGAGCCATAACTCACAATTTTGACCATTACTTCCTCTGAGTCCACAATAGTATGAATTGCCAAATTGTAATGACATTGCAGTTGCAGTACTTTTTGTTAGCTAATCTACTGCCACCTTGTGTGAAACACAGCAGAGGAAGGCGGCGCCGACTTTGCCCCCTGCTGTAATACTGTAGCCGCTGCAGGTGCAGGCGCCGCACGGCTCACCTGCAGCACTGTAGGCACATGCAGAGGCCGGCGCAGAGTTAGCCCTGTATGCTTATCTAGTTACTGTTACAGCATGTGCGCTGTACTTTAGTTAGATAGATAGAGTTGTATAAATAGGGCACCAAAGCCGATGATGAGGATGAGGCCACTATCCTTATGGCGACGTTCTGTGCACTGCACGACGTCGAGGCCATGGAGAGGGAAGAGGCGACGACGGTGGAAGGATCTAGCAAGGCCCTGAAGACCGTCAACCTCGACGAACCACACGCCCAAGTCCATCTTGGGCATGTGGGCGTCGACCGAGAGAAGCGGTGGTATCACGGACTCGGTGCGATAACCACATGACGGGCTCAAGGACTCCTTCTCCGAGCTCGACGATGATGTTACTGATGACGGTGAAGTTTGGTGACGGCTCAAGGGTGGTTATCCAAGGGCGCGGCACCATCATCTTCGAGATGCCGAACGGGAGCACCGCGCAGCTAACGGATGTATCTCGTGATCCCTCACCGCTGCGTTCCAAAGATCATCGGCATTGGTCAACTGGATGAGCGCTGTAGCGAGTTTCGATCAAGGACGGCGTTCGAGGATCGAGAGACCGGGCAATGACTTCTCGCCAAGGTGAAGAGGTCCTCGAACGGTTGTACCGCCGACCAAAGGTAGAGCGGCCGGTTTGCTCGGCGGCAAGGCACTCAGAAACCGTGGATGTGGCATGCCCGGTTCGGACATCTCGGTTTCGACGCTTGGTGGTGGGGAAGATGGTCCGAGGGCTACCCCACATCAAACACGGAGGCGAGCTGTGTGACAGCGGCCTGGCCGGAAGCAGAGAAGGCTACCTTTCCCAAAGGCGGCCAAGTATCGCGCGAAGGAAGCTCTCGAGCTAGTTCACGGCGACCTCTGCGGGCCGATCACGCCTGCTACATGCGGTGGTCGGCGGTACTTCCTCCTACTGTGGATGATTGCGATCGCTACATGTGGTCGCAACTCCCGACGAGCAAGGACGAAGCGGCGAGTGGCGATCAAGAAGTTCAAGACGCGCGAGACCGAGAGCGGCAAGAAGCTCCGTAATCGAGGATCGATCGGGTGGCGAATTCACTTGGTGGAGTTTGCTACGTCTTTGCGCGGATCAAGGTGTGGGGCAACATCACGCCGCTACCGTACTCGCCACAATGTAATGGCGTGGTGGAGCGACGGAACCGCAGAGCGGTGGTCGGCATGGCCCAATCCATGATGAAGGCCAAAGGGATGCCGCAAAGTTCGGGAGAGGCGGTGACCACGGCGGTGTTCATCCTCAACCGCGCTCCAACCAAAGCCCTAACGGGCAAGACGCCGCTCGAAGCTTGGTGCGGAGCAAGCCGAACGTGTCATTCCTCCGGACATTCGGTTGCATCGGCCACATCAGAAGACGGTTTAACCTCACCAAGCCGGAGGACAGAGAGCACACCATGGTGTTCCCTGGCTACGCGGAGGGGTACCAAGGCGCATCGGCTCTATGACCCACGCGGAGACAAGGTGGTATCTGCTCTCGCGACGTTGTGTTCAACGAGGCGACTTGGGATCCGCATGGTCCCGAGCACGGGGAAGCGGGAGGCTTCACCAACACCTTTGTCGTCGAGCACTTGGTCATCCACGGCGGTGGAGACGACTGCGAACAGTGCCACGCACTCTCGAGAGGAGCGCCGAGCACTCCGGCGGTAGAGTTGAGCACTTCGGGCAAGCGACTGGCACTTCAGAGGGGATGCCGAGCACTCCGGGAGGAGTGTCGAGCACTTCGGAGGGATGCCGAGCACGCCAGAGTGGAGCCAGAGGGGATTCTGCAGCGGTGGCGACCACTTCAGATTCGTGCCGAGCACTCCGTGGCGGAGCCAAGACGCCTTCTTGTGGTTCCGACCACTCCAAGATCGAGGTCGGGCACTCCTACAAAGCGAACACCGCATGAGTTATGACGAGCGATCCGAGCGATCTCTGCCGAACACTTCGGTGCTATCTGTGGGCACTCCGCGGAAGAAGGAACTTCATCACCCCGATCGAGTTCGCCTCACCTCCAAGTGACATCACCGAGTTCGTGGGCGCCTACCACGAAGGTGAGGAGTTGAGGTTCCGCAGTCGGACGACATCGTCGGCGCAGACGAACCCTCGTGTCTCAGCGGGTAGGTCGCTCAACGACGCAGAGCTGCTACTCGTCGGTCTGCAGAGGAACCACCCACGTTCGCGCTAAGCCGAGCGCAATGGAAATCGGGCGACGGACAATGCCGAGGAGATGAAGGCGATCGAGGAAAACGAGACTTGGCGACTCGTCGATCCACCCCTAGGATGCCGTCCGATCGCCTTGAAGTGGGTGTACAAAGTCAAAAGGGACGAGCTCGGCGCCATTGTCAAGTACAAAGGCACGCCTCGTCGCCGAGAAGCTTTGTCCAAATATGAGGGCATCGACTTCGAGGAGGTCTTTGCACCAAGATGGCGCGATGGAGTCGGTCCGTTTGCTACTTGCTTTGGCGGCAAAGAAGGATCGGCGCGTCCATCACTTGGACGTTAAATCGGCCTTCCACAACGGCGAAGTGGCGGAACGGTCTTCGCTGGGCAACCTCCGTGGTTCGGCTGTCAAGGGAGAGGAGCACGAGGTGCTCCGATCGCAAGAAAGCGCTTACGGGCAATGGCAAGCCCTCGAGCATGGAACGCCAAGCTTGACACCACGCCGGGCGAGCTTGGGTTTCAGAGGCTTGAATCGAATCGAACGCGCGCTTCTACACGCCGACGACGGGGAAGGAAGAACTCGTGGTAGGCGTGTATGTGGATGACTTAATCGTCACCGGCGCTACAAGACGGAGGATATCAACGACTTCAGCGAGAGAGATGCGGCTGCGTTTCGAATGAGCGATCTTGGCGCTCTCTCCTACTACCTCGGCATCAAGGTGAGAGCAGGGAAGGAGGAACTCACGCCCGGCAAAGCGCGTATGCCTCAAAGTCGTTGGAGAGGAGCGGCATGGTGGAGTGCAAGCCATGCGTGACTCCGATGGAGGAGCGGCCGAAATCGACGAAGCGACAACACCGCAAGCGAAAGTAGATGCAACACTCTACCGAGCATCGTCGGCGGTCTGCGCTACCTAGTCCACACAAGGCGGGACATTATGCGTTCGCCAGTGGGCTACGCTGGCCGCTTCATGGAGGATCCCGAGAGGATCATCGGGTCATGCGGTGAAGCGGCTACTACGCTTCGCCAAGGGGACGGTGAATCATGGAATCATCTTCCCAAAGACCGGGAAAGTAGGTCAGCACTCACGGTGTTCGCCGATGCGGACATGGCGGGGACATCGACGGATGACGGAGCACCTCTGGCGTACTCGCCTTCCTGGGTCGGCCCCAATTTCATGATCGTCGTCCGAAATGTAAGGTGGTGACGCTATCTACGCGCGGCGCGTAGTACGTGGCGGCGCCACAATGGCGTGCGTTGTTGTGTGGCTACTACTGGCACGCTGGGCGAAGCTAACCGGCGTGGAAGCTCACCCACCAAAGACCGATGGTGGACAACCACCGCCATCGCCCTCGCGAAGAATCCAGCTCTGCACGCGGCCGGAGTAAACACATCGACGTGAAGTTCCACTTCCTCGTGGATCGTGTTGATGGAGGATGATCGTCATCGAGTTTGTCGAAACCGGTCGGCAACTCATGGACGTCCTCACCAAGCCGCTTCGGACGACTTCGACTCACGGAGTGAAGGAGATGATCGGCATGGAGAAAAGCAAGGGTTAGCGAGAGGATTAGGGAAAGATTGTTAGCTAATCTCGCCACCTTGTGTGAAACACAATGAGAAGGAAAGCGGCGCCGACTTTGCCCCTATTTAGAATATCAGAGCAGGCTGCAGTGCAAGCGCCGTCTGACGGCTCACCTGCGCAAAGATCAGAGGCACATGCAGAGGCCACAGAGTCAACAACCTCAGATGCTTATCTAGTTATCAAGTACGAGATGTGCGCTGCAGATTTTAGTTAGATAGATAGAGTTGTATAAATAGGACACCAAGACAACTCAAGAAAGAGAGCTCAGATTTGCCATCACACAGACAGAGCCTCGGCCAACGTTGTTGTCTTGTATTGTGCGTGCTTGCTCTGTTCTCCCTTCTTCTTTTAGCTCGATCCATAGTGTGTGGGTACGGACACAACCGGTATAGTAGTCTGGGAGACTAGTGGTCTGGAGACTAGTGGTCTGCTCTGGGAGACTAGTGGTCTGGAGACTGGTTCACTATCGTCAGACGGTGATCCTGTGGGCCTAACACTTTTGACAGTGATCCTGTGGGCCAACACTTTTGAGTTCGATGTCATTCATTTTCATGTGATAAGAAAAATAATTCCATGCATAATAATGATTGGACTTTCCATGGCACACATTTTCGGATGACATCTATTTTAGACCGGAGGTCATAACTGATTCACACATAGAACGTTGCATAGAAACGTGGCGGAGTACCTCCTCCTTGAGTTTGCCGAGGAGCTCGTGCAGCTTGGTCTGGGTGGCCGCCGGAAACTGCTGCAGCCCGACCCACTCGCGCGGTATCGGCGACGCCATCCTCTCCCTTCCCTTACCCTGCCACAAGGACGCGCGTTCCACAAAACCAGAGACAAAAAACCAATTTTGCCAGGACGGAGCGGAGTGTGCGCACGGCGGGTCAGGCGTAGATGCTTACCGGGAGACGCGGGGCCGGCAGTTAAAACCTAGAGCGAGGGCCGGGTCGCTGCGAGGGGAAGGCGGCGAGCGGGCGGGCGGGCGGGGTCACGGCGGCGGGGGTTTATGCGAAGGGAAGGGATAAGGAGAGCGGAGGGGGTGATGAGATGGATGTTGGGGCTCGGTCGCTGGGGTGGGGTGGGGTCTTGCTTGGCCTCTTGCCGCTTGGGGACGGGGACTCCCTGTTCCTTGTTCTTTTTCCTTTTCCCCTTTTCATTTATTTTCTCTGTGGGCTGTACCGTGCTAAACGATAGCCTACTCATGGGCCTGTGGCTTGGTTGCTATAAAAGTGCTCACTGTGGGCTGACGGGCCTTGGGCGCTCTCTAACGTTGTTAGGCTCTATTCTTTTTTAATCTATATACTCCTTTTCAATTTATAAAAACTAGGATGGTAACAACTAACAAAATTAGAATGGAATTACGTGCAGATAACGTGGATAGCTTGCATTAAAAGGTTCAAAGTTAATGGGATGACATGATAATTAGTGGGAGATGTTGTGCATAGTTAGTGAGAGATGACGGGATGGTTTTCATGTTGAGATTGACTATCAAAAACTTATGCAGCCTCAGCATCGCATAATTTTAGAAGTAAAATTTTAATGGAGACAACTCTACTTATATATATTTTGAGATTAATGGCTATTTTGTCCCGTAGCCGTTGAACCAGTAGTGATATTACCATCACTATTAAATTCCAACCACTTCCTCCGTTTTTTACATATCACATTAGCTTTGTCATAAGACAAACATTACAATCTTTGACCACGATATCATATGAATTATATGTTATGAAAGTATTTCTCATAGTGAATCTAAATACATAGATCTTATACCATGAATCTATATTTTTAAATCAATGTCAAAAATATAAATGTTTGACTTAGAACAAAGTTAATATAATATGTAAAAAAACAAAGGGAGTAACTATTAGTGAAGTGCTGGGGTGCGGGACTAATGTTCACTTCTCTAGTAGTGGCATGTGGTTCTACCAAAACTTCTCCCGAATTATAATGCACTTTAGCTTTGTCCTATATCAAATACTCTATCCCTCCCTTTTAAGTGTCATTATGGTATTCGTGCTGGTCAAACATTTTTAAGTTTGACTAGATTTGTAGAAAGTATTGACAATATTTGTATCTCTAAATAAGTTTATTATAAAAATAGAATCAATGATCTATCTAATGATACTATTTAGGTACTATAAGATTAATATTTTATTATATGTATATTTGGTTAAAGTTTGGTATGTTTGATTTCTCATGAAATGAGAACGACAATTAAAAAGGGACGAAGGGAGTATATCTAACTTTATTACCAAGCTTTTAGAAAACTGATAGTCACAAGTTCAAATAATGAACTACCATAACATATTTCGATTTGATATTGTGATTCCCTTTCTCATAGGGTTTGTCAAGGTTGGACAAATTTGGCTTATAATAAACATAAAGTGAGCTATAAATTGGAAGGGATGGTCGAAGTCTAAGAGTTTCCAAAATCCACTCCCAATCTTGACATTTTTTTGCAAGATTTTAAAAACTGTTCTCCAACTTCTTTTCTCAACTCAATCTTTCCGCACTCACACCGTATCAATTAGCTAATCTGGAAGTGGAAGGATGTGGGGAAGGATAAAGAGTAAAGACAAGAGTTCCCAATGCAAATCTACAAGAGATAAAGAAAGTATGAAGTGGTTGGGGTGATATGAAAATGGTCTAAAATTGCATTCTATCTTTTAGCCACTTGGAAAAGTCACTGATTTACCGATTGTTTTCTTGAAATTATTGGATAACTATTCTCCACAGAATGTATTAACCCAAGACAAAAACACAAAGATCTAGTAACAAAAGAAGACAACAAATAGGTTTCCATAGTGATTAGGTTATGTTCGCTTATGCTAAAATTTAGCTTATACTGATGTTTATACTAAAATAATATGAGAAGAAAACACTATTTTATAACTGGAAAGTAGCTCAAACGGACTTATATTTGCTTCTGGAAACCAGCCATGGTCCAGCAAGGCAGGCTCCTGCGCCAAGGGCGACTGGCAGTGGCAGTGGCAGTGTTAGTGGGCCAGTGGCGCCAATAGTTTCCATGTGATTATTATATTTGCGGCGTGGAAGGCGGAATGGAACAGTGGAAGTCGTTGCTCGCTAGTACAAAACCGCCAAGCTACAGAGCTACGAAACCATCACACGAAGTGCTAGCTACTACGACTACTACGGACAGAGCAGCCGGATACGTGCGCTGGCCGAGTCGTCGCAGGGCCCGGCTCTGGATGCATGGGGCCGGCATACAGACTGGTCTGGTCAAGCTCGGTCGGTGCATGGTCAGCTTGGTCACGTTTTACCACTGCGTCCAAGCTTGAACTCAGGTTTTCAAAGGTGACAACTGTTCGTTCATCTAGGCGGATACGTTGGACTAGCGTGACTGCATAATATTCCAACTTCCAGGCCATTCTGCCCTATGTGGCTTAGAATTTTTCAAGGCACGTCTACAAGCTCATTAAACAAAGAGTAAAGTTAATATCCGGTCCTTAAACTTACGGCGGTGTGTTATTTCGGTCCTTAGACTTAGAAAGTGTGTCATTTCGATTCTTAAACTTTATTTGATCCCATATTCATCCAAACGGGTATGGATCTGTACCCATGCGTAGAGACAAGACTTGATTGCTTGAAATAAAAGATTAGTGGGGCTATAAACAAAATTCCCCAGACACATAAATTAGATAAATATTTACGAACTTCTCGAGGGGTTATTTTGAAAAAAAAATCTTCCTCATTAGCCATTCCACGCGAGCTCGTCCTGTCGTGGCGTCGTCGATGTCGACGCGGCTGCCAGGCAGGCGCAGGCGAGAGCCACCGCGGCCGCGGCAGCCTAGGCACACGGGCAAGCCGCCTCCGGCATTGCTGCACAGGCGCGTGCGCGACAGTAGCAGCTGCCTCCGCCGCGACGCCCTGCTGGCCAAGTTCACCGACGACATGATGCCACTACTACAAAATTCAATTTGCGCAGCGTCGTCCCGAAGGTCTCCGTGGCGGGCTCCTATTTTTGTCCGGCATGGTAAATCCCACGATTTACCGCGGCGGGCACTTTCTATTTTCCGCAACGGGCATTTTTGCCCGCCACGATAAAACGATTTACCGTGGTGGGCATATTAAGATGCCCGCCACAGAAAATACCCTATTAACCGTGGCGGCCGTCATAAGGTGGCCGCCACGGTAAATCGATTTTCCGTGACGGACACATTATAAGGCCCGCCACGGAAAAGGCCACGGCCCAATAGGCACACCAGCGAGGCCCGTATCCAATTCTGATTTATCGGGCTTATATATACGGGGGTTTTAGGGTTTTCACTCCACCTCTCTCTCTCCACCACTCCTCCCTCAACTGGCAGCCACTCTCTCCCTCTCCTCCGATCCTCTCCTCCCTTAACCGGCGGTAGCCACCACTCCTCTCGGTCCTCTCGCACGAGGCACGGCGTCCCTCTTCCTCCCTTCCTCTCCTCCTCGTCCTCCCTCAATCGGCAGCCCTCCTCCTCCCTCTCCTCCTCCCTCAACAGGCGGTGGACGGCGGCTCGAGGCACGCGGTGGCGCGGCGTCGCGGCCGCGGATCCAGGCGTGGATCGAGGGCGCCGGCCACGGATCCAGGCGTGGACGGCCGCGGGTCCGGCGGTGGCGCGGCCGGGGAGGTCGGATCTACCATGAGCCCCTCCTTCCCCTTCTCCACTAGGCAGATCCAGGCGACGGCGGCCCTGGCGGAGGCCCCGGCGGCGGATCCGGCGGTGGCATGGCCGGGGAGGCCGGATCCGCCGTGAGCCCCTCCTTCTCCCTCTCCGCTGGGCAGATCCAGGCGACGGCGGCCCTATCGGAGGTCTCGGAGGCGAATCCGGCGGTGGCGCGGCCGGGGAGGCCGGATCCGCCGTAAGCTCCTCCTTCCCCTTCTCCACCGGGCAGATCCAGGTGCCAGCGGGAAGATCCATGCGGGGGTAGCCCCGGTGGAGGCCCCGACGGCGGATCCGGCGGTGGCGTGGCCTGGGAGGCCTGATCTGCCGTGAGCGCCTCCTTCCTCTTCTACATCGGGCGGATCCAGGCGGGGGCGGTCCGGGCGGAGGCACCGACGGCGAATCTGACGGTGGCGCGACCGGGCTGGAGCTGCGGCGGATCTAGGTGACGGCGGCGGATCGACGTCAACGGCGAGATCTAGGTCCAGTGCGGCCCAGATCCAAGCCCGTGTGGGCTTTTCTTCTTCTTTTTTGTTTTTTCCAAATGATTTACCGTGGCGGGCTTCCTTAGGTGCCCGCCGCGATAAATCGATTAACCGCGACGGGCAAAGCAGCCCGCCGCAGGAAGGCCACGATTTACCGTGACTTCCCGGCAGCGGCGGACCGGTTTGCCCGCCGCGGGACACCAAAAACGGCCGCCGTGGATAAACATTTTGTAGTAGTGTGCTCCCGGCAGGCCTGCTCCACCTCCACTTCCACACGACTGCTTGGGCGTCGGGTGCGACGCCACCATCAAGCTCAAATCCCACAATGGCACTTCGCACGTGACGCCGACCCAAACTCCACGGTGCGCAGGTACGAGGCCACCAGGACGAACTGCCACCGCCGCACAGGCGCGCGGGCGTGCAGCCGATTCGGTAGCATAGGTGCGCCGTGCGCGAGCAAGCCCCTGCTGCCGCCGCACAAGCACGTGGCGCGCCGCCACGGCCACCGCACAGGCGTGCGGGCCAGCCGCGGTCACCGCCGCACAGGCGCGCGGCCGTTCAGCCGCGGTCGTCGCCGCACATCCCCGCCGCGGATGCACAAGCGCATGGGCGAGGCGCCACCACCGCCACCGCCACCGTATACACGCGCAGGTTAGCCGCCGTCGCCGCTGCACAGGCATGAGCCGCCACCGCCGCCACACAAACGAACAACAGTCGTCGCGCGTGGAGGAAACAGCACGCCGACGAGCTAACCATGGCCATGAGAGAGAGGTGAGAGCTGAGAGATAGAGCTGACACGTGGACCCAGACTCGTTTGGATGAATATGAGACCCAAACAAAGTTTAAAAAGTGGAATCACACACTTTTTGAGTTGAAAGACCGGGACGAAACACGTCTACAAGTCATGATCTTTACTCTTAAATAAATGTCTTAGAGACCAAATACTGCCATTTAGCAAGGTGGATTCTGGCAATTTTCTAGACGATGTTGGGAAGTCGCAATAAAAAAATGTTTTGCAGAAAAATATAGTAGTACAGTACTTGACAGTTTAGGAGCAAATTTATTAGGTGCTGATCTAACTACACTCTTTTTCAAATTCATGGCCAAAGTTTAATATGACGTATGGTCGTAAGTTATGTTGACAGTTCAAGTGCATTTTCTTTCTTTTCCTACTCTCATAAGCAGAGTTGTAAGGAACTTAGGATGTGACGTGGAACTAAATTAAATATTCGGTGCAAATTACTCATTCGACACATCGTGAAATGCCCTTTTTGAAATAATAATTTTTTAAAATTTTGAAAGGAAGCACATAAATATTATATCAATAGATGTATACATTCTTGCAAAAGTTGGAATAAAATTGTTTTATAAACATTCATATGAAAATGATAAATTTCTTGAGCATATGTAGGGTCTATTTGGCACGGGTTCAATTTCGAGATTGGCAGCAGCTTTAGGCTTTAGCGAGGAGGAGGTGGAAGAGCCAGAGGAGGAGCTACTTTTTCTTACAGAAGAAGAGCATGCACAGAGCCAAAACTACAATTTGTGGCTAATTCCTCCAACTCTAGCTCCTCGAAAAGAAGCACATGAAGGAGAAGTCATGTCAAACATACACATAATAGAAGACAAAATCAAATGAATTTTTGTCTTATTACACATGCACATGAATTTTATAATTTTCATACATATTTTTAAAAATTTCTAAGTATATGTTTTAAAGAAGTTTTCACGATTACACCGGGCATGTTCCTGACTGAATCGTTTGCTTGGTAGCAATGAGTGGATTCGACATGAGATAGGGCTTGTCTATACATCTATTGAATGATTTACCAATCCCAGCTCTATCATATTTCCAGCCCTTCAATTTGTATCTCGATCAGATGTCCAAAATCTCATTATACTCTCTTAACCTCACCTATTTTACCCCGCCTGACCTAACTGATATCATGTCACCCCATGCGCTACCTTGATCTTAACTGACGTGTGCCATGCTTCACTCCACCTTTTCAACATCGTAGCGTCATCGATCTCTAGCTACAACGAGACTTGATAGCTACTACCCCTCCACACTCATCATTAAGTAATTGCAAGACGTTTGCTCTGCCCTTTGCTTCTTTTTCGCTAAGGGCATATTCGCTTGAACTTATCAGCCGGCTTATCAGCACAACAAAACAGCTTCAGTCGACTTATCAGCCGGCTTTAATACCAACCCAACAGGCCCTAAATCTACAGGCACCACTCGCCTCTGCAACTCTTACGGCCGTTGCCTTTGCCAAGACCAGAACACACCTACCAAATTCGTATGATAGAATCCACCTCTAGCCTTAGGAACTCCGTTCCACCTTAGATCTCGATGTCTCACCTCTTGTTGGGCTATTGGGCTCGTTCGGCTGGTGCTAAAAAAGCACCGTAGCCGGCTGAAATTTACTGTAGCCAGCTGATTCATCTCACAAATTCCTTCAGATTCATCTAAGCAAACGGGACCATTGTGTTGTACTGTACTGTACACAACTATGTAAAGGACTTCGAGACCTTACACTTCAAGTGATGTTTCATTGAACTTCAGAAAGATATTGTCAATCAGTGTTTCCAATACAGGTGGGACAGGTTACAGTTAGGTAGACTAGCCATATTTTCGTGACAATTAGTATGTTCCAATGCTTAAATACTGGATGTTAGCACTAGTTTCCATCTGGTGTATTAGCATATACTAGTATATGCTTTGTTCGCTTCGCTGATAAGCCATGACTGAAAGTACGGTTGGCTGATTTGTTATAAGAGAAAAATATTATTCATTGACTAAAAAAATACGACTTATAAGCCAAGCGAACATGGTGATAAAAGAGAAATCTATCTTCACGTTACGATGTTCTTTACTAAAAAAACTGCAGACTATCCCATACTTACAAGCTCAAGCATACTAAAAAGTTACGGTAGATCCGTAGATGCAAATATATCCGTTACAATCTTCTAAACAAGAAATCTACACACAAGTTCTTCACAAAACGGAAATCGGATCTAAGTTGTCATTTGAACTAAGCTAGCTTGCTGAAATAGCGTGGAAGCATGCCCAGCAAAATTTACACACAAGTTCGTCACAAAACGAAAATCAGATCTATGTTTTTGTTTTCATTTGAACCTAAGCTGCTGAAATAGCATGGAAGCACACGCCCAGCAAAATTGCAACTATCCTATCAACTTACAAGTTAAATCGTCTCTCTATTTATACAAAATCCACCTTTTTACATCACAGTTGCCTTTGATTTAAGATGACAACTTGTTCAGGCCTCTGAAATCCACAGCGTCGACGCATTCGCCTACGCTCTTGTACTTGTTGAGCATCTTGAGCAGCTCGGTGGCCTTCTCCTTGGTTGCGTCCCTGCAGCCGACCTGCAAGAGCAGGAGCAGCTTCTGGAACGCCCCAACCCGCAGCGCCTCGACAAGGCACCGCGTCACCGCATCCTCCTCCTCCTCGCCGTCGCTGTGCGCCTTTCCAAGCCGCCACATCGCCGACACGGCGAGTTGGGTGGCCAGGTCGGACACGCGGAACATCTTCTTGACGAGCATGGGCACGGCGAGCGCGTGCGCCCGCGCGCTTGCGCGGCCTTCCTCCGAGGCAAGCACCGCGTCGAGCACAGCCAGTGCCTTCTCGGACATGCTCTTGTCGGCGTCTACAAGGGCCTCGATGAGCACGGGGACGAGCCCGGCGGCAGCAAGGCGCGCCGCGACACGCTCGTCGTATAGCGCCAGGTGATAGGTGGCGACCATGCCGGCCTTGGTTGCCTGTGGGCAGATCGGAGACTTGATGATCTTTGACAGCGCGTCTACAATCTCGTCGATCTTTCCGCTCAGATCAGTGAACACTCCGTCGCACGAGACGACCTCCTTGATTGCCAGCACGGCGTTCAGCCTTCCCGCCAAGCTTCCGTTCTCAGCAATGGCGACCAGAGACCCCAGCGAGGTCGGCAAGCCCAACGTCCTGGCGGCCTCCTCGTCCAACGGCATCATGCAGACCAATGCCGCCAGGATGTCCTCAAGGACGCGCCCAGCTGGTGCGGCGTCAGCAGAAGCAGCGAGCGACTCGAACGCGGCGGCGAGCACGCGGCCCGTGCCGATGGACGCGAAGCAGCGCCTGTTCCGCTCGCTGTCCCTGGCGAGGGCCTTTATCTTGGCGACCACCTCGGCGCACCGCGCGGCGGCGTCGCGGCAGCGCGCGGATCCGGCGAGGTTGAAGAGGAGCTCAGAGGCCTGGACGGGCGTGACGGGGATCTTGGGCGTGGGGATGCGCTCGACGCCGCGGGACCGGTTGGCGACGCACCAGTCCTGGATGACGCGGCGGATGGCGTGGTTGGGGACGAGGTCCTCGTGGCGGAGCGGCGCGTGGGTGACAGGGCAGGTGGCGCGGCCCGTGTCCAGCCACGCCTCGATGCTCTCACGGTCGTACGTGATCCCCGTTGGCGCCGTGACAGGGTCCCGCATGAGGTCCAGCGAGATCGGGCACCGGAAGTGCGCCGGGATCGCAAGCTCCACGCTGCTGCTGCTGCCGCCGCCGCCGAGCGACACCGCGGCCTTGGTCGCCGCCCTCCGTGCCCTCCGCACCAGCAGAGCCATCGGAACCAGCGGAAGGAAGCTAGAAGAGCTGGATTTCGACGATGAGTTATCGGGGATGACGACGGAGAGGCGTGCTGGATTGGTTTCTTGGTGGGTGAGGTGTGAAGAGTTCAATGCGAAGACTGGGTTGGGAGGCAGGAGGAGGGCGGGTTCAAATAGGGAGGGAAGGCAACGGACGGGTAAAGGGTTTGAATTGGAACGTTGACGTTGAACGCGAGTTTGAATGCGTATAAACCGCGGGGGTGTGAAGAAACGGTCGGTAATGCCTCAACGCGCGCAGCGCGCAGCGCGCTGGCTTTAGTTAGGTGCCAGCAGTCACGCTCCCTCTTTTTCCTTTTGGGATTGGGAAGGTCCGGCACCGGCAGGTCTAGCATTTCAGGCCCTATATTTGGGATAACCGGGATCCTTTCACCCGAAACCTGTAGAATTTATACAAGATCTTTTACTTTTAACTGATATATACACGTGTGTTGCATCGAGATCATCATTTTTCGGACTAAACTTGGACGCGGACGCGTGAACTTAGAGGACTTCATATCAGACGCGGACACATAGATCTAGTCTTCGTATCGGAACTGGGTAGAACGTAGACGCATAAGCTCCGAGTGGAGGATGATTGGTACCGGACATAGAAGTGTGAGTAGGGATCGAGATTTGGTATCACCGAGTAGACGATGATGTTACGGTCTTTTTAGGTATAGAGATAGAGAAATTTACTAGCAAATGTACCTGTGTGTTAATGCACACCTTGACGCGCGGTAGTCCGAACGATTTGTGGCTTGAAGATTTATGTAACAGACGCATCGTTTATTTCAATATGTATCGGAATCGGACTACGTACTATCGCAAGACGCACAAACACACACAATTCTAACTTGTATTCATGAGTTCGTGTCAAATACGGATAACAAAAGACATGAGAGCACTTTGCCGGGAAATAAAAAACACAAACGAAAGAATCACTTTCCTCTCTAATATTAGCTATCAGCATGTTCGCTTGTTGGTTTCAGCCAGGGCTTATCAGCCATGATACAGTGTTTTCCTCTCACAATAAACTAGCATCAGCCGGACTCATCAGGCCATAAACCAACCAGCGAACAAGTTGTATATAGATTGGGAGCGGATCCAACATGGGGGCTTGCGGGGCTCCGAGCCCCCTGCCTCTAAATTTTTTAGTCATGGATGAAGAGGAGGAAGTTGAAATAAGAAGAGAAAAAGAAGAGGGAGGAAGAAGGGGGAAGATCACCCATCCTCCCACAAGTCCCTAGCTCCGCTCTTGGTATGGATATAGATCAATAACACTAAAATGGAAAAGTCAAGAGAAAAAAGAGAGAAATGAATGAACAATATAAAGCAAGAAGTTACCCCATGTCGTCTAAAAAAAGAAGTTACTCCATGCAAGTTCAATAGCCACAGGTGAAACCTAGGTTTAAGGACAAAAAAAAGATAGTATGAAGCTTGATGTTTATATCAGATTCTTACAATAAAATTTTTGAAATTGTGTGAAAATTATGGTGCACAGTTTAAGAACTATAAGATATGATCGAGCTTACTACGTGCAAATTGGCAGGGCTAGCCGCATAGGTAGGCCCACAGTAAAAGTTCAGTATTTAAATATCTAAGCTTGTGTTCATGCTATACATTTTTTTACCTATAGATAAAGTTTAATATTTGAATCTTAATTCTCACATTCATATTATAAAAGTTAAAAGAATTTGTCTGAAAAGTTCTACATGATTTAATTAGGGTAGAAACTACTTTGTGCAAGTTGGTAGGGCTAGGGCATTGGTGGGCTCACGATGAAAAGTTCGGTATTTAAATCTTTAACCTTGCGTTTAGGAGCTACAGCTATAAACTATAATGTACAAGTTGGCAACGCTAGGCACAGAGGTGTGCCCACGGTAAACTTTTAACTTCATGCTCACACTATAGTACTTTCACGAAATTGAATGAAAATTCTTGTGATGATTTAATTAGGTACAAGTAGGAGTTGCTCTGTGCAAGTTGCCAAGTCGGTAAGGAAAGAGCATAGGTGGGCCGACGGTGAGAGTTTTGTATATCAATCTTTAACCTTGTATTCATTGCTACAAAATTTTCATAAAAATATATGGAATTGTTGCAGATGATTTCATTAAGGTAGGAGCTATCCTGCGCAAGTAGACACAGCTAGGTGCCTATGTGTGTTCATGGTAAAACTTTAATATTTACATCTTTAAAATTACTTTGTTCAAAAAATAAATCTTTAAAATTACATTCATACTATAAAGTTAGAATAGGACTATCCTGCGCAAATAGGCACGGCTAGGTGTATATGAGTCCCATGGCAAAAGTTACCTTCTGTCAACGTTATAACATCTACACGAAATGCATATATTATACATGATCTAATCATGATATAGGAGCCATTTTATAAAAGTTGGTAGGGTCTATGAGCTCGATCATATGGATTTGGTTTGAGTTTTTTTTAACCCATTAACTCTTTGCTTTTTCATGTGTCAAACACGGTTTTATGGAGCGCTTTAATGATCAATTGGGTTGATCCGGTTCACGTTGTCTGTTTATTGTTTTGGTTTTCTTTTTTATTTTCTGTGGTAGCCTCCCAGAATTATTATTTGCTTGTATTTTTTTTTCTGTATCATACATTTCAAATTCATAACAATGACTCGTTGATCGCAGCAGTCTATCTATTTTACCAAATAGAACGACCATTCCCTGGTGAAAAGTGGAGCTTGAATAAGTCTTTCAGCATTCTTGTGCACGTTACGGTCGTTAGGCCGTAAATGATCGTGGATTATTTATTGCTGGCTGATTTAGCGTGAGAGAAAAATACTGTTCCAGCTTATAATCCACGATCGTATACGAGCAAGCGAACAGCCTGTCGTTGCAAATTATCAAACAAGTCTGCAGAGCCGGAACCGGTACTAGGGCCTTGTTTAGATTACAAGTTTTTTCACTCTCTCTCCATCACATCAAATCTTTGGGCACATGCATGGAGTATTAAATGTAGATAAAAAATAACTAATTACACAGTTTAATTGTAAATTACGAGACGAATCTTTTGAACCTAGTTAGGCCATGATTGGACAATAATTATCAAATACAAATAAAAGTGCTACAGTGCCCAATACTGATTTCTAACCCCAATCTAAACAAAGCCTCGCTACATTTCAAACGTAAGCACTTTCGGTCTGAAAAACTTGTCTCTCGTGCATCATGACGTTTGAAATGCAAGACATGGCGCTGTCTTCTTAGTTCTCCCTGAAGAATTTGTATTTTTTTTTAAAAGTTTTATTTTTCGTGGAGAGCGTTCTCCCTGAAGAATTGTGACCAGAGATTATTATGTGCCCCTGTAAGTTACGTGTGGCCATCAATAATTGTAGGTAGTAACTTTTAGTGAACTCTCTGGAAAAGCGGTTCAAAGAATGCAGCATGCAGTTCATCACATCACTATCCAAGAACAGCTCAAACCAATTAAGTGAGCTGGTCTAGAAACTCATACTAGTAACAGGTCAAATCACAGGTTGTCCTAAAACTGGCAGAAAGATGGCTAGTTCCATTGCAAACTAGAGCACTCTTTTGTTCTTTTCCGGCCCATGTGGAGTGCCTGAAAGCAACTCGGGTAAAGCCACCACTAAAATTCTTCCAGCACTGCTTGGTTCAAATTTAGCAACTGTATTAAAATCTTGATTGAAGACGCCCTTTTGTTAGCTTTTGCTTTACATAGCATTGAGCGCCGAGCTGCGTTGTGATCTGCTAAAAGTAAGCATGCTATGCAGGGCTACGAGAAAAAAGTTCTGCTAAAATAAAGTAGCATAGGCCCTATCGGCTTCGTTGAAAAACCATGACTGAAAGTATTGATCGCTGATTTGTTGTAAGAGAAAAACATTATTCCTTCGCTGAAACAGTACGGCTCATAAAACAAACGAACAGGGCCATAGCATGTTATCCAGCGCAAGAAGTTAAAAAATTCTTCAATGGAAATTGCTAATCTGAATATCTGCTTCCTATGAATTTTGCCTAACTCGATATCATGGTAGCATTCATTCTCTAGAAGCATATATATCAGCTGTCTTCTGAAGATTAAGAGTACCTACCTTCTCCTCATTATAGAAGCGGTAATGCTTTGAATCGGGCGTCCGTCCGCCTGGACGCTCTGTTGCTGGGCCACCACGCTAACTCAATAACCTACGCTCCTTCGTTTCGGAAAAACCATGCTCATCACTTATTCATATCCACTCATTTCTCTTCCTATCGCTCTTACCCGCTCGCCTGCCGCCTTCGCATGGTTGTTGGTCCTCCAAGGCACAGCGCGCGGTCACCTACAAGGCGCACCGCTTGACCGCTGGCCTTGACAGGAACGTCGCTCGGCTGCCTCCAAGTCGCGGCGCTCGGCTGCCAGCCCTGCTAGGCACGGCGCGCTGCTGCCCTCTCCAAGTCGCGGCCTCCCCGCCGCTCGTGCAGCCGATGCCTCCCTTCCGCGACGTGCAGCCACTACCGCCGGCCCGTCGCCTACAAGTGCTACCGGGGTCGGGCCGCTGCCATCGGTGAACACCACACACCGACAGCCTCCATTTCGCCGAGCAGCAAGGATATTTTGCGTTGAAAGAGCATGTTGCAAGAGTATGTTTCAATTGTTTCAGATATTTCAGAGGCATGTTGCAAGTGTTTGATATGGATGTTGCAAAAAATAGATCGTGATGTTGCAAATGTTGCAATCGTTGTACACGTATGTTGCAAGCGTCCGTTCCAAATATTTCATCTGCTTTTTCATACGTATGTTGCAAGTGTGCTTATTTGGATGTTGCATATGTTTCACACATATGTTGTAAGAGTATGTTCGAAATGTTTCAATTGTTTTAGCTTTTATGTTGCCATAAGTGTTTTTATGTTGCAACTTGCAAGTGTTTTATCTGGATGTTGCATATGTTTCACACACATAAGGGTATTTTCCAAATATTTCATCTACTCCAGATTTATGGTGCATTCAAGTGTTTCATGTTGCAAGTGTTTCATGTTTGAGAGCTATGTTCAGAGAGTCATGGGGGAATGGCCCAGGCACCGGAGGAAGGGGCACGGTGAGTCGAGGACCGGCGGATGGGGTGCGCGGCGCGCATGGGGTCTTGCGGACGAGGCATGCTCGTCCTCATCCTGGCTCCCGGGTCCCGCCCCCGCGGAGAGAGAGGAGGGGGTCAGAGGGGAGGAGCGGCAAGCGTGGGGTGGGGCAAGACAGACGGGCGTGGGTACGCGTGCGTGGCGGGACGAGGCAGACGAGGAAGGACTACAATGATATGGTGGGAGTGAGGCACGTTTCTGTTGGGTTGTTGGGTACCGTCCGATGAAATCCTGTTCCATCAACATTTGAACGCCAACAATTCCCTTAGGTAGTGTTTGGATGTAGATATTGGAGCCCAGACATTGGAATTGGAATCAGGTTTCCTCAATACTGTTGTTTGGATGCACATGGAATTGAGATTTGACATTGAAGATCCAATTCCTTGGTATTGAACTATAACTGAAAGAGGCCTATCCCAATACAGAGCCCGACCCCTCCATATTGAGTGGAATCGGACCCGACTGCCTCTTTACCGTGTGCGAGTGCCCTCTTCCCCTCGGCAGCGGGCTAGTGCCCTCTTCCCCGTCGGCAGCGGGCGAGCGGCGGCATGAGTGGCCTCTTCCCCGTCGCCGGTGGCCAGCGCCCCTCTTCCCCGTGGCCGGCGAGCGCCCTCTTCCCTTCGACGGTGGGCGAGCGGCGATGCGAGCGCCCTCTTCCTCGTCGCCGCGGCCAGCGCCCCTCTTCCCCATGGCCAGCGAGCTCCTCTTCCTCTTCCCCATGCCGGGGAGCTCCTCTTCCTCTTCTCCATGGCCGGCGGCGCGAGATCTGCTTCCTCTTCCCCCTGGATGACGGCGCGACCTCCTCTTCGTCTTCCCCATGGCCGACGACCTCCTCTTCTCCATGGACGGCAACACGAGATTCGCTTTCTCTTCCCCATGGACGGCACCACGGCCTCCTCTTCCTCTCCCCCATGGCCGGCGGCGCAAGGTCCACCATGACCGGCGGCGCGAGATCCACTTGCCGTGTTGGCTGGGGTCGAGGTCCCCTCATCGTTGCCGGGGTCAAGCTCCCCCATGGCCGCAGTTGAGCTCCCCTGCCATGGCTCAACATTTCAATTCCATTCTTTTGCATCCAAACAGAAAACAGTATTGAGTTACTTGCTAGGATTCCAAAAGTCAAGTCAATGGTCATCCAAACAATAGTATTCGAATTGCAGCCATTTCAATACCATGGCTGCTTTGGTATTGAACCCAATTCAATTTCAGCTCCTCCAATATCTATATCCAAATAGACCCTTATAGAAGTCGTAAAACACCAAAAAAAAGAAGTTCGAATTAGTATGTATGCATCACCTTGCTCAAAGAGGAAAGAGTGCTGATATTTCTGAAACTATTTCTTCGTGTCAGCATCAGACATATCATCAGCTGAAGGATTTTTTATTTTATTATTATTTATTTATTTATTTTATAAAAAATATATAGTATGAACCTCGAAAATTCCAAAAATATTCCTAAGTCGTCCTTCGGGACGAAAAACACTAAGGTAGGACGATTAGGGCACTCCCAACCCAGACTCTATGATAGAGTCCATCCTTATTTATTATGGTGCCACATCAGCATTTTGATGACGTGGAAGGCAATTCAATGAAGAAAGAGAAGGAAACCAAGTCTTATTTGGACGCTGGGTCTTCGATACTCCCGAGGCCACAAGAAACCACCATGCCTCGCGTTGTGGAGGGTAGCATAGAGTCGATGGATCCCATACGCCATCCATGCGCCGCCGCCGCAACTCCTCCCTCTCCCGCGCATGCGCTATTCTCCCACGCTCCTCCTCCTACGCACGCGCTCGCCCGAGCCCGCCATCGATCTCCTGTGTTTTCTCGACCTCCCGCGCATGCTCGTGGAGTTGAAGCCGCCGTCGTCGCCAAAGTTTCAAGGATGCGCGCCAATTTCAGGCCCTGCCCCCTCTAATCCCCCTCGATAATCTCCCTCCCTCTTCCACCCATCTCCCATCGGTTCATATCCAGGTCCATCCATAGCTCCCTTCGATTCCATCTCCTCCCCCATACACTGTGACCCAAGAAGATCCCCAAATCTCACAGATGAATCGATTAACAAAGACTGATTCTCAGCGAGGCAGAGGCGTCCTTAAAACCCTTCCTCCATCCGTCCATGGTGCTGGGATCTATGCTCTGGTCGCCGGTGCTGCAGCAGCCCATGCTCAAGCTAGAGCCATCGGCGTTCCTCAAGATGCTGGTCTTCCTCGAACAGGTGCTTCACCTGTTGGTGGATGGTGGCCAATGTCATCTCCTAGCGAAGGGTAAATAAACTCTGACTAAATCTCCTAACGAAGGTGCTCTTGTTGTTGATTATGTGTTTTTAAATTCTGGTGTATGGAAATTCATATGGTTGTAGGTTATACCCACCAGGAGGGTTCTCAAATTTGCTGCATTCAAACCCATTTGCTAACCATCCAAATGGAAATGAAAATTTTCACTTTGTTGGTGCTGGATCGAGTCAATCTTCAGTTTCACCAATTGACATGGGTGCTACAAGAACTCCCTCTCCAGCATAGCAAACTGTTGACATAGTGGATGATATAGATGCAGAAGAAGATGAAACAATTAACATTGATGAGACTTCTAGAACAGCCAACCGTTTGAATTGGTCGGTCCATGAAGACATACGACTGGTAGGTTGAAAGCATGCTATCTCCATGCACACTTGAAGATTAACTATTGTCTTTTTTTCATTCTGTTCTTTTTGTTGTTTAGGCCAGTGCTTTGGTTGCATAATTCAAAGGATCCAGTAGATGGAAATGACAAGAAGTTAGATGCTTATTGGACAGATGTTACTAAAGAATACAACAAGACCACAGAAAATAGTCGTAAGAGGAACTGGAACCAACTAAAAATACGTTGGAATCGTTCTAAGAAACCATTGATTGATTTTCATGAATGTTGGGTAAATGCCAGTAGAGTGTGGGAAAGTGGGATGAGTGATGACCAGTTGACTAACAAAGCACTAGAGATGTGGTCCGACCAAAATAATGGTAAGGCCTTCCATCTGCTGCATATGTGGAAGGTAGTACGTGGACAGCAGAAGTGGTCAGCATATCTTGCTAGGTTGAAGAAGGAAAAGGAAAAGAGTGCAAAGGCTCGTCCAGCTCAAATGGTGGATTTGGAATTAGATGGAGAAAAGCGACCTACAGGACATAAGAAAGCAAAAAAGAACTCAATGGAGAAAAGAAGTCATCTGATGCTTTGGCTGATTTTAGTGGAAAAGTTGAGAAGTTCATTGAAGCAAGCATGAAGAATAGGGAAGACAGAGAGAAGATGACTGAAATTCAGCAAAGCTTGGCTGCTAAGAAGATCGAAGCAGCTAGGCTTAACCATGAAGCAGCTCATGAACAAACTAACTGCAAAATGCTAGAAACTTACACACAGCTGTTGCTTGCGCCTACTGATCAGCTTAATGCAAAAGCTTTGGCTGAGAGAAACAAGGCATTGGAGAGCCTGAGACTTGCTTTATTTCCTAAGGTATGACTGCAGTCGACCCTTGTTTAATTTGCATATATATTAATTGCTTCGAAGTGTTAACTGATGGATTTGTAATTTTGTAGAATTGATTATGTAGTAGCTGAATGGTAACTAATGGTCTTCTAATTTCCATGGAATTGATTTATGCAAGGTAACTGAAATCCTTTTATTTCCTATGATCAGTGCTATTTTAATTCCTGTGAACACCCACTAGCGTGAAACTATAATGCATTCAAGTGTGAACTGAATAGCATGCAAGTGGGAAAACATACAGCCACGGCAATTGTGACTATATATAGCACAGCCACGGTACCTTGTAGTCATTGCTTCCCTTTCTTATATGCTACACGCTGCTACTACTTCCCTTTCTTCTCTGCTACCCGCTGCTATCCTTTGCGGCCATGGATGGAGATGACAGCATGGACCCTGTCGATCTGTACTCCATGGATGATTATCTTCAAGAGCAAGAAATTCTAGATGATTTAGGCGATCATATAGTAGCTGAGATGCAGTCTGTTGCTGATGTCATACAAGGTGGAAGAAGTAGGTGTGGTCCTAGGCGATATGTGGATAGGCCTCGTGAACAAGCCAGCAAGCAACTAATAGATGACTATTTCTCTCCTAATCCAGTCTACAATGAGACACAATTTCATAGAAGATTTAGGATGAGGAGACCTCTCTTTCTGAAGATTGTTGAGGCCTTGAGTGGGTGGTCTGATTATTTCACCATAAGATTGGATGCTCTGAATCGTCCCGGGTTTTTCACCAGTTCATAAGTGTACAGTAGCGATCCGTTAATTAGCATATGGCGGTTCTACAGACCAACTAGATGAGTACTTGAAGATGAGTGAAAGTACTAGTGTGGAGTGCTTGAAAAAGTTTATTCAGGGAGTCATTGAAGTATACGGCGAAGAGTACTTGAGACACCCCACAGTACAAGATGTGGAACGATTGTTGGAGATCGGTGAGCGTCGTGGTTTTCCTGGCATGATAGGGAGCATTGACTGTATGCATTGGCATTGGGAAAAATGTTCGTATGCATAGAAGGGACAGTATACCCATGGTGATCAAGGTGTGCCAACAATCATTCTAGAGGTTGTTGCTTCACATGACAAATGGATATGGCATGCTTTCTTTGGAGTGGCGGGGTCCAACAATGACATTAATGTGCTGAATCAATCTACTTTGTTCGTCGATCAGTTAAGAGGAGAAGCTCCCTAGGTGCAGTACTTTGTGAATGGAAGACAATATAGCAAACCTTATTATCTTGCAGATGGAATATATCCAGAGTGGACTGTTTTTGTCAAGTCCATACGTGCACCACAATCAGCTGAGCACAAGCTGTTTTCAGAACATCAAAAGGAGGCAAGAAAAGATGTTGAATGTGCATTTGGGATTTTACAATCTCGTTTTTGCATTTTGCGTCGGCCAGCGCGTCTATATGAACAAGGGGACTTGAGAATATCATGTTAGCTTATATAATTTTTCACAATATGATAATCGAGGACGAGAAGGATACAGAGGACGATTCGTTTGACTTGAACGAGGAAGCAACCACGTCTACTGTTCAGCCATCTACAATCACTCAAGGACATGATCCGGCGATGGAGGAGGTACTACAGAGAGATACCGAGATTCGTGACCGTGAAGCTCATAGGCAACTACAATCTAATTTGATTGATCACATCTGGCCAAAGTTCAGGAATCGAACTAATTAGGTAGAAATATTAAATTTATATATTATATACTACCCTGTTACATGAATACTTTCATATGACTATGTCACAATAGTTCTGTCCATCTCTCTTTTTCTTATAACACAGTTGTTTATTTACTATCTCATCTTATTTTACATGATGATCAGGGCATAAAAGTGTTGATGGTTTCTATCTGGAGGATGGTGGATTGTTTTTTGTAGGCAGGAAGACTTCTGAAGCCACGGCTGAAGATTATCTAAATACTATTATCTAATTATTTTGGTTTTCCTATCTATATTTCTGGTCTTATTGTAATGGACGCCAGTCTCAGTCATGATGCATGCTATATTTCTATCCTTATTGCTATTGTAATGGATGACTCGTGGCTAGCTTATATAAATTTTCATTGAAGTTCTGTGTAGAGTATCTTTGCTGGCTAACTGATATATTGTATGCGTTGGGTTCATTCACATATTGCTTCTGATGATATATATATCATGTATGCGGATGGTGATATTGTTAAGAGGTGTAGGGTGGGTCACACAGTTTATGCCACAATTGATCACCTTTCTTTGTGTTGAGTAATAAATGTTTTTATCTATAGAAACTACTATTACAAGTTCTGCATTGCGGATTATGGTTTCTTGTGATAGAGTCTTGGACGTTAGAGCATCTCCAAGAGTTTGCTATCTCAACTTGGCATCCATATAATTTTGGCAAAACAAGAAAAAATAGCCTCCAACAGTTTGGCAAAACAACTTGGTATCAATAGCAACTTGGCAAATCTTCCCTCCGCGCGCGCGTATACGGCTTGGCATCCGAGGCTCTTCGTTCGCTTAGCGGGGCTCTTCGTTCGCTTAGCGGGCCTCTTCGTTTTGTTAACGGGTTTTTTTTATTTTACCAAGTCAAAAATGCCAAACTCTTGGGAGATGGATTATTTTTTTACTTGGCATATAATTTTGGGAGTTGGCAAATCACAAGATTTGCCAAGTAAAATTTGACAAACTCTTGAATATGCTCTTAAGATTCTATGGGTAGAGTCTGGGTTGGGAGTGCCCTTAGTGCTTTTCATCCACGGGAAGATGATTTAGTTTTTTTACTATATTTTTTTAAATTACAAAATAAATAATAATAACAAAATAAAAAAATCCAGCGGAAGACCAACACTACCTCCGCATTCTAGATGTGCAGACGGCACACAACCTTCCAACATTTGGGGACTCGGGACACTATTAACCCGGTTTATAGACAAATAATACCATTGGCGGTGGAGTCAGTTCATGCATGCATCTTCGCGTGTTCCCATTCAGCCACTATATTCTTGGTCCAATCTGCTGCATGCGTGTAAATCAAATGAAGGTAAAATTTACCTAACATTTCAAATTCTCCCTCTGGACGTCCACTAGATTGAATCTTTGGTCTCATGATTTTTTTATAAATATTGGCAGTATGTTTGTTTGAACTGTACGTGGGAATGATTGATTGGTCAATCCCCGGTCTCCGTTGGGAAGTAGGTTCAGACCGACGAGGCTCCTTTAGTCGCTGTCATATTCGCAATACGCACACGCGCTCCTCTGGCAACATAAAATATTCTGTGTCCTGCACACATTCTGTGACCGAAGATGCAGCAACGTTTTTGTTCTTTATTTTCCACATAGTGAACTTCCATTAATAAGGCCAGGAGCTAAGCACCTTGCAAGTACCTTACATCGTACAGTACTAGTAGTTTATTTGTTACTTGTTAGCATGTGCACGGCATATATATGCAAAGCATTTTGTTAGCATGCAGACGCATTCGTAATTTCACATGCACCGTACGACAAGCTTTATTCGCAGGTCGCAGCAATCACACAGCGAACGAACGAGTGGGTATGCCTGCCTGCTTCCGAACTCCTACCACTCCATCGTCCAGCACAGCAGCTGGGACGGTGCGGACGTGTGATCTGCGCGTTTTCTTCTTCTCCGGCCGTCTTCCTCCGATGCCACGAAGAGGGACACGGTTTCGTCGGTACGCCGCAGTCCGCACGCGTGTTTCCGAGGAAGGCGAGGTCGTCGTCGCCTTTTCGGCCGGCGTACGCCCCGACGGTTTCTGAAGCAAACATGCAGGACTACCCGGCGGGCCGGCGCCTCCGCGTCCCCTGTGGCAGCTCGACGAGGTTCACAACGACCCGGTCCAAGTGTCCCCAACTTCCACCTCCCCGGTCCTTTTCATGTTTTGCCGTGAAGCAGATAGCGCCTGTGCCTACCTCAACTCTAGTCTTCGGAGGTTTATCCCATGATTATATTTCTCCCATATTACACAAGGATTAGAGTACGAACCTTATAAAAATGTTCTGGCAAAGATAAAAATAACAAAAAAATCAATTTCAAAGGATGATTATTTTAAGGAACTCAAATCTTTCCAAACCGAGGCTATATTGAAGCCTCGGGTTGCAACTTGCTATAGCCTTTCTTTTCCTCTTCTCTCAGAGCAGCAGCAACGTATGCTAACAGGAGCGTTAGCCGCGCCTCTGGAAAAAGTAATAGGCCATGTAGATAGAGCACTGCGTAGCTATCAATTTCCCCAACCCAAGTGAGTGCTCTCCTCTGATACAGCAGTGGGCTACGGCCTGCAAGTGTTGTGTCTTTGGGCACTGTGGTCCCTTGAAAACGCGTGGTGAGGTTGTGCTGCTCTTGCTCCAATGCACGCGACGGTGAGTGCTTCGAGTTTTGGTCAGACGAAACACTTACTGTAGTGCTTCTGCACTGCGAGGCTGCTGATAGATGTGACGTGGACACCAGTTACATATGTGGAGGTTGAGGCTAATAGCCACGTTGTCACGTTGGGGAAGCCCGGCCCCTACATGATGCGTGTGGAGCCATGTTGTTGTCTGCCAGAATAAAGAGGATGACATCGTGTCATTTAAGAGAAACAAGAGGGGCCAAACCCCTGCTAAAATTTGTTATAAAGAGGGCAACGGCAGGCAAAATTCAGCTCATACAATGGATGCGTTAAGAACCTCAAACCTTTCCAAATGGAGGCCATAGCAAAGCATCAGGTTGCGATTTGCAATGTCCTTCCTTCATTTCCTTTGATACCAATTAAAAGGTTCTTGATGTCATCTAGAGGGAGATTGAATAAGCGAAACCTATAGTTAAAAACATCTTCATGTTATGTCAGTATATACTCGGCCAAGACGGGTTCTAAAATCGGTTAGGTAAAACCAAATTGAACTAGAATAGCTACCTACTGCTCTATCTCAAAACATCTTTTATAGAGGTGTTTCTTTTTTATCCCAACAAACTTAGTCACACATCATATGCACACAGAAACAAGCATACCCAAACATATCGAGTCAAGCACAAGTAAAAAAAATGCGCAAATAGAGATTGAGAGAACTCTACTGATTTTTGAATGAGTACAGTACTCCAAGGGCACCAATAGTCGACTCCTTTAAAAAAAACTAGCCGTTAGTGTTAAAACAGCCTATTCACCCCTCTGGGTCTAAATTTTAATCCTAGCCTATTCACCCCTTTGGGTCTAGTTGATTCTTTCAACTGTGCTCATATGATCATATAGTGTTTTGTTAGTGACCCTTTGAAAGTGAGACAAAATGTGTCCATCGGATAATCCGACGATGGAGAAACACATGCATCGGATTCACAAAAACAACATTGAGCTCAATGAGTTCTTCCCTCCAACACTAAAAAGAATTCACAGAAAAACAAGTCAGTACATCGAATTTGTCAAAAACTATTCACGCAAAGCGAGTTACACCCTCAATTTTGCAATACAGACCGGCTGCCGCTCTATTGTAATATTGTTGTGTTCATCACCTGCAAACTAATTATTTGATCAACCCCTATACATCAACGGATGGCTGAGGTTGAACGCATTGAGTCCCCTACTTTAATTTTCGGTGATTTATGAAAACAAAAACATGTGGCGACCTTTGTTTTGCGGGTCAATATGACAAAGGGTTTGCCACATTGAGACCAAACTTGGTTTTCTTGCCCCTTAGTGGTTGGATTATGTGAATGAAACAAGGATATTCGAGGACACAGTAGTGTCGAAGTGCATGTGTTTGGGAGCACTTAGTGTTAGGGCTTTTGTTTATATTTAGTCGTACTATTGAGTGGGTCAAGATTAGTGGCTTGATCAAAAGCATTTTGATACAAATGTGAGAGTTACTCCGAATAAAGTTGATTAAGAGTGGCTAAAACAGATGGAGAATTAGTCTAGGGTTTCAAGAAGTTGATTGGGACAAGATCAGATTTCAAACAGCGCCAGAATTGAATTTTTTAGTGCCCTGGATAAATTGATCATGACCACTGGATCGTCCAGTGACAGCCGGGTCAAGTTGGACATGTTTGCTGATGGGCACCATGTATGTGTACGTTAGACGGCAAACACTTAGCGCAAGCGAAAAATATTACGTTACTCCATCCTAGGTTTGAACAGGTCTTAATTCACCTGCTGCAAACTTCGTCACGAAGAGAACGGAAACGATCGAAGTAAAACACTAACATATACCAGAATAGTTCAGCATGCAAGACGAAGAAAAGGCATGTGGATATTCAAACAAGATTTCAGAAAACATTTAAACTGTTTGATGACTGACCGATGCTAAAAATGATCACAATAACAAAACTGTCACCATAAGTTAAAAATAAAGACCTCTTAAAAATAAGACTCATACTTCACATGTTCGCCGAAACAGTATAACATTCTCTTCTTTGATGAAGAACACTATACACTAGAAATCCTACGAACTATGACATTTTAACAATATCTTCTGAAGGTCAGGAGCACCACAACCCCACCTGCATAACAATATCTTCTGATGGCCAGGAGCACCACAACAGCCACCTGCATCAAGCAAAGAACAAGAAAAATGTAACTCAGATATCCCCATAAAGGTAATCATAATTGAAGAATTCCATTACTCTGCCCGAAATGCGGATGTATCATGTATGCCATGCCCCATGCTTTACTGAAGCTTAACACATAGGCACTATCTGCTACTCATACTGCTATTGGTATAACAAGTAAAAATAAGAGGCGAGGATGACCTTACCCAGTGGGTTGCATACTGGACAAGCAGGCAGATTCATGAGCACACATCAAAACCAATCAGAGCCGCACTCATGGTTTATAAAACTTCTAGTTGAAATGAAGATATGTGTGCATTCTAGCCTTCATAGCGGTAGTACAACAAATAGGTGGCAATTAACTAATTTCTAATTTCAGGTGACCTATAATTATTTTTCAGCAAACCACATCAATGCAAACCCAATGAAATTATTTTCCACTCCACTCCATGTGTAATGGAAGGAATTGGGTTTATCAGGATAAATCCAATCCCTTCCATTCCATATGGACTGGAGTGGAAAATGAACTAATTTTCCCCCTCAATCTCTCCCAACATGTATGGATTGGAGGGGTTTTTCATCTATCCAAACAGACCCTTAAGGAGAACTTGCCTCATTAGGACTTCCCACAAACTGTTTTTCTAACATAAACCACGCCCTAAATCCGATTTTCTATTTCATCAGCCTTTTACTCATTTTTGTTCCGTCCTAGCATTCCATCAAATCTTGTCTCTGGTAGTCTTCCTCCCCTCCGCCGCTAACGCCCTCCTGGACACACCCTAGGTAGCAGCTTGCTGGTTCCCTTAGCATTCGTGCAGCTTAGTCTACCTGCACCTTGAATTCATGCGGCACATGCACCACAAACCACTTTGCTGCACACGACCACTATGAGGTGAAGCAACTCCAACTACATGAGCTCAGCGTGGGTTGGTGGTCCTTTTGCAGCTGGTGTGTTGGTGTGCCCAAGCTCAACACATCGCTGAAAGCTTGATCCCGCACCTGAGGTTCCATCCAAGCTGCCCACCGTGCAGCTGTATCTGCGGAGAACATGGCTTGAGCTCACCGGAAATCTATTTGGTTTCCACACCTGGAGCTTGGACAGCAGAGAGGGCAAATACAGGGAGAGGATGTGCTCATTTCAGAAAGGTAATAATGGTGAGAAATCCACAGAAGATGGACTAGAAAGGAAGGAGTGCTAAAATAGCAAACCGAATTTAGGGAGTGGTATGTTAGAAAAAGGGTTCATGGGGAGTGACACAGGCAATTTTTTCAACATTTTAACTCTGGTTTGGCCAACACTTACAAGTGCTGAAGGGCTTCTTTACTAATGAAAGCGTGGTCAAGGCAACATCAAACTAATCACCATCTGACATCCTTACAAATTCACTGCTGAGGAGAACTGGAAAACCTAATACGCATTGAATCACACTAAAACAACTAACCTTAAAACACGAGATCTACTCTTCCTTGAGGCGCTTCTCGGTCTCTTCCAATGCCTTAATATCCTTGTTGAATTTTACTATACGATAAATGCACCTGTACCAGAAAACAAATAATAAATAGTTAAAATTAAGACAAGACGGACACTCATGGGAAGTCAACAAAGCAGATTCTGCTGATGAGAAACTTTACCAGTAAAGGAGGCATGCTGAAACACAAAGGATGACATTCCTCTGAGCTTTAAACATCTGTGCAAGAAAAAAAATATCATTGAGACACAGAGGAACTAAAGAAACTAATCGTAAAACTCCCTTCCTACGAGAGGCTGAAAAAGCAGCAATATAATTGGTTGATATGGACAAGCTATTGGCCATAACTTCATAATTTTCTGAAGGGGTGTGGGTGATCCCCGTTACCAAACATACTAGAAGACGACCAAAAATCACATTCGAAAATCACAAAATCACAAAACATGAAAGCTAAGTCTATAAAAGTTTCACAACCGTTAAACTGCGCACAAGAAAATGAATGGTAGAGCCACAAATGTTACAAAGAGAGAAAACATTCCAATGGCAGAGATAACTCAGTGGCAGTAGTGTCCACTGTCACCATGCAGGCTGTTTGTTTTAAAGGTGGGTTAATTTATGGAAGCTTGATAATAGACTGTGCCCTTTTTGTGAATGTAATATTGTAGAAAGCTTATGTGAAATGTATGGATAATGGTTGCAAATGCTGATATAGAATAGAACTTACTTTTTCAAATTATCATATACAAATTAAGGGGTATATCTGCTATTATTTTTTCCTCTCAAACATGCCACAACGGTGGTAATTATCATGCAACCTGCATAGTTATGCAGGATAGAATGTATATATATATACGCTTATTAGTTCTTAACACAGGTACATACAACGTTACAGGACAGAAATATGGAATATGTTTAGGAAGATTGGTGTCCTTTTAAGAAATGTTGACATCAGTTGAGTTGGTGCTGTGTAGCTGCAAATGAACTTGTCACTTATGACATCTAACAAGATGTCTGCAGCAAATGAGAAAACATTAAGTTCCTCTAGAAATGTAGCTGATAGACAAGCCTCTTCTAATCTATGAGATGTTAGACTGCCATGGTTTTGAGCCCGTTACTTGCATGGTGGCCATAGAATGAAAGTTGAGTGGTTATACGACCCATACTAGACTATGTTTGTTTCCTCTGTTACCCACATGGTTTTTGAGTCGTTGCTTAGGCGTTGAGACATACCTCAGGTGTCAAAGGACGCCACAGGGTTTTAGTTATGGCATTCACCTAGGCGTCACCTAGAAGGCACCTAGGCGTCCAGGCGTACCTCCAGTGCTATAGGACGCCACATTGCCTCAAAAAACATGATTATCCATATTCCAATTTTGCTTCTGCATCTTGTCTGGTTCCTAGTTTCTGGTTCTCTAACTTATATATACTAAAAAATAAAACTTTGCTTCTTTCCAGAGCCATTTAAAGTTTCGAAAGTAATCATCTAACGAAGCTGGCATATCAAAATCAAATTGAGAGCATCACTAAAACTTTACAAAATACTTGGCCACCTCACGCTTTTCTATCTAAGGCAGTAGAACCGATACAGACCAACTAAACAACTGAGCCTCATCAAGGGGAAAACAATCACTACATATTTCAGATTTACAAAGCTAAGCAGGAAAAGCAGAACCCTAGAAGCACCACACAAATCTAAACATGGAAGGGATTCAATCACTCACAGATTTCTCGAAGTGAATGCGCTCTTCGGCGGTGCAAATCTCCGAGGTGCACATCAGCCTGTGCTCCTTCTTCCAGTAGATATCTGCACCCACATCAGGGGAAAAAAAAACAAATCAGGGCCCGAAACGGGGTAGCAAGCAGAAGGTCGGGGTGTCGGGGAGGCGGCGACGCACGCACCGAGGAGCTGGAAGGCGGCGAAGGGTATCACGCTGGAGAGGGGCTGCAGGAACAAGGACGTGAGCGCGACGATCTGGCCCCGCACGGCGCGGGGCACCGGGAGCGTGACCAGCGCAGCCACCGCCGCCTCCACCGCCACCACGCACGCCAGGATCATCCACTGCAGCGCCATCGGAACCCTGCTCGACTCGAACACTCTAGGAACTTCTCTCGTGAACGGGGCAGGGAAGGAAAGCAAAGCCGCGGGCGCCTCGGTCTCTCCGATCTGCGAGTTCGTACGGCTGGGGAGCGGAATGAATGTGGTGGGGGTTGGTTCGGCTTCTACAGGTGGACCGTGGACGGATCACGGACAGGTGGATTGAAGACGCGTCGCATCGGTTTCTTTTTCTTTCCTTCGTCTCGGGGCGATTTGCTTCATCGGCAAGCGATTCGGTGCGGTCGTTTTCGCGGCGACTTGGGCCGGGCTCCCCTCCTCTCAAATTTGGGCTCGTCTCGTAACAAACGGCCCGTTAAGATCCAAGCCTGCCTGTTTCCTTTCCTTTCTTCTCCCTTCGCCCTTGGTCCGCCTCGCTTCGTCTCGTGCCGCCTCCTGTTTCCACGAGCTGGGGTTTTAGCGGCGCAAAAGGAGGGGGAAAGAGAGCCAGCGAGAGGGAGACGGAAAGGGGAAGATGAGCCGGAGCCTAGGGATCCCGGTGAAGTTGCTCCATGAGGCAGCGGGTCACGTGGTGACAGTGGAGCTCAAGACCGGCGAAGTGTACCGGGGGTCCATGGTCGAGTGCGAGGATAACTGGAATTGCCAGCTCGAGAACATTACCTTCACCGCCAAGGTATGCTCTCGGTGCCCGCGCTACCTTTGGATCTGAGCTAGATCCCCATGGATTCTGGTCCCCTGAGTATTTTTTTTCTTCCTCTCTGTTGATTAATCTGCAGGATGGGAAGGTGTCGCAGCTGGAGCACGTCTTCATCAGAGGAAGCAGAGTGAGGTAATCGAAAAGCTAGATTTATTTCGTGATGCAATGTTGTTGAGTTGTGGTGGCCTAATTTTTTTTCTGTGTGTGGGTTTTTCTGCTGTTATGTTACAGATTTATGATTATACCTGATATGCTCAAGAACGCCCCCATGTTCAAGCGCTTGGAAGCGAGGATTAGGGTTTGTGACTGATGACTCCCTGTATCGTTTAGTGTCTTGCTGTGAGAAACTAATGGTGAGATGGTACATAATTTGCTTGTTTTGTCAAATGTAGGGCAAAGGATCGGCTATTGGAGTTGGCCGTGGGCGTGCTGTTGCAATGCGTGCTCGGGTAATGTTTCTTTCCATTGTTTTGAGTTATGACCCTTTTCACTATGATTGTTTCACCAGCGTATCTTTATTTCATTACATACTTTTCAGTATAATATGACTAACCTGTTTATGTAATTTGCAAAAGAAAATGCAATGAGTATGTGTCCTTGTGAAATAATAAAGTGAACTGTGCATTTACTCTTTCCAAAGGCACCACAACACTTTTGTTGGTTTACTGCATAGAATAATCTCGCTTATCAGTTAAAATTGTGAATCTGCGGGGTATTTTTTTGGTACGCTATCAAATATGTCAAAGATGAATAATGCTGCAAATCTAGCTTGCTCATGGATAGCTAGAACATCTCCATCAGTTATGTTCATAAATTCTAATCTTAACATCTTGTTTTTTTTGTGTGTGTGTGTGTGTTCTCCATCTGTATGATAGCTAGAACATCTCCATCAGTTCTGTTCTCTTCATCAAAATACTGTTTCAATCTCTTCTCTTTTTTTTTCTCACTCTCTACCTTAATCATTGTTTTTTTTCTTTGCCTTTGGTTTGGCCGTATATGATTGGCTCATCCATACAAACCACCAATACAGATAATTGTTATTCACTTCCATTGGACCATCTTCTATAATTTGATTTTATCTTCTTTTGCCCGCAAGGCCTTAACTAACGAAAACCCAAAATGATTATGACAGGGTTGCAAATTGCTGCCCCTAAGGGTCTACACCGACCCTAAAGGGGGGCAGACCCAGTGCCGGAGGCTTCCACATGAGTGGGGTCTGGGGAAGGGATAAACCGAGACAAGCTTTTCCCCCGCAAAATCTGCGGAGAGGCTGCTTCGAACCCACGACCTGGTGACTCCGTGAGACAGCTCTCACCACTGCACCAGGCCTGCCCTTCACGGTCTACAGTCTACACTGACCCTATTTAATTTAATTGTTAGTACTACTTTTCCCAAAATATGGCACATTTATTTTGGAAAACCAGTACTCGAACTGAACTAAAGAGGGTTGATGGAGACCTTTAAGGGCACCCACTTGCACCCACCCTGTGACTATAGTAGGTAAACAAAAAAAAATATTCACTGACACTGGATCATCTTCTAAAAAAAAAGGGCGTACCCAGTGCAGAGAGCTCCCGCTCAGTGCGGGGTCTGGGGAAGGGTGTCAGTGGCAAGCCTTATCCTCGCCTGTGCAATGCGAGGAGACCGCGACTCGAACCGGGGACCTTCCGGTCACAGGCGGTAAGACTCTACCTCTTGCACTAGGCCCGCCCTTCACTGGATCATCTTCTATAATCTAATTTTTATCTTCCTTTGCCCGTAAGTTCCTAAGTAATCAGAACCTAAAATGACTAAGCTGGAAAAAAGTGGAAATGGAAGAGTGGCTATAAGATAAGAAAATTTTGGCGCAGTACCATGTTGGATAAAGGGACCGCCATTGCCCCTTTGGAAAAAGGGGGAAAATACCTAAAATTATGTGTATTGGACTATTGGTATTGTTAACCGTAGTTCATTAGTGGTAAGCAACTGGACAGTGTTTTTTTTCTCTTATATCAGTATTATTATTGTTACATTTTGTGTTTGTGTGGCAAAAATTGTTGTTTCTGTCATGCTTGTTGAGTATCATCCGTTTTATGCATTTCTCTTGTTAATCAAGAAGTATTCTAAATTCAGAGCTTGCCATTGCCAATAGGATGCAATGGTACCCTAATACTGCTTCCTTGGGAAAATCGAGAGTTTTCCTAAAAAATATATTGTCATCTTTTAACAAAAGCAATATGTATATAGCATAGTTTTTCTTCACTCTGGAATTGACTTGTTTGTCTTCTATGTAAGACCATTTTTAACTTTAAAGTTTTGTGATACATTGGAGTAAATAAGCACTGCAGACATGAATCCAGAACCATGAATGTTTTGTTAATCTAACGTTAATATAGAAAAATGATATAATTCAGTAGTTTTTGCTTTGAAATACATGAGGTAGGAGGGCATGATTTCGTAAGTTGCAGTTCTCTTGGTCTTGATGCCTAAAATCAGTCAGACAGTGGGTATGATTACTGCTATGTTTTTTATATTAAGATAGTGACCTATATGTAGAGCAGATTAATTTTTACTGGTATGTTTTTATATTAAGATAGTGACTATTTTGTAAACCTTTGTTCATGGGGATGTTCTTCTCTTTATGATAGATGCCTACATGGATGGAATTTGTGGGGTTAGTGTTACTCTATTGGCATTGGGGGAAGTTGAACAAACTGTCTAGGGTTAGTTGAGTAGGGAAAAAATGAGCATTTGTTATCAATGATTAAAAAGAAAGTGTTGAGCATTGACATTTTTCTGTTAAGACTTCAGAGTTCAGACTGGGTTATTGATAGACTTGGGAGCAATATGAACTGGTACGGATGCTGCAGCTGTTTTAGTTTCATTGAGGTTAAAACCATCTTTTGACCATCAGAACATAACAGGAATTTTAGTTCCATGTCCTTCGCTTTAGCTGGTACCATGAGTCTGAGGGTAAATGAGACTGTTGGTAGGGTTTCTTTTTCCGCTCTCCTTTTAAACGATAAAACCAATGTAATGTGGTGGAGTGGACAAATGTGACATGCTCAAATATATGAAATTAGGATGCGCTTTGGCACCAAAGTAAATTGTAGCTTCATTAGATACCATTGTGATGTTGTTAAACTGAATGAATTTTGAATATCATTCCTTTATTTGGTATTGAACCTCATGGCTAGCTTCAGTGTTCTCTTTTTTCAGCTGGAAGTGTAAAAAAATCATGGTTGTATACTCCCATCGTAAAACATATGTTTTTTTTCCTTTTCTTTGGGAGGGAGGGAACAGTAGGAAGGGACCTTGGGTGCTGATTTTTTTTTCTTTGGGTTAATTGCTTTTCAAGACATAATCTGAGTGCCACTCACTTCTTTCGGTGGTTTTCTTTTACTTGTAAGGATGGTTTCTTTTGAGCTTCTTACATGGTTGAAAGATTCCCGCTGGCCTGGATTTTGAGCTTCTTATTTTGATCACTGAAACTGTGTTTATAATGGAATTGAAAGGTTTCCAATTCCACCTGAACACTGTGTCATCACTATTGTCAAGTTTAGTTTCTTGTCTTGTCGAACTTGCAGGGAATGAAGAAATAAGCTTGCACAACACGTTCTTTTAATCATTTTGTGAACTCTATAGTGCATCTTGTCAGTAGAGATGGGCTCATGGACCTGACAGTAGTGAAATCCAAAATATCTTGGTGAAGTGAACTACGCAACATCTCGAAGCACTTTTGTGTGATTTTCTTTAGAGTTTCATTTTGTGTGATTTCATAGAATCAAAGATATACGTGCATTCATTGATTCATCACTTGATAATTGATAGTTCCTATAAACTCTTTTGCCTGTCAATTTTTAGGCTGCTGCTGGTCGTGGCGGTGGTCCTGTTGGGCGAGGCAGCGCACCTCCTGTGAGGAGGTAGATTCTTCAGGGTGTCAGGCGGCTTTTCTCGTCTGGCTGAGGATGTTGCTGTCTGATGTCAGAACGCTGTCTCGTAGTCAAAACTGTCCTAATGTATAATTCAACCTGTTGTTATTGAATGTGATGTATTGACGGTGGTCGGTAGCTTGCATACAGTCTTTTCCTTGCTCTATTTGGATGGCTGGACCAATAAATATCATGTATTGTCGTCAAGAAATTAGCTTTTGTTTTAGTCCGGCAGTATTTCTGTAGACGTTCTGACCTGCCAGAACGATACATTTACCTGAGTGTTTCTTCTCTTGATAAAGTGATATGATACATATGCTACTAGATCCTCGGTAATTGGCGTCGACAACAGCAGAGAGCAGTCAGAGAAGGATCACAGTCTTGGGTTCCGGCCCAATAGGTGTGACGAGGCCCTAAGTGACAATAGGCTAATGCAGCTTAGGGTTCATGCTCCTCTTCTCTTTTTTTTTCCTTTCCTCTCTCTTCTTACTTCACCTATATCCCGGGGCTAAGGGTGTTCTATAGTGTTTATGGTGACTTGTAAAAAAAAGTGTTTATGGTGATAGGGGGCTGGAGCCCCCCCTAGCCATAGCTGCTCGCCCCCTCCCTGTCTCCCTCGGCATCGAAGCGGGCGAGGTGAGCGAGCATATCTCTAGCAAGCACCCTTTGACTTCGTTCTCAATATGAACTCGTACGCATGCTGCAGCTATTTTAGTTTCATTGAGGTTAAAATCATCTTTAATATAGGAAGGGTTCATCCTCCTCTTTTTCTTCCTCTCTTCTTCGGGCTAAGGGTGTTCTATAGTGTTTATGGTGGCTTTTCAAAAAAAAGTGTTTATGGTGATAGGGGGCTGGAGCCCCCCCCCACCCGCAACACAACACCCCCCTCTCCTCTCTAAATCCGCCCCTGGCCACAGCTACTCGCCCCCTCCCTGTCTCCCTCGGCATCGAAGCGAGCGAGCACGTCTCTAGCAAGCACCCTTTGACTTCATCCTCAATATGAACTGGTACAGATGCTGCGGCTATTTTAGTTTCATTGAGGTTAAAACCATCTTTAATATAGGAAGGGTTCATCCTCCTCTTCTCTTTCTCTTCCTCTCCTTCGGACTAAGGGTGTTCTATAGTGTTTATGGTGACTTGCAAAAAAAGTGTTTATGGTGATAGGGGGCTAGAGCCCCCCCCTCTCCTCTCTAAATCCGCCCCTGGCCACAGCTGCTCGCCCCCTCCCTTTCTCCCTCGGCATCGAAGCGAGCGAGCAGATCCCTAGCAAGCACCCTTTGACTTCGTCCTCCTCGTCACTTGCCCCATTTTTCCCAACGCGATATTTTGGTGCCCCAGTGTCGAGGTTAAGCTCTACGTTGAAGACAATGATTTCATGCCTCATGGACACATGGTTCGACATAATAGAGTGGGAGCAACCACCAATCGCAACACAGGAGGACAAAAGGCTACCGCACACGACTTGTGGAGGGGACAGGGGTGGCTTCATAGTGGAAGTGTTCAATTATATTGTAATTTGGTGTGCGAATTAGTATTGTAGCTTCATATTTAGTATATGATTGAATATCTATCAATTTCAGAGTTTTTTTATATTCCTTTAGATAAAAAAAACATTACATTTGAAGTCTAATTATTGCATCAATTTGAGACTTTAGTGTTTGTTATTATTGTGTCAAATTGTGAGCTTTGAATGGCATAATAGATACTTCAGAATACCAAAACTCCAAAAGAATATTCCATATGTGCAATTTGCAAACAGTGACACATTTAGATAGACATGCAAAAAGACATTTTTGATTGCACATCAATGAGTGCTATCAATTTGAGTTATGTTTGATATATACAACTAAACATTCAAGCAAAACGCACTCAACTGGCACACCAGAAAATGTTTGCTTCATATAGAGTTGCATACAATGCTCCATTATCCTAGGATGTATCTTTGCTTGCCAAATCACAAAAGTGCTCTAAAAGGTCATCAGTCTCTAAAACATCACCAGACCGCAAGCTCTAAAATAGTGATGTAGTAACAACATCATCTTTAAATCAAACAAGCAAGCTTTAAATCAAACAAGCAAGTAAGATTTTTTAAAAACTATCATGTCTAGATTTGTAAACTAACTATACGAGAGGGGATTACTGTCAATATTTGAGCGAAGCTACGAAATGAATTACAAAAGTCCACTACACACCGATTATTTAGGTGCAAATAACATTTTTGTTGTTGCTGGTGAAAGATTTATATTTACTTATTAAAATCAATTTGGCATGCATCGACAACTTGTGTTGAGCAACCAGGCCATACCTTTATTGGTAATTCTTGGTATAGGGCGTCTGTCCGCGCTGGACGCTCCCGATGGTGGGCCGCCTACGCTAGACCGCCTCTAAAAAAAAAGGCTGAAGCGGTGGTCGGTGTGGCCTTATCCATTCGAGCGAGCTAGCTTCATCCATTATTCACCGAGCCAGGAGGTGGGCGAGATTCTACTAAAAAAGGAGATGGACGAGATGCTTAGCTCACCGTAGCAGCTGTTGTGGCGAATTGAAGATTCGGTGGCGGTGGCGTGGGGTCAGCAATGTAGCCGCAGAGGTAACGACATCCACCTCGCGCACGGCAGCACATCTCTGTCCCAGAGACATGGCGTCAAGGATCTGGCGGCCGCCCTCAGGCAACCACTGCGCTTCGGCGTCCGGCTGCTCGCTTGCTGCCCTTCTGCACTCTTTGCGGCCTGCATCTCCAACAACCACTGCACTTCCCGCGTCCGCCTGCAGAATAGCGGCCCGCAAGCAAGGCGACGGCAGTTCCGAGGCCTACGCGCGTGGGAGGAAACGGTGGCTCTGGAGGCCCGCGCGAGAGCAGGGAGAGTGGCGCGTGGGAGACGAGCACGACGACGGAGACCCACACCGTCGCGTGGGAGGGAAGCGAGGGTGGCTATCATGTGGAGCTGGTAATCCGCCGCGGTCGTCTAGAGCACGTGGATCCGCCACGGTCTTCTCCACCGAACTTGTCGTGGCCTTCTCTACCGGAGCGGCGAGCTCTACACCAGTGAACTCTACGCATCGACGACCTCCATTCCGAAAACAATAAGGAAATATTACGCTGAAAGCACATGTTGCAATCGTATGTTTCAAGTGTTTTAGATGTTTTAGAGGTATGTTGCAAGTGTTTCATGCGGATGTTACAAAAGTAGATCGGGATGTTGCACATGCTGTAATAGTTGTACACGTATGTTGCAAGCTATGTTCCCAATGTTTCATCGGTGTTTTTTCCAGACAATATGTGTTTATTTGGATGTTGCATATGTTTCATGTATATGCTGCAAGTGTTTTTATCTAGATGTTGCGTATTTTTTATACAATGGGTTTCATGTGCTTTTCATGTATGTTGCTATTTGTTGCATCTGGATGTTTCAAAAATAGATCGGCTGTTGCATCTTCTTTCTCGCTTTCTGCTGCCTTTCTCGGTGTCTCCTCCTCGAGGCGACGTGGAGTCGCAAAACCGCACGGGAAACAGGCGTAGGCGTGGGCGTTCAGCGCCCCGTACGTCCGTCCGGGCGCTAGCCAGCCCCACCTTTATTTAGAGCCAGTTTAGTTCCCCAAAATTTTGCCAAATTTTTCAAGATTCCTCGTCACATCGAATCTTTGGACCCATGCATGAAGCATTAAATATAATTAAAAAATAAAACTAATTACACAGTTTAGACGAAATCCACGAGACGAATCTTTTAAGCCTAATTATACTATGATTGGACACTAATTGCCAAATAACAACGAAAACCGCTACCGTGCATTTTGTCAAATTTTTTTAGCATCTAAACAAGGCCTTAGTACCAGTAGAGGAATAGAGATTAATCTTGTGGGTCCCACCCAACCCAAACTCAACTCCATCCAAACAACGGATTGGACTAGAACCTGATATCCATGACCCTAACCCACTCCATCGTAACCGAGCCCATTTCCTTCTCCCGTCCACCTGCCTGCCTTTTCTTCTTCCGTTCACCGTGCGCGAGGCGCGCTCTCATGCCGCTACGGCGCTACTAAGTCCGCCGCCGTCCTACGGTACGTGCTCGGGTCTTCGTCGTGTCTTTCGCCGGCGATCAACACCCAGGTATGCGCATCCGTTCTCTCCTCTTGCTGCTGTGCGAAACTGACCACTGAACCTTAACTTTTTATATTTGTGTATTTGTATTCGGATCTGATCTAATTACAAGTTTATATATGTATTATGCCTATTAAATTCGTTTTTTTCTTTTGCAAAAGTTATTGGGTGTACATGTGTACACCCATGTCCTTCACTGGGTCCGCCCCTGAGCCTTCCGATTCCAATAAGAAACCTGGTTCGTTTTTTGAACTATTTTTGTATTTTTTTTTCCAGACTCCCTATCTAGGACAGTTCTGGATTTTGCCTGATAGTTTTTGCGCTGTGTCTGATTTTCATAGCGAAAAAGCAGACTCGACAATGGGCTGCGTGGACACACCAAGAGGAGGAGAATTTCTTCAATGCACTGCGACAAGTAGGAAAAGTAAGAGGCATAAATCCTGGATGCAATGCCCTTCTGCTATTTGCAATCTAATTAGCACATAATAATTGATTGATGGGTAATCCCATATTGTTTTTCCCAGAACTTTGACAAGATTACGCACCGTGTTCAGAGTAAAAACAAGGATCAGGTATTTGTTTTTCAACCAAGATATTTTAGGTGAAACGGATACGCATTAGACTGTGAATTTTAGTTATGTATGAGTTGTCCTAAGGAGTTCCTGTCTTTATGATGATTAGAGTTTATATTTTATTACTATAAAGATGTTTAATCTTTTCTTGCAACGTTAGCCTATCGCCCTATCTTATTATATTAAAGTTTTAATTCTGTTGTATATGAATCTAATGTAAAAAGATTCAATGCTTTATGTGTCATACAGGTCAGGCATTACTATTATCGTCTTGTTCGACGCATGAAGAAGCTATTGGGTCCTAGGTTCTCACTTGATGCAAAAAAGACTCCAAGGATACCATTGCTGCTATGCTTCGCTGGTAATTGAATATATCTTATCATCTGTAAATTGCCTGAGAAAATATAGTTCATTGTTGATTTTATTTATACACCATAGGAGCATGATATTTATAGGAATTTAGACATCTTGTGTTTCTATTACAGATCATGATGGTAGATTGTATCTAGCCATCTATGATATCTGAAGGCTGTGACTACCATTCATTATAGTTCCGTAATTCCGTTATGTAGTGGATATCCTGTCATATTCACTGATCTGTTGTGTACCTTTCTATTGATTTTGATGTGCTTGGCTTATTCTTGTGTTACATACACGATCTAAATTCAATTTCTAGTCGTTTAGCTTCATAATAATTTTTCAATGCTTCTGCATTATTTTCTTTGGATAAAGCCAACATCCATTATGGCCATGCATTCAATTTTTTTTTTTGAAAATTCCATTCCAAACTGTACATGAGGTTTTCATTTCATACGGCTCCTCCGTCCTTTAGAAAACTCTTTTCTTAATAATTTGTGAAACAGGTAACTTAGCTTTTGTAGAAAGCGTCGTTTAAGGATGTGCTTGCTCGACTGCTGGCAGTTCAATATTAGCTGGTTTTGATGCAGGTGGTCTCTGCTTGAGAAATTTAGTTGCAGTGCATCAAAGCTGAACCTGAAGCCTCGGAGGTTCAAAACATTTGTAGAAGCATTGGTGAGTTGCTTTGTCCTCATGTTTTTTTTTCTCATTATAAACTGGTGCCAGTTTGTTTCTTCTTTGTCATGCTATGTTTCTCTCCTTTTGTTTGCTGGGGAAAACAACTGCTAAAGGACATTAAGTCCAGGAGAAAGCGTTCACAAGTGGATATGTGCCTACCTTCTCCATCTCCAATTGTCAGCAAGGCTCCTGGGAATGAGACTCCTCCTGTAAAGTTGCTGTCAGTATATGCTCAAAATGGTAGCAGAGTAGCATCTCCTAAAGGGACAATTTTCAAGCGGGTTGCAGAACCAATTTCTAGCAAGTCAGGAGGAACTAAAGGCGACCTCTCTGCCACAAGAACCATGAAACAAAAAAGGAAGGCAGGTGGGCACATCTTCTCTTTTCCTTTGTTATTCCCTAACCTTGCTTATCTTTTGTCACACAATCATGTAGAGGTGCTCTCTAGTGGTGAACCTTTGTTGCATTAATGTGGATAGCTGGTGACCTGTGTTTTAGGTGGCACTGTTGCATCTGCTGCATATAAAAAATGGGAGAGAGCGGCCATGGCTCGTGTTTCTTTAGTTGCTGATGCAGCTGAGGAGCTTGAGCGCAACACGGTTAACCCGGGCATGTTATGTAATGTTGATGCAAGAACACTGACTTCATCATCAGACAGACTTTCTACTGTTGATGGTATGGCTTCTAGCAACTGGATTTCAGTTCTTGTATTTGCTGAACTTTGTTCAACACACTCGTTGAAGTTAACAGTAGCAGGTACAGTTCTATTGTCCTGATGTTTTTAATCTGCATTTGCAGGCATTAGCACAAATCATATGAAGGAAGCAGATTCACAAGCACCTGTGAAGCTGAGGCTACAGTTATTTCCAATAAATGAAGCTACTCGGAAGGCATTGGAGAAGGTAAAGCATGGTTTCTTGCTACTAGCAAACTGCATATGAATCACAATTTCCCTCGGTCACTGTATTTTTAACATGTCAGTTGTTACTGGTGAATTATTGACCGAGCACTCGGGTTCTTGTCGAATTCGTGCATGTTATAGATGAAAGATGATGAATAGATAACTTGATTATTGTCCCTTTGCATTTTGCTCAAACTTTCCTTTGTATTTAGTTTGGGTCTCAGTTATTCTGTTCAGTTCTCCAATATGTGAGCAATTTGAACATTACATGGTGCTTTTTCTCCTCTTATCAGGATGACCATAATCCTCATCTAGAGCTCACATTAAGCTCTAGGAAGAAAATATCATCTGTGCTAGAACATCTAAACCGAAAATGGGGTAACTCAAACATCGCATCTGGTGAGCTTATTCTTTTTCCGTATTGTGCTAATCAAGAGGATTTGGCTACATATCAGAGGTGGACAACAAGAGATACTGTTGTAGTAGCTGATGTGTTTCTTTCTGTGAATAGCCCTTCTGTTTTCCGTTTAAGGTATATAATTTCTCTGATTGATAGAAAGTCACAACCTAATGGGTCACTTGTAGGCGTGTAAAGATTGCTAATTGTTGTGTCAACATTTTCTTGTTAAGGTATGGTTGGTTTTCCCTTGTTGAGCTTGGAGCAGGAGTAAGTGAAATATCTTTAACCCATTTTGAGGATTGCATGATACCGGAAGTCATCCCAAGTCAAATCGGCATCAGGAGATAAGGCTTGTGTGCAAAAGGATGGTACTTTGCTCAGTAATTGCACTCATGAGCAATATCCTTGTAGTTCAATGTTATTGCATATGACACCATCTAGTACAGGCAAGAACTCTGAGCTTCCAGATCAGCCGGCTAATGTGCCCCCCTCTCAGTTTGGCAGCCAAAAGCAAGTGCAGGTTCCTGTAACCCAAGCTTCTGAGGTTATATTTTCTGTCTCTTGCATCCTTCCGTCAACTAAATGTTTCTATGGGCGATCTTCCTTTCTATTATTATAACTTAGTATGCATTTATACTTCAGGATGATCAGGGAGTGAATTGTGTGGCAATATCTGAAGTAGAGTGGGCAGATACCCTTACAGATATCAGTGTTGGGCACTTACTGACAGAAGCATCCAAAGGCGCTCATTTAGATTGCGTAGGGACTAGTGTAAAAAATCCTTTGTTTCTTGAGAATCCATGCAGCTATGACTCGTTTGATGCTGCTGTTGCCCTTCATGCTTCTCGTTATCAAGCAACAGAGCAGCCAGCCCATACTCCCCATTCAACCATATGGGGAGCAGAAGAAACATGTGATGAGTTCAGCTTTAATTTGTCAGCCTCCAGAAAGCAAGAAGGCTCAAACACTCCTAGCAGCTCTCCTGATACTGATAATGAAGTTCATCCTTCAAATTCAGAAGGATTTCAAGGTTTTCTTCAGGTCTGCTGACATATTTTGGGTTCTCCTAGAAGCAAAATGAGTTTATACGTTTGAGTTGTTGACCTTGTTTATTTATGTGTTATCTCATGTTTTAGGACTTGACTGGAGGAGAGGCTGATGGTGATAATCCTTATAATGATGATGCCAAAGACGAAGAGGAGTTTTATGCTAAATCACCACCTCGAAATGATGAAACTAATGAGCTGAAGGATCAATCTTTAGCTGACATATATTGGGTACTTGAAGAAATCATAATGTTCTTTTGTACTGGCATTATCTTAGGTGAGCTTACTTTTTTTTTCTCTTGGCAGCCTGATTCACTTGGACCACTGGACTTGGACATACCGTCCGTGAGATATCAAGCCGATGACATACTGATAGGGGACAGTCAAATAGTTGGAGCCGCCTGATGGCAAATAGCCTCGATGCATTTCGAACAGGGGATGCTAGGGCTTCCACGACTTGCTGTGTTGGTTAGGAAGGAACCGCCAATGCTGCATTTCGCTGAAGAGGGAGCTTTATTTTGTCCAAGCGAGCTGTTTTTGCTGCTGATACGAGTACCCAACTGAAGCAGCTGTTTGCTGCTGATACGAGTATCCAACAGATGCGGATTTGATGCATAGGAGAGGGGCTCGTGCTGTTGTAAGATAACGTAACGGATGTACTAACCTGTACGGCTGTACTCCATGTAATTGTGGTGTCCTTGTACATAAGGCACATACAAGCACTTCGTTACAAGTAAAGCTTCTGGGGCCGTGTATAGGATCAGTTGGCCATCAAATGATTGTGCACTTCTTTCTCCCGGATTATCGAATATGCCCACCTGGGTCATCTCAGGACTATATTGATGGAGGATAAAACTTTGATTTTTGTGTACTAGTTTTGTTACTCTGATACGAAGGATTTCAATAAGATTCACTTCCTAACGATTTTTTTTTTCATACGAGAGCTTTTAGAACATAGGATTGCTAAGTGAATAATCCTATATAATCCTTTCCTAGAACGAGGTCAAACCTCTGGAATCGCTCAGCGCAGTCACGCTTTCATCCTGGAATGGAAATGAACAGGAGAATAGCAGAGATCAAGGAAGCATAAAACTTGCGCGGTGCTCCAAGCCTCCAACCGACTCACTGATACATGCGTGCAGGGCTACAGGCCCGTCTCAGTTTGGAACGACAAGGCCCAACTAAACCAGCCGGATATATATATATATATACTGCGTGGTAACCCTAACCGCCACCAGCCTCGGCCTCTCCTCCCGGCTCCACCACACGACACTCCAGCCGCTGCCGCGACAACGCCAGTACGCCACAGCCACCAAGCCTGGTCCGAATAACCCTGCTGGGCTACCGCCGCCGCTGCCCTTCGCCGGCGAAGAACGCCCACCAGTATTCCCACCCCCTTCTCTTCCCTGTCTGCTGTGCGAAACCGAGTTTTCAAACTCTTAACCTCAAGCTATTTGGGTATTTGATGACTATTTAAATTCTAACTCTTTGCAAAAACTATCTGGTGTACATGTGTACACCCATGTCCCTTTACTAGATCCGCCCCTGCGATGGAGTCCGCGGTGAACCCGAAGGCGTACCCGCTGGCTGATGCGCAGCTGACGATGGGTATCCTCGATATCGTCCAGCAGGCCGCCAACTACAAGCAGCTCAAGAAGGGAGCTAACGAAGGTACCGGACCAATCCCTTGTGCACGTCTCCTGGCCTGTACTTTGTTAATTCTGGGGCTTTCTTATTCAATTTGTGTCTTTTGTGTTTGCGCGCAGCGACGAAGACACTGAACAGGGGGATATCCGAGTTCGTAGTGATGGCGGCGGACACAGAGCCGCTCGAGATCCTGCTCCACCTCCCCTTGCTAGCTGAGGATAAGGTACCGATTTTTTTGCCCTTTCCCCTTTTGTTTTGTTTCGCGTACACTAGTGCTGTGTGATTATTGTTTTGTTTTTGCCCTTTGTTGTATTGTGACTTGTGAGTGAGAATGAACGGTCCTTTGTTAACTGCTTAAGCTGTAGAGGATTTCTTATTTGCTTTGATTGCAATGAAGCCAATCTTTTGATGCTAGATATCATGGATGCTTGCAACATTGTTGTCATATATGCTCAGTGTGTGTTACTCTGTCCAAAAGTAATTGCTTCAACTGTGTTTTTTAGTTAATTATCTGTAAATGGTACCCCCTGCGTTTGAAAACATAATGCTCAATTTTGCGTCGCCTTCAACCAACATTTTTTCTGTTAGTATGTAATTTTTGTGCCGCGAGGTTGGTATCATTAGATCTGTATTCAAAACCTTTTTCTTATGACTATACCTTTTAATAACACAATAATACAAATATAGAGTAATTGCTGGTTAAATTCTGCCATAACAAAATCAAACATGCCTTTTAAAAAATGGAGGGGGGTATGAATTGATGCGGCCCTCAATGCCAGGACTTGGATTTTCTTATAAATTTAATGCTAGCTGGTTTTGTTCTGTTAAGTAACAGACATGTAGTGATAATTCAGCCCGGTAGTGCAGTCATGTTAGCTGATAAAGCTCGTGTTTTTAGTTAGTTCTACATGCTTCTTTATGCTCCCTTTATCCTGCTTGGTTGATGACACGAACTACCTGTATACAACACTTATGTTAGCATACTTAATGAATATGGCAACATTCACCATTGGATCTTATCCCAAAAAAAACATTCACCATTGGCTAATAAATTTGCCCTATGCTATGTGCAGAACGTGCCATATGTATTTGTTCCATCGAAACAAGCTCTTGGCCGTGCTTGTGGTGTGACAAGACCGGTCATTGCTTGCTCAGTGACCAGCAATGAGGGTAGCCAGCTGAAACTACAGATACAGGGTCTCAAGGTACTTAATATTCTGTACTGGATATTTTATCTTATATATATTTGTGCATATCTTGATTCTGTAATATTTGTAGCTGTTTAATAGTCCTTTTTATCGTGTTCTTGTAGACTAATCAAATTTAATGAATTGCAGGACTCTATTGAGAAGCTTCTCATCTGATTTATCTAAGACCTTTCAGTGTGATGGGCCTCGGGGACACATTTTTCAGAGGCTACAATATGTTTGAACACTGTTTGGTCGATCATACTTGAATTGTGCTGCGTCTTATATTTGTGACTCATGTATTCTCAAGATGCCTCTGCGTCCTGGTGGCTTGGTTTCTGTTGAGATTCCGACCATTATTGTAACGGTTGATTTTGATGGTTTTGAGAATTGGATCGATTGGGTGGTTGCAACTTCTGTGTTACCAATTGCAGCACAAATAAAAGCGGTAGTGATGTTCAGTTTGTCTCAAGTTTTCTGGGATACTACTTATTTGGGCATAGTTTCTTGCATTTACCTAGTTGTGCTGGCAATGCTGTATTAATTGATGGCTGCCTAAATCGTCTATTACGACACATGACCTCTCAGGGTCTAAGTCCAATCTCAGTGGGGTTTTATGTCTCAATTTTTAGGACTTTCACGTGTTAGAAATAGTTTAGACAAGTTTTATTTTTATATATGAAACTTATTTCATCACATTATATTTTTATCATCTCCATTATACTATATCTAGTTCTATTGAGACTAGAGTTCTACAGTAATAGTTTTATATAAATCGGTCGAACTTTCGTGCGATAGAGAAATTTTGTAAATGAGGGTTTCAAATTGGTCTGCGAGGTATTTTAAATCGGGTTGAACTTTCGTGCGATAGAGAAATTTTGAAAATGAGGGTCTCAGATTGGCTTGCGAGGTACTTCCTCCATCCTAAAATAGAAGTCGTTCTCACTTTTCGAGAAGTCAGTATTTTTCAACTTTAACCACTTATGTGTAAAAAAATATTAATATTTATAATACATCATTAATATCATTAGATAAATCATTGAATATACTTTTATAATAAACTTATTTGGAGATATAAATGTTACATGTATTTTCTATAAACAACATATTCGCTTGTTGGTTTTAGTCAAGACTTATCAGTCATGATACAGTGTTTTTCTCTTACAATAAACTAACACCAGCTGAGCTTATCAATCCAGAAACCAACCAGCGTAACACGCTGAAAGCTAGTGAAAGATGAGAAAATTTGACCTGCACGTATCCCATGACGACCTCTATTTTGGACGGAGGGAGCAGTATTTAACACTGTTCGGCTGCAGGCCTTGAGTCGTTGGAGCACAGGCCTTGCACTCTCGCATGACAAATTCGTTTTGTATGGCACTAGCGTGCTACTGCGCAGCCAAGCGAATCGCGATGTGGTTCATTCCGCACCGCAGACCGTCGCGGCGGACGCGCCTCGCTGGGCTTGGGCTGGCAACGCGACCCACGTGTCGGTCCGTGATTGCGGGTTGCCGACGCTTCTAGGTCGGTTCCGCGCCGTGGGCCCGCGGAATACTCAAGCCCGGCTCTGCCTGCAAGCGGGACCCACACGCTGTTAACCTAGCTCCACCCGCGACGCGGAGGTGCAACGCGTCGCCATCCACAGCACCTGCTCTTAGATCTGTTCCACTGACATAACGCCCCACCACGGGCCTGTGCCAAGCTGTCAGCGACTCCGTTCCGGAAAATAACACGTAACCGAGACGGACGCGCTAGTTCCCCGCACGACTCGGTCTCCTCGCCCCCGGCTTTAAATAGCGGCCTACCCCCCTCCCCTGGAAGAGACTCTGGTTTCCTTCTCCTACCGCAGCCCTAGAAAAATTTCCCCTCCCCGTAGCGAAACCCTAGCCGCCACGCCAAAATCGAATCCCGCCGCGCCCGGAAATTTCCGGTGGGTTCCTTGCCGCGAATCGATCGATTTCGAGCGATTCGCGGCTGATTAGGCCGGCTTTGCCGCCAATCCTTGTGATCTCTCGGCGGGGTAGAGCGCGGTCGACCGTCGACCATGTCGAGGTGCTTCCCCTACCCGCCGCCGGGGTACGTGCGAAACCCAGTGGCCGTGGCCGAGGCGGAGTCGACCGCTAAGGTTTGTTGAACCATCGGATTTACACACGCACGTGCCGGATCGTTTGTTCTTCCTATTGGTTTTGCTCGGATCTGTGGGTTGTGCGTGTGTGATGTGGGTATCGCACGTACCGGGAAAGCTAACCCTTGCGGCGGAGGGAAGTGCCTGAATCCTGTGTAGCTTAGTTGCACGAGGTCTTTCGGATCGATTGAAAATTTTAAGTTGGGGATGGCCGCTAGTTGAGATTGGTTAAGTCCGGTTTTCGAATACTGATTGCATGGTTATCGGGGACATTGAAAGAATGCTAGAACAACAAATTCGATTCAACACTGTGTTGGATTTGCACATTTAGTCGGCCTAAAATTACGTGGGCGTGAGTGGAGATGTCCTGGCAGATTATTAATGCCCAAATTAGTTGTTCGTCTATTGTTGCTTGATGGTTAGAATATGAGCCATCGAGTGCTTCAGAGACTTGCCAAATATTTGTGTTGCCCAAAATTGTTTGAAAATGGTGTCTGTCGAGTGTCAATTCGTATTTAACTGAATTTAGTACAGTATATCATATTTTGGCTAAGCTTTTGTAACAAGGGTCAGGTGGCAATTTTGTAGCATTAGCATTCAAACGTCTTTTTGTATTGTTGCAAAGCCAAATTGATTTGAATTGGGAATTGCATTTCATTTTTCCACTGTTTTTGTCGTTTTTCTTATTTTGCTCCTGTGCTCCTGCGGGTCAGTACATGCATTTGTGTTCTCTTATTTTTCTGATGTAATATGTGTCACTGTTTTGTTGACCAAAGGAGTTCAGAATTACTTTGGTTCTGTATATCAATAGCATCTAACACCATTTATTGTGTTCATTGTTAGTTTTTTTGTTCTATAGAGCGTGCAGTGTTGCAGGTCTTAAACTGTTGTCAAGAAAGTAATGTGTTCAACATGATTGTAAACGAATACAATTCTGTTGCTAACTGTGTAATTATGAGTCAATGATAATTGAATGAGAGAATTCTCTAATTGAATAATCTTTGTGAAGCATTACTTTCTGAACTGTAAGCAAATGCTACATTCATTTCTTGTGTCCTTGTAAATATCATAATACATGATATTGTCAAAATGCTGCATTGCATTTCCTGTCGTCCGTTCTAAATCAGAACTGACGATTGCTCTGGTGGCTGAAGCTCCAGAAAGAAAGGGAAAAGGCCGAAAAGAAGAAAGAGAAAAGGAGTGACAAGAAAGCTCCCCAGCTGGGTGAGACGTCCAAACATTCAAAGCACAGCCATAAGAAGAGAAAGCTTGAAGATGTCATCAAAGCTGGGCAGGATCCCAAAAGGGAATCCAAAGAATCAGTTGAGCAGTTGGAGAAGAGTGGACTCTCAGAAGAGCATGGAGCTCCTTGTTTTGTACAGACGATTCGTGACTCTCCTGAGAGCTCACAGGACAGCAGCAAGAGACGAAAAGGTTGTTCTGCCCAGTCCTAGCCAAGCTAAGAATGGTGAGACTATTATCTTGTTTTTGTTATTTTGATTTTTTATTAGAAAAAAATCAATCACTTGTTTCAAGATTTTATTCATCCTGACTTGTCATTTTACAGGAACATCCTTCGCATCAAGATAAAAAGTAATCAAGAATCCCAGTCAAGGGTTCTTGAGCAACCATTGGTCCAACAAATGGGATCAGGCTCATCCTTGTTGGGCAAGCAAAATTCAATCCATCATAAGGTGAATGTGAGATCTACCTCTGCTCAGCAGAGGGTAAATGGTGACTCCCAAGCAGTACAAAAATGTTTGATTACAGAAACCCCATCACAGACCATGCGGAGAGTTGTCCCCCAGCCTCCAGCGAAGGTCACACATCCGGTTGATCCTGCGGTATCTGTTAAGGCGCCAGTTGGAAGATCGGACCTACCTCCGAAGTTTTTGGGAAGTGTGGGCCCTTCACCTGCTATAGTGATGGGAATATTTGATCCTCCACCTGTTAAGATGTCACAGAGAGTTCATCCAGCTTCCATGGTGTCGCAGAAAGTTGATCCTCAGTTAGCAAAGGTGTTACAGAAGGAAACGGGATCTGCTGTTTGCCTGCCAGAAGCTCCGCAGCCTCCTGTTCTGCAAAAGCCCAAGGACTTGCCTGTTCTCAAGCAGCAGGAGCCCATCACCTCTTCTCCAAAAGAAGAGCCTTGCTTCTCCGGTAGGAATGCGGAAGCAGTTCAAGTGCAGGATACTAAGCTCTCCCGGTCAGATCGGAAGAAAATCCGAAAAGCTGAGAAGAAAGAAAAAAATTTCAGAGATCTGTTTGTCACCTGGAATCCAGTATTGATAGAGAATGAAGGTTCAGAACTTGGTGATAAAGACTGGCTGTTCAGCAGTACAAGGAAAACTGATGCTAGCATGGCTCAATGCAAAGCAACTGATGGTGTAGAGCCGATCCATCCAATGGTGCAGAGGCCTTCTTTGCAACCCAGGGCGACTTTTTTGCCGGACCTTCATATCTACCAACTGCCATATGTCGTACCATTTTAAACATCTGTTGAGGTAGATAAAGAGAATTAGATGAGATGTTGGGAGAGAGCTATGTGGATGGGAGATAATGGCTCCCTGCCGCAGTTTTCCAGCTTTGTTCCAATAGTGTTTCTTTGAGGCCAATAGAGTTCTGGCTAAACTTTAATGTAATGTTGGTTAATTATTTCTCTCATTTATGTAAGCAGTTGAACTGAAATGGCAGACCTAGTGCAGTAGTGAGAGCTGTCGCACTGAGTCACCAGATCGTGGGTTCAAAACAGCCTTTTCGTAGATTTTACGGGGGAAATGCTTGTCTTGGTTTATCCCTTTTTCAGACGGTGTGGGAGCCTCTGGCACTGGTCTGCCCATGTAAGCGGTTAACTGCAAAAGTTTGTTTCTACGCTGTTATTGTTGTATGACACGCAGTATTTGTTCTATCCATAATCTCCCTTATCAGCAATGTATATGGATTAATTTCAGCAACTGATAAGTGTTCACCATTTTCTTGTAAGTGAAAATAACAACAGTAGGGCTCGAAAAGTACCCTTTTCCCTGTCGAAACTTTGTCAACAAGCCTTTTGTCGCCGAAAATGTGGCTCTGGTGATTTTTTATTGTATACTGTACACGGTCCCGGTAACCAAACCATACAACAAACATGTGAAGTACCGGGGGGAGGGTGAAGAAAGAAAAAAAATGAAAATACATGACCACAAAATCGCAGGCGCGAATCAGTCGAAGCTGGACGATCGGCTCCAACGTTCTCGCAGGTACTCCTCCAACGGGCTGAGGCCGCTGCTGTGCTCCGTGCTAGAGATGGACTCGGAGTCTTCCACGTCAAGAAGCGCGAGGTCCAGGTGGGACCTCACGTTCGCCGCCGGGTAAGCCTCGTCGTCCAGGCAGTCCGATTCCGTTGCGCCCTGGTCGGCGATGCCCGCCGTGCTTTCTCCTCGTAGTATGCTCAGTATCTGCACGGCACAATAAACTGCTCAGTGAAATGCAGATTGCATGAGCTAAAGTTGGTTGGAAGCTGGCTGACCTGCGATATCGGCGGCCTGAGTCGAGCCGACCTCCGGAGACAGAGCGATGCCGCAGAGGCCATCCGCCTCACCTCCACCTCGTCGTGCTTCACGTCCAGCCTCGGGTCCAGCAGGTCAGAGATGTCGCCGCTGCTTAGCACCGGAGTTGCCTGTCACGCCAAGACAATTGTTACTCTCTCCTCTGCGTGCTGAATTACCACTTACTAGACATGAGATGGTTGATCGGTAGGATAGGATGGCGCTCTTACCCACATGACGAGACTCTCTTGGCCCTTGGGTGACGACCCGTCCCTGCTGATGGGCTTCCGGCCGGACAGGAGCTCCAACAGGACGACGCCGAACGCGTACACGTCCACCCTGTCGGTCACCTTCCCGTACATGAAGTACTCCGGCGCCAGGTACCTGCAATCGCACAGTAAAAAAACATCAATTGGTGTGGACGAACCACAGAGCGCTTGGGTACAAATACAACGCCGTCGAGAAACAGGCTTGGAGGGAGGCGGTACCCGAATGTGCCGACGACGTCGCTGTGCGTCAGGGAGGTTGGATTCGTCGGCGCCCAGATGGCCAGCCCGAAATCGGATAGCTGCCGCAACGGGGAGTTCAGAGTTCAAAAGTCCAAACGAAAAGCTTCGCTACGACTAGGATCCATGGTGGTGCGTCAGTGTTCGTAACTACCTGAGGCTCGAACTCTTCCGCGAGGAGGATGTTGGACGACTTGACGTCCCGGTGGATCACCGGCCGCGAGCTGCCGGAGTGCAGGTAGCTCAGGGCCTCCGCGATCCCCAGCGCCGCCCTGTACCGGTTCTCCCATGACAGCGCTGGCTTTGACCTTTCTCCTGCAGACCACAGCATCATCAGACGTCAGAGTGAAGAACTCAACTGCTCCCACACCTCTCATGTCTCAACCGTTCTGAACGCGACCCGTTTCTGTTTCCTGAGAAAAACTAGTCTCTTGTACGAATCGTTGTCTGCAGAATTCCCGGTTCCTTAGAAGCAAATCCACCGTACTGAGGCGAATTGGGTTCGGTGACTTCGCATGAACACAACTGAACATGTAACTGTCGACATGTGCTGGTACCGTGTAGGTTGTCCTCGAGGCTGCCCCTGGGGAGGTAGCTGTAGACGGAGATGAGGTTGCGGCCTTCCACGCACACGCCGATCAAGGGGACGATCCGGTGGTGCTGCAGCTTGGTGATGATGTCCACCTCCCGGAGGAAGTCCTTGGACGCCTGCGCCGACGCCTTGGACAGCTTGATCGCCACCTGCTGCCCGCAGGCGAGGCTGCCCCTGTACACCCTGCTGTTCCCTCCGTTCCCAATCAGGTTCTCTGCGACAAGCCAAGAAAGGGGTTGGTCTCTTGGTGATGACGAATCGTGTGAGCTGAAACCTGAAAGGCGCGAGATTGACGATCAGGAAACGAAGAAAGAACCTGCGGAGAAGTGGTTGGTGGAGTCGTAGAGCTCCTCGTAGCGGAACCACCGGCACCGGGCGCCACTGCCACCAAGCATTGCCTTGAGCTCCGACTCGAGTCCCGCCCCGGCATGCGGCTCGGTGGACTCCGACGGCGCGGATCGCCGGGGCAGGCTCATCACCCAGTGCACCACCGACTGCTTCCGCGGCTCCTGATTCTTGGCGCTGGGCGTTTGTACAGGGGCAGCTGCGGCGGCGGCGGCGTGCGCGCGGCGGAGCAGCGGCCACCCGAGCCTCTGCTCGAGCGTCACGCTGCCGTCGCCTTCGGTGGCGTCGTCGAAGGACTTCGTTGCCGCCGCGGCCGCGGCGCCGTGGCCGCAGCTCCGGGCGTCGAAGTCCATGAACCGCGCGCTCCGGTTCGGGTTCGGGATGATCACCTTGGGCTCCAGCCCCACGCTCGGGTGCAGCACCGTGCGGAGCACCGGCTTGGGCTCTGCTCCTGCACACCAGCTCGCCACCAAACGATTAGCGACTCGCTAACCAAAGCCTCCATAACTAATAACCACACTTAGTTAAGGGGCACTTGATTACCAAGTGGCGGCTTGGGCGCCTCCCGGACGAAGACGGCCTTGCCGTCCTGGATGGCGACGACGGTGGTTGTCGGCGGCAGCTTCTTGGTGCAGTACTTGGGCAGGCAGGACGACCCTCTGCGCAACCGCAACCAAAATGGAAAAAAAGGAGCTGCTAAGGAATGGTGACGAAACAAACAGTTAGATCATAGAAAGGTTGCTGCCAGCGTGCTTACCCGAAGGAGTACTTCTTATTGGCGCCAAGCACAACGACCATGGCGGCGCAGAGCTTGGCCTCCTTCACGAGCTCCTTCTGGATCGAGCTCCCCGGCGTCACCCGGCCGACGAGAACGACCTGACACAGATCATTCAATGGCAGCATGTGAATTGAATCGGCAGCAACATGGCACACAACTCCCGTAGCAGTCGGCACCGGCCCACTGCTCTCATTCCTGCCCATCCTTGCTCACCTGTTTCTGGTTGCAGAGGGCCTCGTACTCCGCCAGGTAGTCGTCCAGCGTCCTGATCAGCTTCAGTGTGTTCGTCTTGTCTGCAACGAGAAACAAGAAAATGTCAATCAAGAGAAGAAAAAACGCTAATAATTCCCAACGACTTCACCGGGATTGGAATTGAAACGAGCTGCCAAGTTTGTTCATGGCAGATACCAACCGGACTTTCGGTAAATGTGCACGGCGACGATGCGGTCGCCCCGCCTGGACTCGTGGTGGAGCGCCCACCTGAGCAGGTCCCTGCCGACGGCGTCCATGTGCAGCCCCACCAGTATGCAGCGGCCGACGCCCTCCCCGTGGTCCGCCGCCATGACGCGCCCACAACCGATGGCCGAGAGCCGGCTCGGAGCTCCCGAGATCAGCAGGAACCGCAGTTGTCCATGGCACAGCAAGCTGGTAAGTAGCCAAGCCAGGCCACTGGTTTGCTCAACCACTAACCACCGTGGACTTGCTGCTGTCACAAGACGATCCGGCGCCGGGCAACTGGCTGCGAGCCTGCAACCAATGTCTGACCTGGAACCGCGACGCTGGAATAGAAAACTGCCGAGGCGGCGGTCGTCGCCTGAGCCCTGTACTGGAAACTGGAAAGCGAGCGCGCGAGCGAGTTCCGTTACCAGGAACTAGCTGCTGGGTAAGGCCTCTCCGGCCACCCACTGGCTTTGTGGCTGAATTCGCTGAACCCGAACCGAAAGGCGCGGGCGCGGCGGGGGAGGCCTGAGACGAGGAGGAAGATACAAGCGCAAGCGACGAGAGCGGGAACTATATCCTGGGGCCAGGTCGGGGCCGGGCCGGCGGAAAAGGAGGCGTCGCGGCGAAGGGCGAGGGGTGGGAGGCGACACGGATAACCACCTAAAATCTGGTTAGCTTGTCAGGTTTCAGCTGCTGGGGCGCGTATTAAAATGGCTGCCGTCATGGCGCCACGCCGCGCGGGATCATCGCCATCGGCTCAACCACTCCAACCACGCACAAAAAGCACGAGGCCGAGGCCGGCCCCGTCCCGTCCCTTGCGCCGTTGCGCGGAGGTGGAGGGGGGAGGACCGGACGAACGGCCAGTCTTGCCGGCCGCCGTCGCCGGTCAGCGTATCGCGGGCGCGGCTGCTGTTTTAGCGCAGCCAGGACAGCCGGTGCGGCAGTGGCGGTAGCAAACAACGAGACGGTGACAGCGACAGGATCACAGGAAGCCGGCGAGAAGGAGGCGGAGCGCAGATGACGCGATGCTGTGGCCTACGTGGGAGGAATGGGAAATGTGGACAATAGGATCGGCGATGGTGGTGCGATGGGGCGGGGTGACGGGGACGATGAGCGCATTGGGCAAAGAATTCGTTGGTGGAGGTTGGAGAGGCAAGGGGTGGAAAGCGAGCGATTGGAGAGGCAGGACAGGGCGCCATCGCCGATGGCCGATGGGTCCATAACTCATTAACTCCCATACACATCGCAAAAGGGCGAAAAAAGGACGAAAATAGCCCCAGAAGTGGAAAAAGAAATCGCGAGTGCTCTACTCACTGCGAAAGTAAAAGGGAAGTGCTACGTTGGGATCCATGAGGATTGCACGTGGTTATTACGTGGGTTTCAACGGGGGATTAGATGGCCTGCGCGAAAGATAAAAAATACTGCTGCTGGACTGTATTCTCTCAAGGTCAAATGGGAAAAAAAATAAAGCGTGTGTTACTGTTAGTTGCTGTACTTCTGAATTGTATTGCGTGCTGCCAATCGAATCACGAATTCAATGCGCGCACTGGGACAGGTGCAGGATAGTCGTCTATGATAAAAGTCCTTTTCATTTAAGTTTCATTCGATCTCATTGATGGCGACTCTGGCAGGTTTTCTATGACGGTATCATCAATTGGAGTTTTTTTTTTCTTTTCCGAATATCAATTATAGTTACTTGTACATTGGCAAAAAGAAAAGGTGCACATACATAGCATGTTGCCTATATAGGCCAAATACTAGATTACATGCACATTATGGAGAAATGTAGCAAGAAGTTATTGATAGTTCTAAAGCATTTTCCTTCCCCCCTCTCTCTCTCTCTCTCTCTCTCTCATGAACAATTAACTAAAAAAATCCTATTTTTTTTTCTCTAATACTTCATAAACCTTTCATATTGTAAGTACTTCGTATTGTTTCTTGTTCCCTAGTATTATAGGATGTTCATATAAGCAGCTCCTAATAGTGGAAATCTGATAGTTACGGTGAGAAGTGCCCTCGGTACTATTACCTCCAGTTAATTAGTCGTAGTAATAATCACTAAATTTTTCAAAAATAGTACAACGGTACCACGACCTCCCTCTGTCCCAAAAAATCACTTTTAGGCCTTATTTGGATCATAGTAAGATTACAATAATCAGCTAAAATAATCTAATAGTGATCAAAATATGAGAGGTTATTGAGTAGTTTACTTTTATAATTCAAGCAGCGGATTGTAATAATCATGTAATCCACTTGACACCTGCTTATTGGACATTATGGATGCTAAAAAGGCCAACTCGTCCCTCGACGTTGCAAGGACACTATTGGTTATTTGTACTCCAACGAATAAGAACACCCCCCACCCAAAAAGAACAATTGAGATTATGGATCCGGTGTGCTCGCTGCAGCTTCTTCGGGCTGCGGCTGCAGCTTCTCTAGTTCATGCTACAGTAGTCCATAGTTATGGAGCTGCAGCAACAGCTGAAGCTGCAGTGGCAGTCGAACAAGCTAAATTCAGGTGGGATCTAAATAAGGCCTTACAGTGCTAAGTCATATGTGTCGCAAAATACTACTGTGTAAATCACAACCACATATGTTTTCTAGTCGCTGGTCTTGGTAATTATGGGATTACCGGGGCCAGCTTAGGGTGTAACAAACTCTACTTCTGCTTAATGAAAAACGTGCTAAGGCACGACCACAAAAAAAAAAGTGATAAGTCATACTATTATTTATTATATCAATTAAGTTCTATTAGAATAGATTTATCCTAAAATATATTCTTTTTATTATATTACTGTTTTTAATCATAATTGTTGACACTGTTTTCTATAATTTGATTAAACGGTAAAATAGTTTGATTTTGATTAGAATCTAACAGAGCACTTTTTTAGACGGAGGGGGTAGAATTCCCAAATGTCCAACTGCTATAAAACAGTGCTTTCGGCAGACATACTTACCGAAAGGATAAGACGAGGATAGACACTGACGAGTATAGTATCAAGGACGTCGATCGTGTTGGTTCGATTTGTATGCAGCTGACGACGCTGACCGGTGTGTGTCGTGCAGGCTGAGGCTACGCAGGACGATTTCAGCCCAACAATGCTTGTCAATTCCTAGTAGTGCTACCTGTAACGGTATATAAAAACATTTCCGTCTCGATCGTATTGTCTGCTGACCTGAATAACCTGATGGTACAAAAAATATCCTTGCGTGCATGACCAGCTTGTCCTACGTAGGAGACCCAACCATCAGACTGATAAACGTTTGTACTCCTACTTACTTCTACTTCCACTTCCGGAGCAGCCGGCCAGCCGCGCGCCGGAGCGTTTTCCGGCAGCAAACCGGCGAGGGGAGCCGGCGGATCAGCCAATCCTCGCCGGACGCCGACCGTGCGCTGCCGTGTCACGCACGCGCGGCGCGGGCCATGTGGGATGTGGCGAGCGGCCGAACACAACGACGCGGTCGTTTTGGGACTAGGAGAAGGCGGGTGGCGAGCGGTGACGCCGATGCGAGCGGCAGGCAGGTCGCGGTCTCCCACCCGTGGCAACCGGAAGGAAAGCGAGAGAGCGGGCGAGAGGTGAGATTTGAGATCGCCCATCAGGCCATCACTAGATGGTCGGTCTTCCCCGATTGCTTGGCACTTTGGCAGGGACGGCGGCCGGATCGACGCGCGTCGCCGTGCCCCCGTCGCCTGCCCGGCCGCCCGCGCGCGCGCAGGCGCAGGGAATGCGGTCGCGGCAGTGCGAGAGCGGCACGACAGCACCGACTGCGGTGGCCCGCCAAACCAACTCGTTTGTGACGTGATGTCACTGGAGTAGTACGTCAGTGAGGAGGCGCACGGGGGACCCAGACCTTCCTCACCTAAAATTTACTTCCTATCTCATTCAATACTTGAATATATGTATGAAGTATTAAATATAAATTAAAAAAATAACTAATTACATAGTTTACGACTAATTTGTGAGACGGATCTTTTAAACCTAATTAGTTCATGATTTGACAATGTAGTGCTACAATAACACATGTGATTCTATAATTTATTTGATAATTTGATAACATCGGATTAGCTAGGCTTAATAAATTCGTCTCGCGGATTACTGACGAATTCTGTAATTTTTTTTATTAATATCCAAACACCCCATATGACACTCCCGTATGACGACACCGAATCTGATACTCTAAAACTTTAAGCCTTGAATTTAATCAAGACCCTAACCCACTGCAGCGCCATTAATCCTGCCATCCTCGGGATGAACGCTCGGCGCATCTGGGCGCCGGGGCGGGGCTTCTATCAGCCTGTTCGTTTTTGCTGAATTGGCTTATAAGCCATAGCTGAAAGTACTGCTGGCTGGTTTGGTGTGAGAGAAAAACACTGTTAAGTTGTGGATTATAAGACAGATACGAGCGAATAAGCCGAAACAAACAGACTGTATGCTTCTCGACTTTGGAGTCAGGACTCAGAAGGAGCAGATTCCACATGTACGGACTGGGACCGAGTGAGTTCGGCTTCCAGTTTGGTTCGTGTTTTTTTGTTTGATTTTCCGTGGGGGACTGGCTGCGGAATGCCAGGCTGTGGAGGCATAAATGTGACCTCCGTTGGCAAATCTCATGGGACGAACTCTATAAATTTCTAACAGCTCGTGGCGCGGCACTTAACACATGAATAGAAAGTGGTACTAGTCCACTGGACTCTCCAACGCAGGATTGACACGGTGATGTAACATGCACATCGCATGATCTTGTTAAGGACACGTGTTAAGCTGGGCTAGTTCCCGGCTCCAAGTGCGCCGACAATCGTAGCGTGCCGTGTATCCTTCGAAGCCACGTCCACGTCCGCGATCATGAGACCTACTGCTCCGGTAGAGGATAGTACTACTGTATGACAGAACTGAAAGTACTTGTACACGTAAATAAGTGGTAATATTTAGCTTACATAAGAAGACTTATTGATATACCTCACCTTGAGTATTCAGTCACACCCATGACGCGAGCGACGAACTAGTAGCAGTGCAGATCCGGTCTGGAGGCGGTGACGAAGACGATGACGATGGTGCTTTCCGTCGCTCACAACACGTCCTTTTAGATTGGACTAGGGCTAGGAATTATGGTGATGCTGGCGACTGTAGTGAACCTCGTGTCTCGAGTTCCAGTTCCCACCTCCTATTTATTATGCTACGCGATAGGGGCCCATCAGTCAGTAGAAAGGCTGAACGTCCCCAATCAGGACGTGGATCAAGGGCTTGAGCCAATTGATGGAGATCAACCTAATATTCTTCCCCCTGATCTCACCTTATGACTTAAACTTAACTTTCTTTTTTTCATTCCATCACAGATCAATGCATAGAGCGTGACTCATCGTCACGGTCAGTTGTCATTAGATTTAATAGCTACAATGCACATCTCTGTTTTAAAATAAATACTCAACTAGGCCCTTAGTATCCAGAAATCATATGTTTTTCAATAAACCCATGTCGACTATGTGTTCTCTAAACGCATTGGGTGGTTAGCCTTTGATAAACGGATCCGCAAGTACTTGCTTGGTACTCATATGCTCAATGTTTTTAAAATGATTGTGGATTTTCTTCTCTACAACATATAACTTAATGTCAATATGTTTGACAGCATACTTGACATATTGTCTTAAGAGTTAACTACTTTAAATGGTTATTGCTGCTGACTACCATTGTTAAATCCGGGTACTAATTCCCTTAACCTCCTTTTGCCTGTTCCTTAAGCCTCATGTCAAGCTATATTATGGTATGCATCATAGATGACATCACAACTGTTTCTTTGGAGCTTTTCCACATTAATACTTCAACTACGAGTGTTAGCAACTACTGTGGAATTTTCTACACATCTTGCCAAGACTTAACATTTGTACCCTTAACTATTTGAGAGTATCTATTCTTTCTTACTCAGCATGAGGCCTATGATACATTGTAAAATTGCAAGACATTCTCAACTCTATTCTAGTGATCTATATCTGAACTGGACTTCTGCCAAAATATCCCAGATACGAAAACTACGTCAAGGTAAGTTTTTGTACTTGTACACTCATCAAGCTTTCAACAGCTGAAACATATGGAACAATGTTGATTTGATCGATCTCATATCGGTTTCGGGAACACTTAAAGTTTCTAAATCTATTACCCTTGACTATAGGAGCATGCGTAAGTTTACTCGCATGCATACTTGATTTCTTTAGAATCTTTTCTAAGTATGTCTTTGCGATAGTCCTAATACCCTATTTTCTTCTATCTCGGTGAATTTCGATTCCTATAACTAATGACGCTTCATCAAGATCATTCACGTTGAAACTTGAGGATAAAACTTCTTCTTCTCCAATGACAGATTAACATCACTACTAGTGAGTAGAATGTTATCTATTCACAGGATGTGAAAAATAAATTTTCTATTCTTGAACTTCGCATAAACGCTATTGTCCTTCTCATTTTCTTTAAAACTCAAACTTTCTTATCGTTTCATCAACTTCAAATACTACTGTCTAGAGACTTACTTTTAACCCCTAAATGGATTTCTACAGGCGGCATCCCATATGCTCTTTTCTTTCACGATAAAACCTTTTGGGTTATGCCATGTAAACGTTTTCATACAAATCCCCGTTGAGAAATGTCATCTTTACATCCATCTGATGTAACTCTAAATCGTAATGTGTCATAAACACTATTATGATTCTAAAAGAATCCCTGCATGAGACTAGAGAGAAAACTCTCATTGTAATCTATTTATTCTCTTTGCGTAACGCCTTTTCTTACAAGTTGTGATTTATATCTTTCTACATTCTCTTTGTAGTCACGTTTTGTGTTGAAGACCCTTTTACAGCCTACTGTTTTGGCACTATCAGAAATTTCTTCTAAGTCCCAAACATCGTTGGTATTCATCAAATTCAATTCAACTTCCATAGCTTCTTGCCATTTAATTGAGTAAACGCTTCTCATGGCTTCTTCAAATGAGGTGGGATCACCCTCCATTTAAATTTTTTACTAACATAGACTTCATAGTCATCAGAAAAACTGGTTTACTAATTCTTTGAGACCTTCTGAGGACCCATCTACTGGCACTTTCATATGGGGTTGTTGTTACTCTTCATTGCCAAGAGGCAATTGATTCTACATGCTCCTGTATTACAAGATCCTTGTTTACATTATTCATCTTTTTCGAAGAGCTAACAACATGTGTTGTATTAGTCATACAACATCAACAGGTATTGAGAAACTTGTTGCTCCTGAGTCACTGGAGTGGGCATGCAGTCCCTCTTCTCTTCAAGTCTTAGATCTCTACATACCTCTACATATCATGCTCCTCCAGATCTTTCCATCTTTTTTAAAGATGGTGTATCTTCAAATATCTTATTTTGGGTTTAATCTGTTAAAACCTCATATGGTGCTTTAAGCACCACCTTAACATCTTTGAGGTTGACTACGCTATCTTCATGTCGGAACTTTAAAAGGTCCAGGAATTTAGCTATTTCTCTGCTTAGGGGTATCATTGTTGTGACCGTTGTACTCCTCCAACGGTTTTATCTTAATTAATCTTTATCTCACTCTTAATAAAAAATATCTTTCTTAATTGATCTTTATCTCACTCTTAATAAAGAGTATTTTTCTTAATTGATTTTAATATTCTTCTCCTTGAAATATGGCATGAACTTTACTGTCATAATTTCGTGAACTATTCAGAAAATCTTTGAATGAGGAGACACTTATAACTTACTTCATTCATATGATTATATCATGTAAATAAAGTTATTTCTTGTTCCGTATAGGAGTACATTTTTCTTATTTCACTTCAAGAACTCAATGAGGTCTTTCATTAGCAGTACTTTTGCAAGTCACGCTTGCATATTTTCTTATCCTTTGGTTAGTATTGACCATAACGATGCATTTCTATTGTGCCACGGTCAAAACTAGGACAACATAAGAGCTACCCAAACTTCTCTCGCTATGCGGGATACAAAACATGTGAATCATTATAAAACTTCTCCCGCCATGCAGGATTGACTAGCATAAGTACTATGCCAAAACTTCTCCCCATGCGTGATAAATCTATACACAATTTACTATAACGAAAACTTAGTCATGACGACTAAAACATTCACTTATTTCTTTATTTCCAATTAAATCTTCCCGTTGGTTCCAATTTAATTAGAAAATTAATAAACTAACAACCAAAAAATAGTTCTGAAGTGGCTTGACTCAAGCCTTTTCATTCACATAGCCCAACATTGCTGCCCATGGGCTTGCAGCCGAGTGATCTCGTCGGTTAAAATAAATAAGGTGCTTCGGCATCAATTCTACGTCACCGTTGGGCAGAAAATAAAATTAATGCATAAAACTCATAAATCAACTTGAAATACATATAACTACTCTTTAAAATTAAATTCTTCCATTGGTTCGAATTTAATTATAAGATAATCAACATCATTGAGGCAAAAACTTAATAATAAAATATATTCTTTTAGTTCAGGAGCATTTCTTGGTTCTTATCTACTCTCTGAAAAATTGACCACGTTGGTGTAAAATTTATCTGAGATTTAAACCTCAAACTTGAACTCATTATAATATTATCATCATCAATGTTGGTCAGAAAATGACAATACCATAATCTGACTTAAACAAAAATGGACTACTCCTCTAATTTAAATTTTCCCGTTGGTTCTAATTTAATTAGAGGATAAACATAATCATAATTTACTAAATATAACTGCTCTTCGAATTAAATTCTCCCGTTGGTTCGAATTTAATTGGAAGATAATCAACATTAAACTTTACAGCGAAAACATGAGAAAATTCTTTATCTACTTTTCAGAAGCATTTTTACTTTAGTCATCTACTCTCTGAAAAAATTATCCCGTTGGTTCAAATTTTTTGACAGAGATTCAAAACTTGACAAAATTCATCAAAACTGCTTCTGAAAATAATAAAACAAAACTTTGTGTTTACTATTCATTTGGCCCGGCATGATGAAACAGTCGTGGCCCATCTCTGCTGCGTGTCTGCGCGCGCGCCCGCTCCCCCGCGCCTAGGACGCAACCTGGGCCTGGGCCAGGAATTCACTCGCCTGCATGGGCTGATTTCGATCCGAGTGATATGAGCCATCCACAGCCATCCGACGGTCGTCCGCGCTCCTTGCGAGATCAAAACTCTGCGCGGCGGCCGTGAACCCTAACCCTAACTCATTTGAGTTCGCTCTCTTCTCTCTCTTTGCCACGATGGCCGGCTCTCTCTCCTTTCTCTCTCTAGAACCTCGGCGATCGGAGATGGTGGCGTCACCACGGGGCCCCTCACCGGTGAGCGTGCTCGCCCGAGGCGGAGCGCGCCGCCGTCGAGCGGCCTAACACTGTTGCCCTTGACCCCACGCGGCTCCGCTCCTCGAAACCCTAACCATTTCTTCCTTCGCCTTGTCTCTCTTCGCCGCACACGCAGCCGAGCAAAAGAAGAAGAATAGCGGTAGCGGCGTCGCTGCCGGTCCCCTCGCTGGCGCGCGCGCTCTCCCTAGGCTGAGTGCGCCGCCATCGAGCGGTCTGGGCGATGGTGCCCTTGCTCGCCCTAAAACTCTAGCTTTCCCTCTCTTCACCGCACACCACAGCCGCCGTACCCGAGGTCGACGCAGGAGGTCGGCGCCCTTCGCCAGTGCACGCATGCGGCTAAAGCCGCACGCGACGCCGTCGACCGGCACTGTGATGGTGCTCTTTGCGCCCTGCGCTCTTGTACGCGACGCCATAGTGCCAGCGAGCCGGTAGCTCTCTTCCAGCGCACGCAGTCTTCCCGCACGATGGCGGTACCGCCGGCGGTGAGGAAGATCCCGGGTAGGTCCCTCCCCTCACCGACCTCTCCATTAGGGTTAGGGTTAGGATTGGGGTTTCTTATCCGATTTGGATAACTTCTTTCTTGATTTCTTTTCTGTTTTCTATCCCAAACTGGATCTACCCACTAGCAAGTAGCAACCTTGGCTCTGGTACCATTAACAGAACTGAAAGTACTTCTAGTCGTAGATCAGTGGGTAATACTTAGCTTAGATGAGGGAACTTGCTGATATACCTCGCCTCGAGTCTCCAGTCGCACCCATGGCGCGAGCGATGAAATAGTAGCAGTGCAGACCCGGTCTGGCGGCGGCGGCGAAGGCAATGGTGCTTCTCGTCGCTCACAGCACGTCCTTCTAGATCGGACTAGGGCTAGGAATTACGGTGGGGCTGGCGGCTGCTGTGAACCTCGTGTCTTGAGCCCTAGCCCTCACCTCCTATTTATTATGTCTTTGTGACGAGGGCCCATCGAGACGAGAAAAGGCTGAGCGCCCCGATCGTAGCGCGATCAAGGGCCCAGATTGACCGTTGGGCCAATCGGTAAAGATCAACCTAACACCGCATACGATCATAAAAATACAGCTTCCTCTTCTAAAATTAACCTCGGACGATTCCGATCACCAAGCATGCATGCAATTGCAATGCAAATAATCAACGGACCGGATGGGACTTGAGCGGATGGGCAGCCATGTTGCCCCATACCCGTACCTTAGTCGCCAAGGCATGTTGCTCTCGGGTCCCCAAACAAGAAAGATTCTCGCACCTCCGAGGCTCCGACCGTGCACTTGACCTAGGCACGGTTGGCACGTGAGATCCACCATCCACGCGACCACGCCTCCATGGGCGACGGCAGCGGCGATCACCACCAACCGCCTTTGCCACGCCACCCGACCACCGACACACCCGCATGCGGCCGCACCGACCCTCCCCTTCCCTCCGCACTTAAACACCGCGGCAAAGGCAGCAATATAATAATAACGCGGTTATCAATCTGCAGCGCCCAAGATCGCCGGGCGCTGCGAGGGAGAGCACACAACGAGGCACATCACCGATGCACGCGCATGGATCGGCGCCGCGCCGTGCAGCCGAGACGCGCGACGTACTACGGTCGAGATCGATCGATCGCATCTCGCCCGCCGCGAAGCGAAGACTCAACCGAACAAGCTGGCGACGACCCGACCGAGACGGGTCGGCATGTGTCGTCGCGTGCATGGAAAATGATTTGGGTGGGCGGGCGGCATGCACGAGCACGAATCGCTGCCAAGGCCGGCCGGAGGGTGTGGTGTGGTGGCTGCCTGTTGCCATCCGTGTCCCCGCCTCGTCGCTCTCGCCGCGATTCGCCAAGCGGCGGCCAGCCGCCGTAAGTCGGTGGTACATGCTTGCTCAGAGATTAGTCTGTTAAACTTATTGGTTTCAGTCAAAACTTATCAGTCAATCAACAGTGTTTTTCTTTTACAACAAACCAGCACCAGTCGGACTTTTCAATCCAGAAACCAACCAGTGAACAGACCGATATATCCTCGATCGCAATACGGCCGGCCGCGCGGCCTGGGCAGGTCATCGTCATTGGTCATGCCACCTACTGGTCATCCACTTGGGCGGCGTCGCGCTGCCCGCGGGATACGTTTTGCCTTGCCGACCGAGGATTTTGCCCAAGAATTTTCTGGTTTGGCAATTGGCGCGTGGCCCGACGGGCTGGTATCGGCCGATTGCCGTGCGCCTCCTGTGGAGCGGTGTGTTTTGTTTCTTCCGTGGGTTACAAGTCGACTGATACTGTTTTGTTGTGAGAGAAAAACACTATATCATGACTGATAAGTCTGGCTGATACGACCAAGCGAACAGAGTATCACTGTGCTGCCAGAGGCGCACTGTGTACCGGCGTACGGCCGGGGTGACGCAACCGACGACTCTATACGTCTGAGCTGAGAGGCGCGCGAGTGCGGGAGGCACTAGCGTGCTCCATCCACCGGCGGTTACGTGCCTACTTGCTAGTACTAGTTCTAGTTCTAGTTGTTGTGCGGCAGGGCATGCACGACGATGCATGTACCTACTACAGCATGGTGTGACAAGCTAACCTGCAGGCTAGCTGCTGCGCGCAGTGAGCACTGTTCAAAGCCCACGCATACGGACCCATTTGTTGAACATGTATGTATATTATCGCAAGTAGCTTTGTTTGGCAGATGATTGCATTGTCGTTTATGAACCAATAGAGTTCCCTTTCTTTAAGGAAAGAACACCAACTGATTCAGAAGAGAGAACCGTACGCATGGATGGTCTGGTCGGCAGCTTGCTCCTTAATAAGATGTACCAAAAAGTTACTACCCGCAACTGTGGTGGGTCCAAGAGTGATGCTTCCACACAGTACAGTACTACTACACAGTGTTATCAAGAACTTTGATTGACCAACCCACCAATATCATTTCTATGTGTCTATTGGTGGTCAACATTTTGAAAGACCGAGTAAACGCATTCTAACACGGCAAGTAACGAGAATGGACTAGCAACATGGAGCTTACTGTCTAAGAAAAATTCTGGTTTTTATTCTTTTTTACTCCATCTTGAAATACAGTAAGTATTTTTTAAATTAAATAAGAAGTCTAACAAAACACTAACATGTCCCTAACTAATTAATTAGTTTGGTTGTTAACTTGTTTAATTGTATAGTAAGACATTGTCTAAAAAGCATGCATGTCATTGATTTCGGCTACTACGTGAGTCATTTCGGACATATCAATAGTGTTTAAAAGGCATGTATAGATACATACATGGATCGGGTTGAGCAATCTCAAATTTGAGATAAATTTCAAACCTTTAATCGTCTTGTTCGTTTGGGCTTTTTTGACTGATAAGCTATAGTTAAAAGTATTTGTCGGCTTCATAAACCCGGGGTCCCTCGCGGACCGGCTTCCCAACAAAGACTCGGCCCAAGCAGATAACGCGCAACTCATAGAACGGCCCAAGTATCTGAACAGCAGGTTAGAAGGGCGATGCAATCACCGACCGAAAGGTCTGGCCGAGGAGGAGCGACGCCCGCTTTCCGACTCCGGCTCACCTCTCCGACCGGAGCGCTCGCTTCGGTTTCCAGACCGCCTCCGGATGGCCTCTCCGACCGGAAGGCCTGGCCAAAGCACTACTTTCAACTCCGACCCCACGTCTCCGATCGGGATACGCGAATACCTTGCTCACTACTTTTCTCCGACCGACGCAATCAGAGCTGGCTGGGACCAACCGACCGGGGACGTCCGCTCGGAAAGGATCAGGGAACGAACGAAGAAAAGCAAGGCAATGCGCACAAGTCAAACCACGATACCAGGGACCGTACCCTGTACACATGCAGGAACAGTACTCTACAACCACCCTGACACAAACAGTATTGTAGGCGCCGACATTTTTCCTACAGTATTGTGGGCGCCGTTAACTCCCATACGGTAAGGCTCCCCCACATGCCTCTGGGCATCGACAGTGTTGTGGACGCCGACATTTATTGTACCGAGTGAACATGACGAAACCCCTCACATGCCTCTGGACGTCAACAGTATAGCAAGTACCGACATCTGCTGTCGGTGTTTTGGAACCGGGGGTCCCTCAACCAACGAGTGAATTTGTGCTGCGTGCCCCTAATCCCGGATGGTGGCGCAAAGAGACACAAGGTTTATACCGGTTCAGCAATCGAGGCCCTACGCCCATCCGAGAGATCGATCTTGTATTCCTTGCACCGGAGTGCTCGTAGTAGGGGTTACAAGCTAGGTGAGAGAGGAACTAGCCCCAGTCTCGGCGGCGAGTGTGGTGCGCGGGCTGCTTGAGGCGTTGTTCCCAAGCAACAGAGGGAGTGCGGTGGTTCTATCGGCGTGTTCGCTTTTCCTGGCCTCCCAGAATGGCCCCAGCCCCTCCCTTTTATACTCTAAGGGAGGACCGGGACCGTGCAGTGGTGCTACATAGCGCTTCAGAATGGGGTGGCGGTCCGAGCCTCTCGTAGTCGGCCACCGCTGTGGTATGGTCGATGGAGTGGCCCCGCCCTTGTCGTGGCGGAAGTGACATGTTGGTCATACTCGGTCTTTTGTGCGTCGTGGGGCTCCAGACGCGGCTTGATGCGGAGACATGGCGGGCGACGTCTTTGGTCGCCGATGTAATGACGTCAGAGGGAGCAGCGGCTCTGCAGATGCCGAGGCCGAGCCATCGTGGGGGCTCGGTGGTCATGGACCCTCAGCCGCCGAGCCCGTGAAGCAAACCGTCGAGGCCTTGGGGGGAGTTATTGGCCCTGGGTACTGATTCCGAGGCCACAGTAGCCCAGACGTGGCTCCCCATGCTGCGTTGTCCTTGGAGCAGGAGTTGGCGGCCACAAAGAGGCATGGGTGTCAACCATGTGCACGGTGGATAGCATAGTGACGGGTAACCCCCTCGCCCATCCGGGGGCGTCACAGTCATCGCGTGATGACGCCGTGAAACAGTGGCTCAGAGGTGCCGAGGCCAAGCCATCGCGGGGGCTTTGGCGGACATGGGTCCTCGGGCCGCCGAGCCCCTCGGAGCAAGCCGCCGAGGCCTTGAGGGAATTATTGCTCCTGGCATCGATTCCGAGGCCACAAGAGCCAGATGGTGGCTCCCCACGCCGCATTGTCCTCGGTGCAGAGTTGGCAAGATAGTGAGGCATGGGCGCCAACCCATGTGCACGGTGGTTAGTACAATGGCGGGTAACCCCGCCCAGCCCCCGCCTCCCGTCCCATCGGCCATTCTCATTGCATCTTGCTGCGGCATGCGGTTGTTGTCGAAGCAGCAGCTATCTGAGTTGATGCGACACGACGCTTTGCCAGAGGGACGGGAGAAGGAAGAGGTAGCGGAGTGTCACCGAGCCCGCCTTCTTGCGAGAGACGGAGGGTCGGTGGCCTCGGCCGAGGCCTTTATGGGGAATCGACCGAGGCCCGCGGTGAGGGGGCCTCGGGCGAATCGGAGAATCGGCCGAGGTCCGCATGGTGTGATGAGGCCTCGGGCGAGTCGGAGAATCGGCCGAGGCCCCAGCGTGATGGGGCCTCGGTGCGAGTCGGAGAATCGGCCGAGGCCAAAGCAGGGGCTGCTGTTTAATGGTGGTTTCGATCTTTACTGAAATCTAAGCGCCGTTTTTGGATCTTGCTTAGGGTACCCTTCTCACGGTGATCCGACAAGAGCCCCTCGAGCCTTGGGGGAGTGGAGGCACTCCCCTGAGGTTCTCGGACGAGAATTGGCTCTTGATAGCTCCCTTGCCGGGATGGTGTTTTGTTTTCGAGGTTTCGTGGGTGTCGCGCGAGCCAACTGCCAGGTGTAGCCCCGAGGCCCGGAGGAGTGATTTCACTTCTTGGGGCTTTTTTTCTTCGAGTGAGGCGTTTTGATCGTGTTTGCCGGGCCCGTGGGTGCGAAGTTCGGATCGCGGGGCCTCGACGATGTTATGAAAGAGCCCCTAGCCTCCGCCGAGCGAGAGGGCCGCCGGGGTTCTCCCGGCTTTTTGTACGACCCCTCGTGCTTCCTTTTCGCTCGGAAGGAGGGGTGAAATGTGCCACGCTACCCTCGGTGGGCGCGAGCGATGGCACTTCCGGTGAGCTGTTATCGGGTAAGTCCGAGTGGAGGCCCGCACCCGTCACTGGGGGTCGGCTAGCGGTCCCGAGACGCGCCCAAGAGTACCGGAGGGTTTCTCTAGTGGGTGCCGAGGCCGCTCATTGGGCCTCGGGCTCGTCGGTGCCTCCCTACGGTGGGATCCCATTCGAGACCTCCCTACCGGTCTCGGACACAACATGTAGGCGTGCTCAGACAGGCTCGCCTGTAGTCGCCCCCGACTCTTTTGCCTGGGCAAATTGCCGAAACCCCTGGGGCCCAGCTTTGACCCCGACCGTGAATGGATCGGGTCGCTTGTTTTTATCTTGGGTGCAGGAAGAGCCCCGAGCCTCCGCCGGAGGAGCGAGAGGGCGGTCGAGGGTCCTCTCGACTTTTTTGCTCGTCCCCGCCCGGCCCTTTTCGCTCGGACGGGGGCTGTTTGCCGAGTCCACTGTAGGCGAGCCTGAGCACTGGTCTCGGCAAAGTTGCAGGAGGAGAGCCCCAGCCTCTCGCACGGAGCGAGAGAGCGGTCGAGGTCCCTCGCTTTTGGTTCGCCCCTCGCGCGAGGGTCTGGATCGCCGAGCCCCCTCGGGTGCGCGAGCCTAGGTCATGGGGTCTCGGCGTCTTTTGCGTAGGAGCTCCCTAGCCTCTGCACGGAGCAAGAGGGCCGTCGAGTTCTTCCGGCTTTTGAACGACCCTCGCGCTTTCTTTTTCGCTCGGGAAGGAGGGTTGGTTTTTGCCGAGACCCCTCGTGTGTGCGAGCTCAAGTCACTGGGCCTCGGCAACGCTTTGGCGGAAGAGTCCCTTAGCCTCTCAGACGAGCAAGAGGGCCGTCGTGGGATTCTCCCGACTTTTATTCGACCCTCGCGCTTCCTTTTCGCTCGGAAGGAGGGGTGGAATGTGCCACGCTACCCTCGGTGGGCGCGAGCGATGGCACTTCCGGTGAGTCATTATCGGGTAAGTCCGAGTGGAGGCCCGCACCGTCACTGGGGTCGGCTAGCGGTCCGAGACGCGCTCCAAGAGTACCGGAGGGTTTCTCTAGTGGGTGCCGAGGCCGTTCATTGGGCCTCGGTGGCTCGGTGCCTCCCTACGGTGGGATCCCATTCGAGACCTCCCCGCCGGGTCTCGGACACAACACACAGGCGTCCCAAGCGTTTAGCTTGCTTGGGCCTCGGCCTGTAGGCTCGCCCGTGGTGCCCCGACTCTGTTGCCTTCTGGGCGGCCGCCGAAACCCCTAAGGGCCCACCTTCAACCCCGGACCGTGGCGGGCTTGGTGCCCGCCTTTGCTCCGGAAGGAATCGGGGTTATTTCTCTCCCCTCTACGGTTAATTAATGGCGGTAGCGCGTTTTTTGAGGCGGCTTTTTCGGGAGGCGAACGGCTCCTGCTCTGCGCGACGCGGGACGGGACGCGTGGCGTTAGTCGACGGGGACGACTCGCACGCACGCGCGATTAACGAGGAGAGGAGTGTGCGCGTATGGTAAGACCGGATCTGGATAACCGCGCTACGGATTTTTTGGGGAAACTTCCCGATTTACGTCGCCCGGCGGGTTTCGTCTTTGTCATCGTGATAAATACGCAGAGGGCCTCGCCTTCCCTTTCTTACCTCTCTCATTTCTTTTTTTGCCTCCGTGCTGCGTTCTTTGAGAGCATAGAGCGCCGGGAAGAGAAGGGCGAGGGCGAGAGACCAAAAGAGAGAGGGGAGATTACCGCCAGCAGCGCCCTCCTCCGCCACGCAATGGCTGGTGGTCCCGCCATCCTCCCGGCGGATCCTCGGGGCGGTCCGACGTCACCGAGGAGAAGCTACGATCCGCTTCGTGGAGGCCGGTCTTCGCGCTTTGATCACCGACCCGACGAGCCGGAGTGGATTGCTCCGGGAACGAAGTCGGAGCCGAGGCCGCGCGACGGCTACGCAGTGAGCTTCGTCATCTTCCACGAGCGAGGCTTCGGTCGCCGGTGGATAACTTCATGCGGGCGCTCCCGCACTACTATGGCGTGGAGCTGCACAATTTCAGCCCCAACTCCATCGCCCAGCGCCATCTTCGCCGCCGTCGTGAGGGGTACTGGGGATCGCTTCCCCACCGGGAGTTGTGGCTCCACTTGTTCGGCGACGCTCACCACCAAGCCGGGGAACGAGGGGGGCTCGGAAGGGCGCAGGGGGCGGCGGCCGTACCCTTCACGTGCGCGCTTAAGACCGGCAGCCCCTCTACATCCCGCCCACCAGCCATCGCCCAACCGTCGCTGCTGGTATGACGGCCGGTTCTACTCTCCGCAACGACGGTGGAGGACTTCCCCTATACCGGGCGGGTTGTAGAGAGTCAACCAGAGAAATGGGGTACGGCGTCATCACGGCCCGATCAGCCCAGCCGGAACCGCTCTTGAGGGCCTTGGGAAGCTGCGTGACCACGGCCTTTCGGCGGCCCGTGGTCGTGGCGGCTTTTTCACCGCCGGAGGGTGTTGCCGCCGATGGCGGCCATGGCGGCCGCTTCGAGATGACCTGGCGATTCGATCGTCGGTGTCAAGATGTTCCGCCGCCTTACCGACGACAACAAGACCCTGCGTCGGGTGAGAGAAGCGGTGGACGGAAGCCAAGATCGACGATTTGACGCCGCTCCCGGCGCGCCTGTCAGCGGGGTATGTCTCGGCGGTAAGTTGATGTTGTCGAGGCTTTTCGCCTTTTGGTCTGTTGTCTTACTTCGCCGTTCTCACAGGAATAAGAGACGTCAAAAACTCCCCCCGCCTGCTTCGAGGACGCCCGCCGGCGAGCCACGAACAGGCGCGCCGAGGAGGAGAAGAAGAAGAAGAAAGATGCCAAGGAGGCGAGGCGCACGAAGAAGCTCCTCGCGCGAAAAGCCGGACGCCCGCCGCCGGCGCCGAAGCTCGACGGTCTCCCGTTGGAACCGCCTCTCCCTCGCCGTCGGTGTCGGATTCTTCGAGCGACGGCGGGCGGCGGGCGCGAGGAGGGGACGGCTGCTCGGGACACCTCCCCGACATCGGGAGATGGTTCCCCGGCGCCGCGGCAAGGAGCCCGACGCCCCTAGGAGGAGGAGGAGGTGTCCGGGGCGATGGCGGCCTGCCCCGGGCCGAGGCCGACACACCCGAGGCGCGGTGTCGGAGGAGCGTGCCGTCACCTGATGGGGTTCGACGGCGGAGGTGGAGCGGGTGACGGTGGGGGCGACCCCATTATCTCCGCTGGCGGTCGAGGAGGTGCCGGGTCCGACGGAGGCCACCGCACCGGTGGACACCGAGGTCATTGCCGCCACCACCGCCGCCGCTGCAGAGGGAGGCAAAGCGGTGTCAAAGCGGCCGCATCCCCGCTCATGTAAGCGCCTTCTCCGTGGAGTCCGTAGTACTTCTTGTCCGCCTCGGGTTGCATGTCGACCTTGGGAGTGTCTTTTCTTCCACCAGACGCTTGTGGAAGATCCTCCCTTGGCGCCCGTAAGGCGCTCAAGGTGAACGTTAGCTCCTCCGCCCCATCGCAATGGAGGCGCAGGGGGCAGCGTCGACGCGGCGCAAGCGCCGGGCGAGGCTGCTTTGAGGAGGCGGCCGCCAGAAAAGGGGGGGCCGAGGCGGCCGCGGACGAGTGGAGGAGGAGGAGCCCATGCCTCACGATGTTGTGGGTCTTGGGGCGGCGGAGGCTGGGCGTCTGCTATTGCCGGGCCATTGAGGGTGAGGCCGAGCCCCCAAGACCTCCGGCGTCGTGGCGGTGGACGCCGGGCCATCGAGGTAGAGGTGGCGGAGGCCGAGCCCCGGGTCCGCCGAGACCGAGGCGATGGAGGTGGAGACGGGCAAATTTTGGCGCCGCCCTGGTTCGGACAATCTGTCGATGATTCTTCCCGAGGGAAGGAGGCGGCGACGACGTCCAGTGCCAAGACTGTGGAGCAACCAGTCCCAGATCCCGCCGAGGGGAGTTCGGCTCTTGTCCCGCTCTGGCCCGAGCCTCATGGGTGGAACTTCCCACAGTGTTTTCATGGAACTGGGCTGACCCCGAGGGGAGCCCGTGTTCGCCGCCTTTTGAAGATACCGCAGAGGGGGGGCATTGGGGCACCTCGAGCAAGATCGCGCCAATCGGCGGTCAAGGTCGCAGCAGACAAATGATGACTATTATGGGTCGACTTGCCCGGTCACGCGGGTAAGTACTTTCCTCTCTCGTGCGTTGTTTTCTCTCCGAGCCCCTCGCAGCTTTTTTGACGTATGCTTTTTGTTTTGCCTCCTTAGGAGCTCGAGACCCGATCCCTTGGGAAATCGGTGTTCTGCGAAATGAGAGGGATATTTGGGACCAGCTCCGGCGCCAAAAGGGCTCGCTTGCCGATGCCTGTGGGCTATTGTCGGCGCTGAGTGCGGAAGTGGAGGACCTCCGCCTTCAGTCGACATTCAGCCGAGTTGGCTACTTGCTAAGACCAGTCCGCCTCCGTGGCCAAGATCAAGGAACCGGAGGAGGAGCGAGACTCCTTCAGTGCTTCGGGCCAAGAAGCGACGGCCTCTGCTAAGGTCACAAATGGGCAGTCAAAAGTGAGCAGAGAGCGAGCATCAGCGACGAAAGTCGCCTTGGCAGAGGTTACCAAGGCGGCCGAGGCCTCTCGGTCGAGGTCTCACCCGAAGAGCAAGGCCGAGGGTAAGTTCCACCAACCATGTTCCTTGCTCCATTTGCTGCTCGTTCGCTTTGACTCTCGACCCTCGTCGCGACGTAGATCTCGAGAAAGAGGCCTCCCCAAGCGGCCGAGGCCTCCGCCGCAGCTGCAGCAGCGCTGGATGTCGAGGTCCGGAGCACGAGACGCCGCGCAAGTCATTGTCCGGACCGCTCATGAGGCTCTTGACGCCGAGGAGGTCCAATCAGCTAGCTCCCTTGGGAGCCGCCGATTGCGCGTTGAGCGCCACGTCCGCGAGAGACTCCGAGGGCGCACACACGGGTGTCAAGCGCCACCGGGCCGTCGCCTCCTCGCACTACGCCATCAACCTCGAGGCTATCAACCGACGGCTACGTGTTGCCGTAAGATGACGAGGAGGCGGATGCGAGGTCATGAAGCTGCTGGAGGCGGCCGAGGTACCGCACAAATACCGGGCCCGTCTGCTTGAAGAAGAGGTGGTCCCTCCCGCGCCACCGTCGATCCTTGAGCTTTGACCGGGCCAAAAGGGGCCATGTAACCGGATTGAGTTAGTTGTCAGATCGTGACGCTTTTGTGGCCGCCGAGGCCTTTTTAAAGTATTTTATGTATGTGCGCCTTTTTTTAATCGCTTTCTCGCTCTACTTCCGAGCCTCGTGCCCTCCGTCTCGATCTTGGGAACCCAAAAAGAAAACCTCGGACCTAAGCCGCCCTTCGGCGAAGGGGTGGTGAGGAGCCGCCAGAGCCTAGAGGCGTGAGGGCCGCTCACACGCCTCGACCGCCCTTTGGCCTCTAGACAAACTTTTGGTCTTTGGGTTTCTTGTGAAGGTCCCATCGAGCGCGAGAGAGTTTTGGCGAGAAATTTTTTGAAAGACCATTAACAAATGGTGTTCGGGACTTAGGGGTTCCCTTTCTAGCCCCCCGAGGGAGGCCCGGCTTATGAGGCAACAATACCGAGTCTCCCTTATAGCGCTATTGTGACGCCGAGCCCCTATTGATAGACAAGCTCTCTGCATGTAACTTCCTCGAGCCTCACGCTGCCTTTTGGGTGAAAAGGTGGTGAGGGAGTTGCCAGAGTCTTGAGGCGAGGGCCGCTTTCACGGCTCACCCGGCCTTTTTCGCTTTGAGACGATCGACGGTCCTTGGGTTCTATACAATCGGCTAGTCTATAAGGGGGGTTTCTCGAAAGTTATAACAACTAAGAACGCTTCTTTATTGCATTTCGAGAAACAATGTAAGCAATGTTTGGAATTTTAAGGGTAGAAACGACGTAGTCGTTTCTATGTTCCAAGCGTTGCCAGAAGATTTCGCCTTCCTCGCTGGCTAACTTGTAGGTCCCGGCTTCAAAGACTTGAGCGACGATGTACGGCCCTTCCTGTGGGGGGTCACCTTGTGGCGGCCCTTGTTGCTCCGCCTCGCCTCAAAGACCAGTCGCCCACCTTCGTGTCTCGGCTTTGACGCTACGGGCTTTGTAGCGTCAGTAGGGCTTGCTTGGTACTGGCGAGTGTAGCAACATGACGTCTCTGGCTTCCTCCACTGGTCGAGGGCGCTCTTCATGGGCAAGGCGGGTTGCTTTGCTCATCAGATGCCTCAGTAGCCCTCGGGAACCGTATTCTAAGTCAAGGGGAGGATGGCCTCGGCTCCATAGACCAGAAGAACGGTGTGAATCCTGTGGCTCGGCTCGGGGTATTTCTTAGGCTCCAGATGATCGACGGGAGTTCGGCAAGCCATTTCTTGCCAAACTTCTTCAACTCGGTTGAATATCCTTGGCTTAAGGCCTTGTAGGATCATGCCGCTGGCACGCCTACTTGGCCATTGGTCCTTGGGTGTCCTACGGTGACCAGTGCCACCCGGATGTGGTGGTCGCCGCAGAACGTTAGGAACTTGCGACCGTGAATTGTGTCCCATTGTGCGATGATGGTGTTAGGAACCCCAACCTGTGGATGATATCCGTAAAGAACAAAGACCGCTTGCTCGGATTTGATCTCGAGCGATCGGACGAGCCTCGATCCATTTGGAGAATTTGTCGATAGCTACCAGCAGATGGGTATAGCCCCGGTGCCTTTTGCAGAGGCTCAACCATGTCCAAATTTCCACACAATGAATGGCCATGTGATGGGGATGGTTTGGAGGGCTTGGGGCGGGAGAGGCGTCTGTCGAGCGTAGTCTTCGCATCCTCGCAGAGAGCGCATTAGCCTCATGGCGTCGGCCACCGCCGCCGGCCAATAGAAACCTTGGCGGGCGGCGTTACCACGAGCGCCCGAGGCGCCACGTGGTGCTCGCAGACTCCGCGCAAAGTCCCAAAGTAAGGATTGCCCACCTCGGTGGTGATGCATCGTTGGAGAATACCGGATGGGCTACGCCTATACAACTCGCCGTCAGAGAGGACGTAAGTCTTGGCGCGCGCCATGAGCCGCCGGGCTTCGGTTCTGCTGCAACAGAAGCTCTCCCGAACGAGGCGATCAAGGAAAGGGACTCGCCATCCGCTTCGGGTCGGCTCGGGAGGCTTCGTCAAATCGCCATGGCCTCGGGCTTGGTGGCGAGGTCTCGGTGGTAGAGGGGGGCCTCGAGCCCTGCGGGCGGGCTCGGTCGATGGGCCTCTTCTATCGCCGAGGCGTAGTCGACGGATGGCTTGTGGAGGTCTCTGGCGAAAACGTTCGGGAACTGGGGTCCGTGCCGACGCCATCTTTGCTAGTTCGTCTGCGGCCTCGCTTGAACTTTCGAGCGACGCGTGGTTGAGTTCGAGGTCGTCGAACTTGTCCTCCAGCGACGACTATCGTGGCAAGACGCCTTCATTTTGGGGTCATGGCAGCTTGACTCTTTCATCACTGATCGACGACGAGCCGCGAATCACCCCAGATGCCAGACGCCGCACTCCAAGTTCGATGGCGATTTGTAAGCCGCTGACGAGGGCCTCGATTCGCCACATTGTTGAGGCGGCGGCGAAGCCGGATCATGTAGCGCATGTATACTCCAAGGGCGAGACCAGAGCAGTTCGCCACCAAATGGCCTTTCATCGAGACCCGTCAAGTACATGGTCCAAAGATTCGATTGGATTTGAACGGGTGGTACGGTGTGTGTCGGTCCACTCGGCTACAAAGTCGGCCAGACTGTGATTTGATCGCTTTCCGAGGCGCGAAAGACAAGGTTTCCCCCATGAGTTCAACAACCCACTTGGCTATTCTACCCGAGGCCTCCCGGTTTTGGATTATCTCTCCTAGAGGAAAAGACGACACCACACCCACCGGGTGGGACTCAAAGTAGTGACGCAGCTTTATGCGTCGAGCCAAGACTACGGTGTAAACCACTGGATGTGGGGTAACGCGCCTTAGTCTCGGAGAGCACCTCACCGATGAAGTAGACAGTCATTGGATCGGGTAGAGCATGTCCCTTCTCCCGCCTTTCTCGACTACTACGGCCACTACCGACCACTTGGGTTGTCGCGGTGACGAGAGTAAGAGGTGCTCGCCCTCGGTGGGCGGAACCAGACGGGGGGTTGGTGAGCAGTGCCTTGAGCCCCGCGCGAGGGCTTCCTCGGCCTCGGTGGTCCAAAAAAACGCTTCGACTTTCTCAAGAGGCGGTATGGGCAGCCTTTTTCGCCGAGGCACGAGATGAAGCGGCTTAGGGGCGCGAGGCATCCCATGACCCTCTCGCACCCCTTTGAGGTCTCGGATCGGGCCCATGTTGGTCACGAGACCTTCTCCGGTTGGCCTCGATTCCACGCTCCGAGACTATGAATCCCAAGAGCATGCCTCGGGAACCCCAAGACGCACTTCTCGGGGTTGAGCTTGATGCCCTTCTCTCGAGACATGTGAAGGCGCCTCCAAGTCGCCGACGAGATCACCGCCTTCCCGGACTTGACTACGATGTCATCCACGTAGGCCTCGATGGTTCGCGATGTGTTCGCCAAAGACTTGGATCATGCACATTGGTAAGTAGCCCTCAAGTTTACGAGGCCAAACGGCATGGTTACGTGGCAAAGACATGCCGAATGGAGTGATGAAAGAAGTCGCGAGCTGGTCGGACTCTTTCATCTTGATTTGGTGATAACCGGAATACGATCAAGGAAGGAGAGGGTTTCGCATCCCGCAGTGGAGTCGACGATTTGGTCAATTCGTGGTAGTGGGAACAGGACCTTCGGGCATGCTTTATTTAGACCAAAGTAGTCCACGCACATCCTCCACTTGCCACTTTTCTTCCCGACTAATACGGGGTTAGCCAACCACTGGATGGAATACTTCCTTGATGAACCCGGCCGCTACGAAGCTTCGCACTTCTTCGCCCGATAGCCCCGCTTCTCCTCGTCGAACCGGCGCAGGCGCTGTCTTGCCGGTCTGGAGCCCGCCCGGATATCTAAGGCGTGCTCGGCGACCTCCCTTGGTATGCCTGGCATGTCCGAGGGGCTCCATGCGAACATATCGACGTTCAAGACGGAGAAAGTCGACGAAACACGGCCTCCTATTTGCCGCCGAGGGTGGCGCCGACCTTCACCCCCGGCCGCCGGGGACGGTGGGATCGACGGGACGAGCTTGACGTCCTCCGCGGGCTCGGCGGTCCCGACGCGCCGCTTACGCCGGAACCTCGTTAGCAAGCTGGGTCGAGATCGGCGATGAGGGCCTCGGCCTCGCGATGGCCTCGGCGTACTTTCGATGCACTCGACGTCGCAGTCAGTATGCATGTTCGTGACGTGGACTCGACGGTGATGATGCCGCTAGGGCTCGCATCTTGAGCTTGAGGTAGGTGTAATTGGGGATCGCCATGAACTTGGCGTAGCACGGCGCCCCAAGATGGCGTGGTAAGCCCCTTGAATTCAACCACCTCGAAGGTGAGGACCTCTTTGCGGTAGTTGGAGGGAGTGCCAAGCGGATGGGTAAGTCGATGCGCCGAGGGGTCGCGTGGCGCTTTCCCCGCACGATGTCGTGGAAGGGCGCGGAACCGCCGAGTCGCGATTGGTCGAGCTCCGTGAGCTCCAGAGTGTTGACGAGAGGATGTTGAGGCCACGCCTCCGTCCATGAGCACTTTGGTAAGTCGGGTGTTGCCGACGATCGGGTCGACGACAAGCGGGTACCGCCGGGTTTGGAACATAATCGGGTGGTCATCCCGATCGAAGGTGATTGCCTCCCGAGACCAATCGAGGTACCGGGGTGGCCACCTTGACCGAGAAAACCTCCCTGTTCCCTCTTTCACCGGGCGCGCGCCGTGAGGCATGCCGAGGGTCCGCCAAAGATCATGAAAGCGCTATGTACTCGGGAACCCATCGTCCTTGTCCTCGCTCCGACCGCCGGGCCCTTCGCTTGGCGTGCTGCCGGGGAGCCCGAGCCTCATGAGTAGCGCCGAGCATGGTGCACTCTCGAGGGCGTGCTTCACCGGACCTTGATGGTAAGGGCAGGGCTTCTTCAAAGATGTCGTCAAAACAGCCCGGGCCGCGGGGCCGGGGATTCCTCGCGATCCGCTAGGCGACATGGACGGCCTCGAGAACTTCCCCGCTTCCTCGGGCGACCTTTCTTCTTTTTCTTAGGGAGGTGGGGGTTGAGGCCTGGGGGCCTCTTCCCTCCGCTTCCCTTGAATCGGTGTTGGGGAGAAGATGGCTCTCGGCAGCTTCTTCCCCGAGGCGGCCGGTGGCGGCGTCGAGGAGCGCCGCGCAGAGAGCGCTGGACGCTAAGTCCCCAACTCTCGGACCAAGTCCCGACAAGTGGTGCCGGAGAGGAAAGCCCGGACGATCTCCGAGTCGCCGACGCCGGGTAGCTCGGTGCACTGCTTGGAGAAGCGCCGGATGAAGTCTCGAGAGACTCGTCCGCTTCAAGGCAGCTTTTAAGATCCCAGAATTCCTGTATGCACGTGTGCCCCGGAAGTTCCCGACGAAGATTCTAACCAAGTCGCGCCACCGTGGATTTGCGAGGGAGGAGATGCTCCAGCCAGTGCTCGCGCCGAGTCCGACAAGAGCAAAGGGAGATTGCGGATGATGAGCAGGTCATTGTCCGCGCCACCTAGCCGGCGTGCCAAAGCGTAATCGGCGAGCCGAGTTCCGGGTTGGTCTCGCCACAGATTGGCGAGGTTGGCCATTGCCGGAACCGGGCGGGGAAAGGAGCAACGCGGATGGCCTCTCGCCAAGACCCGAGGTCCCGGCGACTCGTGGGAAGGATCATGGTCCTCACCGCCGTCGTAGCGACCGCCTCGGTGTGGTGGTAGCCTCGGCGGCTCCGTCGCCGTGGCGGCGCTGCCGCCGCCAACTACTTCGTGGTCGCCTGCGCTCGTGTGTTGGTCCCTCGAGTCGGTTGCGCACCGAGAGGGCCCTGCTGACCGCCGGCGCGATGAAGCGGGTTTCGGACGGGCCGAGGCACCTGGCCTTGGCGAGGTTGTGCCGTGGGTTGCTCCGGCGCTGCCTCCGCCGCGCGGAGGCGGAACTTTCACCTCGCCGCCGCCACCGCTGCGGTCTCGAGGAGGTCGCGGAGCTCTCCGCGGACCCGTCGCCCCTCGGTGGTGGAGGGCTCGGGCATTGCTCGGACTAGCATCGCAGCCGCTGCGACATTCTGGCTAGCGCGGTTAAAGATTGGGGCGGCTCATCCCCTCGTTGTCGCTGATGCGGTGGTGGACGCCGCGGGCCCTCCCTCGCCCTCCGCCCTCACCATACGCCCTTGCCGCTCCCGCCGAGAGTGTCCCGGCCGCTGCGTATGAGTCGGTCTTGTTCGACCTTGGCTTGAAGCTCGTGGAGCCGCTCCAGTCCGGGCGTCCGATGCCCCCAGCGGGCGGGATTCTCGCCCGCGTCTTTGCCGGGGCCTCGAGACGCGGTGGTGGTGTGGCGTCGCCGCCGCCCGGGCGGGAATGGTTGCTCGTCCCTCTCGCTCCTTCGCCGCCCTTGGCATCCCGAGCCCGACGTGGAAGCACTCACGAGATGGATCGTAAGTCCCTTCATCGTCGAGTCGGAGTAGCCGAGGCAAGAGTCGCTATGCCAAGAATTGGCGCAAATCCCGTGGTTGTGAAGTTCGAGAAATCCACCTGGGCCACGCCTCGCCCTCGTCCGAGGAGTCGGAGCGGTGCTCAAGTCGAGAGCGGCGCCGCGGCGGCGTCCGAGGGGTGCTCGTGGAGTGGCGGCGTAAGCGTAGGCGTAAGAGGCGGCGGCATTTCTCAACCCAAAGGGGTATGGGGACGGGCCGTCTCCATATTCTCGCCACAGGGTCGGCTCTTCGTGGAGTGGCGGAGCGGGGTTAGACGATCGGGCATCGCCAGTAAGCCACCGGCGATTTTCCTTCGCCCGTGCTTAGGTCGACAGTCCCCCGCCCAGGACCCCTGCATCAATAGCTGGTCGTGGGACATCGGCGGGGAGAGGCGTGTCGCCTGGGCTCGGCAGAAGGCGGGGGCCTGGCCTTGCTCGCGTTGTGCGGCGAAGCGTGGCGAGCGGCCGCCCGGGCGCCGCTGCGCTGGGTTGCCGGGCGCGACTGGTCGTCGGACGGTGGGGTTCGAGGAGGAGAGGAGCACCATGTCGCACTCATGCCCTAGAGACATGAACTCTAGGCTCCCCAACCAAACTATGGTGCCGAGACGCAATGGTCGTATGTAGTCCGCCATCCGAACTTGCTAGGATGACGGTTTACACGCAGTTCCCCTACCGGCGCGCCAACCGCCGGTGTTTTGGAACCGGGGTCCCTCAACCAACGAGTGAATTTGTGCTTTGCGTGCCCCTAATCCCGGATGGTGGCGCAAAGAGACACAAGGTTTATACCGGTTCAGCAATCGAGGCCCTACGTCCAAATCGAGAGATCGATCTTGTATTCCTTGCACCGGAGTGCTCGTAGTAGGGGGTTACAAGCTAGGTGAGAGAGGAACTAGCCCCTGTGTCTCGGCGAGTGTGTGTGCGCGGGCTGCTTGAGGCGTTGTTCCCAAGCAACAGAGTAGGAGTGCGTGGTTCTATCGGCGTGTTCGCCTTTTCTGGCCTCCCCTCAGATGGCCCCAGTCCCTCCCTTTTATACTCTAAGGGAGGACCGGGACCGCATGCAGGTGCTACATAGCGCTTCAGAATGGGGTGGCGTGTCCGAGCCTCGTAGTCGGCCACCGCTGTGGTATGGTCGATGGAGTGGCCCGTCCTTGTCGTGCGGGAAGTGACATGTTGGTCATACTTTCGGTCTTGTGCGCCGTGGGGCTCCAAAGACGGCTTGATGCGTGACATGGCGGCGGGCGACGTGCTTGGTCGCCGTGTAATGACGTCAGAGGGAGCAGCGGCTCTGCGGAGATGCCGAGGCCGAGCCATCGTGGGGGGCTCGGTGGTCATGGACCTCAGCCGCCGAGCCCGTGAAGCAAACTGCCGAGGCCTTGGGGGAGTTATTGGCCCTGGTATCGATTCCGAGGCCACAAGAGCCAGACGTGGCTCCCCATGCCGCGTTGTCCTTGGAGCAGAGTTGGCGCGCATAGTGAGGCATGGGTGTCAACCATGTGCACGGTGGATAGCATAGTGACGGGTAACCCCCGCCCAATCCGGGGACGTCAGGTCATCGCGATGACGCGTCGTGGGGGCTGGGCTCAGAGGTGCCGAGGCCAAGCCATCGCGGGGGCTTTAAGCGGACATGGGTCCTCGGGTCCGCCGAGCCCCTCGAGCAAGCCGCCGAGGCCTTGAGGGAATTATTGCTCCCGGTATCGATTCCGAGGCCACAAGAGCCAGATGTGGCTCCCCACGCCGCATTGTCCTCGGTGCAGGAGTTGGCAAGATAGTGAGGCATGGGCGCCAACCCATGTGCACGGTGGTTAGTACATGGCGGGTAACCCCGCCAGCCCCGCCTCTGTCCCCATCGGCCATTCTCATTGATCGCGGCCGCATGCGGTTCGTTGTCGAAGGCAGCTTGGCTGAGTTGATGCGACACGACGCTTTGCCGGAGGGGACGGGAGAAGGAAGAGGTAGCGGAGTCTTTGCCGAGCCCGCCTTTGCCGCGAGACGGAGGGTCGGTGGCCTCGGCCGAGGCCTTTGGCGGGAATCGACCGAGGCCCGCGGTGAGGGGCCCTCGGGCGAATCGGAGAATCGGCCGAGGTCCGCGGTGATGAGGCCTCGGGCGAGTCGGAGAATCGGCCGAGGCCCGCGGTGATGGGGCCTCGGGCGAGTCGGAGAATCGGCCGAGGCCAGCAGCGTTTAGCTGGTTTCGATCTTTACGAAATCTAAGCAGTCGTTTTTTGGATCTTGCTTAGGGTACCCCTTCTCACGGTATCCGACATCTGCCATACCCGAACAAGATCACGTAACCTCCACGTGCATCCGACATTAACAGTGTTGTGGGCGTCTACCATCATCATGTACCCCCGGCGTGGGGAACAAGGCTTAGCAGCATACGTACTCTCTCCCTCTCACTTGTAAGACCATCTCCTTCATCTATAAAAGGGGATGTGCTCTCTCCTAATATTAAGGTTGATCCAAGGTGATTCTAGATTTATTAGATCGACCAAGTTCACTAGCACACAACCACAAAACCGCCAGGTTCAAACCATAAGCACACGCTTGAACACTTAGCTCATAGCGGAGCTCCTGTCGCTCTCGGCCCTTCCGACCGGAGCCCGGCCGGACCTCTTGTACCCCCATCTTTCTCCTTTTCGTTTGTGACCCCACTGTAAACTTCGAGCACCTGGACTCAGGAATAAAGTCACCGACCGACTCAAACTGGACGTAGGGCACGTTGCCTAAACCAGTATAAACCCTGTGTCATTGAGTGTTAGGCCACCTCCGATAATAACGTACGGCAAAACTACAAATATTTACTTGTTGGTCACTTTCTGCACCGACAGTATTGTTGGCTGATTTGGTGTGAGAGAAAAATATTGTTCGTTGGCTGATAAGCCATGACTTATAAGTCAAACACGATCAAGCGAACAGGTTAAATATCTTGTATTTCAGGACATAGAGAGTATATGGAGTAAATGCCAGCAGTTTGTAGAATTCATTCCAGATTTTGTGCTGCCTCCAGCATGGTTCTTGCTTCAGTCCGATCAGCATCCGGAGTTATGATCCTTTGACAGTGCACCCACCGACTGAAACCCATAAAAATAAAAGCAGAACCGGTCGTTCCCATCAACGAAGAGGACGAGAGAATGCAACAGTAACAGCACGGATTCCGGTTGTTTTATGTCAGATCATCACCTCCTTGTCTGGGCATGGGCAAGGTCCAAGTAAAGCGACGTGAAGCATCAGTAACAGCGAAGAGCATGCGGCATGTCTAACAAGCTCTCGCCGTAACTTCCTTCGCAGCCCATATAGCGACCCCGGCCGGCCATTGTGTTTAACGTAGTGCCTACTGCTAATTGATCCCCTCCAACATAAGCAAGCCCGATGAAACGCCACCTCGACTCGGTGAAGTATCGACCACGGCAAGCTGCGTGACCACCAGCACATCTCGGTCTCACGCACACACACTGACACACACACATCAGATTGTCGACGTCTCACTTTTGTTCCCCTCTCCAATCACGATACCATGCAACGCACGACAGTCGAGAGACGATCGAGCGCGTAACACGCTCACGGCACACGCGCAGGCAGTAGTGACACCCCAAACAAGCATCACGTTTGGTCTGCTGCTCGTGCCGGGTTACCGGCGGGGAGAAAGCCGATAGGGGGTCTCGAAAGTCCGTCGAGAAAACGATGGCGGGCGGGAGAAAAAACAGGACGGCGCACCTGCACGTCCGCCACCTAATAATGTTTTAGGCAGGCAGAAGGCTAGGATCGGGCCGCCAATTATTGTGATCGGGTGACACATCGCGTGCGCCACGAGTGCTGCGTCGCAACGGATGCCGCCTAACGGTCACGGGCCGGGGGCAGCCGGGCGGCGGCACTACTGCAGCACTGAAGCTGATGGCCTGCTGATGCCACTTCGTCTGATCTGCCTCCCTGACTGACCCATCCAACTTGGTAGGTCGTTAGGCAAAGGCACACAGCATTGCTTCTGATGCAATTCTTAAACCTTTCTGCGATTTTCTTATGGAAACATCCACACGACCACACGCGCACCGTTGGTCCATGAGACTTTGTATTGGCCACTTCGCTTTCATTCTGTTGTGATATCAAGAAATCAGATCATTGTCTGAACTATGAACTGACTGAGAGCTGGACACTAAGTGTACCGACGGCATAATTAGTACTTGAATTGTACTACCTCAATAAACATGCTTAGAGCTAGCCTGAATTCCGGCAGCAATACGGAAGATCTCTTTCTTGCAATCCAATGTCGCATTAGTGCATAACAGATGAGCTCACACTAAAATATATGTCAGATTCGATCCAACAATGCAAGTTTTAATGGCAAAACAACAGCAACTACTGTCTAACTATCATCAGATTGCTAAGCCAAATTTTAGTACTAATAACTATGCAAACCTCGTGAGTGGAGGATAAAGCACGCAACTGCCAGTGAAGGCACTACTGATTCATAGTAGCAAGACAGGTCAAATCAGAATACAACAGAAGCATAAAACACAGAAATGCACTTACCGTTGTTCTTTCAGATAGCTATTATTATTGTCTCGCTGATTTCTTCGACTGAGACATTGTTTATTTCCTCCCTCTAAAATTTACTCTCTATCTCATTGAATATTTGACACATGCATGGAGTATTAAATATAGACTAAAAAATAACTAATTGTACAGTTTACGACTAATTTACGAGACGAATTATTTAAGCCTAATTAGTCCATGATTTGACAACGTGGATCTACAGTAACACATGTGCTAATGATGGATTAATTAGGCTTAATAAATTCGTCTCGCGGATTACTGACGAATTCTGTAATTTATTTTTTTATTAGTATCCAAACACCCCATGCGACACCCTTACGTGACATCCGATGTGACACACCAAAACTTTACCCCCTGTATTTAGGGCCTGTTTAGATTCCAAAAAATTTTGCGCAGTACCCGTCACATCGAATCTTGCGGCACATGCATGGAGTACTAAATGTAGATGAAAAAAAACTAATTGCATAGTTGGGTGAGAAATCGCGAGACGAAACTTTTGAACGTAATTAGTCCATAATTAGACACTAATTACCAAATACAAACAAAATGCTACAGTGAGCCAAAATCCAAAATTTTTTTATCTAAACGGGGCCTTAAACAAGACATGATTCATAGATAGGAAGTGATGTCAGAAATGATTGACAAGTGCGCAAAACAACCACTTGATTTTTTTCTACACAATAAATGTTGGCTGGCATTCTAGCGTTCAACTTCAACCAGGATCGTAAATTTGATAGAGACATCAATTAAGGCTTTCGATTATTTTTTCTAGTACAAACTGTATGAATCCCGAGTATAAATCACATCATTTGTTGGCGTTGTTGCACTCACAGTTTATAGTGCTGTATATATCGAGTGAAAAGTAGGTTTGGAAATTTGTCGAATGATGGAAAGGATATGATGCACTGAAGAAGCAGATAAAACCAAGCAGCCAGCTATAAAAGATCCTAGTATAGTGTTATTTAGTGGCTATTACATAGAACAAGGAAAAGTGGGAGCTGACAAGGCAGTACCATGCTCAATTCTTTCCCTAGGAGTATTTTAGATAAAGGACATCTTGATCTCATATAATTTCATTTGGGTAAAGATGCTGCGGGTGTTCAAAATTTAGCTCAATAATTGGAACGGCTCGTACTTATTACTATCTTTCCTCAAAAGCTTTAAATAATCTGAAGCAATATCATACAACAGCTTACTTGACCTTCTGTGAGCCCACTGTTGTATCCTAGCAAGCTAATCTTCACGGCTCAATCAATTACGTCAGAGACCTGCCTCTGTTTTCTTTTCCAAAGAACGAAATTAACCACAGAATGAATGTCATCCAGAAAATAGAGAATGCACCAAACCACAAGACAGAAGATTTCTGTAGTTTTCCCTGAGATGTATTATTGCTATTAGAGAACTGCTTAGTTAGGCAACTCCACTAATCAGCGAACACTCGTTTCCACTCCCGTCGGATCGTCTCCGCCCTCGCCGCTGCTGACGCCGTGCACCGCCACCGCTGCAACCATCTCCAGCAGCTGCAGCTCCCCGTTCGCCAACTCCAGCAGCAGCAGGACGCCACCGCCGAGGGCCGGACCATGGGCCTGTTCGCCGTCGAGGACGCCAGCCGGCGACCTCAGTTCCGCGCCGTTCGGGTCCAAGGTCAGGCCTTTTGGGCCTGTGGGCTCCCCGGAGTCCGCCGCGGCGCCTGCGGCCAGCTCCTCCCTCTCGCCGGCCGTGGCACCGTTTTACCCCAGCGGCTCCCCGAGGTGGCGCTCTAAGCGCCGTCGGTGAGCGGACGACGCCGGCTCCGAGGATTCCGATGACGATCACCCTGTAGACACCTACCTGGATGCTGTTCGACGCCACCGCAGCCTCGCTCAACCGAGGTTCCGGGCTGCTGCGGACAGGCCCGGTCCTGTCAATTTATGGACCTGGAGCTTGGCCAGAAAGATGGGCCCTTCATTTACGACAACGCGCAAGAATGACGCCGGACGCGAAGACGCAGCTATGAAGCGACGAAGAGAGCGGCCGCGGCGGAAGTGAAATCGACGGACTCTTCCTCACACGCTCCAGTATTTTTGGGCCACATATATGATTTTCTATTGGACCTGAATATACCAGCTATAGCTTATAGTGTGTACATACCTGGGATTAGGCCCCTTGGCTTCGAGGGCCCTGTGCCAATGCACAGCTCGCACTCCCCCAGGGCCGGGCCTGGCTGCGGAGCGGGCGGAGGCCAACTCAGGCTGGGACGAAGGCAAGATGGAGCGGGCACTGGCCGACATTTCCTGTGAGAAGACGGAGGAAGCGCATCCGGCCACGCCCAGCTGGTGCGTGGCCTGCCTCGTCGGCTAGTGAATGGCCACGTCCCTGTCTGCCACCGCCTCGGCCACCGGGGACGGGTCTTCGCCCCCAACGCCGACGGGTGACGGGAGATCCTCCCCGGCAGGAGGCGCGACCTGTGGCCACTTTGGTTGAGCTTCGCCGTGGCCCAACGCAGCTTATACGTATCCGCAAGATCCCGATGAGCTCCGCGATAGGTGTTTCAAGTGTCTTTTCTAGTCGCATCGAATAGCGACTTGCCGGTTGCCACAGCGCTGTCTGCGCTGCCACAACTTCATCCACTTCGCCAAGAACTACAAGCGGCCCAGGTGTTGTGCGAGGTCGGTGGCAAAGGGTGGAGACTTGCCATGACACTTTGCCCGGGGCGACACCCGACCAGCCTCGCCCCGCTGCGGTCCACCGTGCTTGGACGGGGCCGCGCAGGGTGCTGCGAGAGGTGCCAAGGAATCCGACGACGACGTTGGCGGCGCCGGTGTAAGCCGGCAGGGGACACCAGTAGGGTCACACCTGCCGACCACACCGACAACGGCGCCGTCTCTACTGCAGCACACTGCTTCCACGAGCCTGGCCCGCTGCTGTTGGAGCTGTGCACAAGCGCGGGGTCTCCCGTGTGGGTCGACCCAATGCTGGAGGAGCTCGTCGCCTCACTTGTCTTGAGCCGGCTACCTGGTGCACCGGCAGCTGGGTGCCCGCCGGCTTCGGCGACCGCCTCCCTGGAAGCCGAAGCATCGTTGATGGACTCCCGTTCTCCGACGAAGACTATCCAGGGGACGATGGACTCGTCTCCGTTGTCGCCTGTGCAGGGGCAGCCACTCATCATGCCACCGCGGGAGCGACAGGCTGACGTCGTGGATGTCGACGCGTGCCCAAAGAGGTCCGATGACATTACTCTAGGTGCGGAGGCAGCCACCCCTCCCCGATGGACGATTGTGGATGCGACAGACGACGTCAACCGCAACCCTTCGCCTCTGACGACCTCGGCCGATAAACGTCTCAAGCGCTTCACCGAGCGAGTTACAAAGACGTGCACCGCCTTTGCTCCCTAAGCGAAGTAGACGGATAGCGGCACAGGCCATAGCTCACATCCCGACAGCCAAGCGAGGTGAGTACCGTGTCATGAAGCGCCTGGGATTCTCCAACGGGATACCGCCTTCGTCTCCGTCAGCGATGACGTACAATGAGGTATTCAATGGCGACTCCACTCATATGCAGGCGTTGCGTGAGTTGTTCCCTCCTGTTGGCGACGCAGGCGAGCGCAAGCGGCGTCGCCGTCTGGCGGTTAGGGCATAGGCCTCCTTGCCGGCGCCGCAAATTTGGGTTGATCTCTGTTCGATGTAACAACCTAGCTTACTGTACACTAGAAAGGATCTGAGCTTCCATTAAATCTTTACTGACCCCCTAGGCGCCCAAAGGAGTGTTGTATCGAACTTTTTCTCTAACTTAATACAAAGATGCGCAAACCTTTTACGTGATCGAGAAAAAGATTTAAAATCAGTGAAACATCTGACAAACCTCCGTTATTTTCTTGTTTTAGAAAAAAATTGTTTAACTTTCCATGTTTAGAAAGTTACAAAACTATACTCACAACTTCTCTGTGCGTAATATATTTTGAGGGACAAAACTTACCACCACAATATCTTATCATAAAATTTTCAATATAGTTTTTATGTAATTTTATAGATAACTTATAATGACAACTTTTCTACGTGACTTTTGCAACCCAATTTTTATTTATAACTGTCAGTGAACAAACTTATTATTATAATTTCTCAACATAATTTTTCTTGCTATACTTTTATATAGTAAACTTTACAAATAATGTAACTTATGTATATATAAATTTTTGTTGTTCAACGTCTTTTAAAAAATTATACACACATTATCCATTATACTTTGTACATAATTTTTTTGGATAAACTTCTGAATCTAAAAAAGTTGTTCATAAATAGTATATAGAAGTAAAATAGGTAGGTAAATAAAAAAAATAAAAATAAAAATAAAAAACAAAGGAAATAAAAATGAAAAGAGAAAAAATAGTGAGAAAATAGGACAAACATGTTGGATCGAATACGATGGCCACCGAATCATTGGAAAAGTTGGGTTCCAAAGGTTCGGCGAAACCCTAGCCCGCCCGCGGCGCCACCTTCTTGCCCTACCCCGCCGCTGCCACCATGGCTGCCACCGCCTTGGCCATGGCGCCCCCGCCCCGACCTGGCTCAGCCGCCTCCACCGTTGCCAGGACCCTAAACCGCCCACCGGCTTCCCCACCGCCTGGCCAGCCTTCCTCCCCAAACCCTCTTTCCTTCTTCTAAGGCTACCGGAGTTTGGGAAGAATGGAGGGGCTCGTCGGAACCCTAACATGGGAGGAGGAGGAGGAGAAGGCCTACCTCGCCGAATCCGCCATGGCTGGCGCGGGCGCGGGGAGGACGTCGCTAGGGAGAAGCTCGCCGGATCGCCGGAGAGAGAGGGGGGGCGTGCGTCCGTGGGAAGAGGATAAGGTTGCCGGGGGGGGGGAGGGGAGGGCGTCCGTAACCAAGTCCATTACCCTCTATCAAATTTATGATCCTGGTTGAAGCTGAACGCTAGAATGCCGACCAACATTTATTGTGCAGAAAAATCAAGTGGTTCAATCATTTCTGACGTCACTTCCTGTTTATGAATCAGTTGATGAAATCAGCAAGACAATAATAGCTACTCCTATATGATCTGATAGAACAACAGGAAGCGCATTTCTGTTTTGTATGCTTCCGATATATTCTGATTTGACCTGTCGCGCTACTATGAACACAATAGCCATTGAGGGATGCTAGCTGTTGAAAACATTCTTGCAAACACAGAGGACATCTAATTTTTATATTTTTTAGATGGAGGGAATAACAACAGCAATGACAATTCAAAGTACAAATCCAATTCCTTTTGCCTATAACACAACCAACACTACTAATCCTTTTTCCTGTGCTATAATCCTTGTAGTTGTACAGACTGTATGTCACTTCCCAGAAAACAGAACAATAAAAGGGCAAATTTTGCAGTCGTGCGTGAGAGTGTATGAGTGTAAGCATATCAAGAGGCATAGTCTAGATTAGTGGAGCGGCGTTCCGTGAGGAGAGTCTGCCACACGTCCTGCATTGTTGGCCTTTCTTCAGGAGAAGCTTGCAGGCAAGCAAATCCTACTTTGGCAAGCAATGCCACATCTGCCTCATCTGCTGTTGATGGAGCTGGTGGGCGTTGGTCCAAGATTTCTCCGAGTGTGTTGTACTCTCCCTGTTGCAGTAGGTCTCCTGGATGCCTTCCCATGATGACCTCCAGCACAATGACACCTAAGCTATAGACATCGACTTTCTCAGTAACCACACATGTGTAGGAAAGCTCTGCACAAGGGGATAGCATTAAATTTAGGAGTGAGCAAGATGAATATACATGAGCAGGCTACTTACAAGAGATAATATACCTGGGGCTATGTAGCCACATGTTCCGGCTAGTGCACTCCAGTTTGATGAATCGGGCTTTAGAATCCTGGCCGTGCCAAAATCTGAAACATAAGCCGTGAAAGCTGTGTCCAGCAAGATGTTATTGCTTGTTAGATCTCGATGGATTACTGGGGTACTGCAGCTATAGTGCAAGTGACAATGTTGCGGTGTAGAATCTGTGTTAACACTTCAATTTCATTATGGAATCCTTTTTCTTCAAATGCCCCTTCTTCAATTGGGTGAAGTTTCTTGACAGCAAGTCGTCGCTCATCTTGGAGTTCTTTTGTATACACTGCCATATCCACCTATCCCAATGATGTACTTATCATCAAAATTTTCTGTAGCTCTTTCTATATCTTCAAATGCTAATTTCCCGTCAAAGTTCCATATAGAAAATACATCTTTTTTGTCAACATTAGCAGTTTCTTGATGTCTCCTTTTGTGATGGGCCATAAAAGCTACCACAGCCATGGCAAGAAGAAGTGTGATGCACAAAGGAGTAGCAATCGTTAATATCAAGGAATGAGGCTTCCCTGCATGATGATGTGGTATTACAATTGAATGACAAGGCTTTAGCCCAGAGAGGTTACCACAAAGGTCTTTGTTGTGGAGAAAACATTTGGCTGATGTGTTGCTTACTAGAAACTTCGTGGGAATAGGCTCCTCTAAATTGTTGTAGATACATCAAGAGTTGTCAAGCTGAGCATACTCTCAAAAGAAGATGGAATGCCTCCACTGAATTGATTGTGGGATATATTGAGGACTTTCAGCATTGCTAAGTTCCCAAGATTTTGTGTCAGAGCTCCACTGAGGTCATTGCTGCTACAGTCCAGCATAGTTTGTAAACTGGTCAATTTTCCTATTTCACGAGGAAAATTTCCAGTCAAGCTATTGCTGTTGATCTTCAGGGATACTAGCTTGATGCAATTTCCTAGAGATTCTGGTATCGATCCACTTATCCTATTCCCAGATATATCAAAGTATTATAAGTTTCCTAGTTTCCCGATTTCAGATGGTATCCTTCCTGATAACTCATTACCTTGCAAGCTGAGTTCGTAAAGGTTGGTTAAATTGCAGATTTCTGATGGGATGCTGCCACTTAGATAATTGGAATGGAGTGAAAGTCGTGCCAAACTGGTTAATTTTGATAGCTCGTGGGGTATGCCTCCAGTGATCATGTTACTTGCTGCATCAAACCATACCATATTAGTACTTGCTGCCCAATCTGGGGAAAGCTGCCCATATAGCCTGTTTGAGGACAGGTCTACCCAGGTAAGGTTAGGATAAACCCCGAACGACTGAGATATATCTCCGGTGAGCTGGTTATCACTCGTCTCAATTAATTGCAAACTCTTACACCTCCTCAAGCTTGCAGGGATGGAACCATTGAACATATGCATAGCAACATTGAAATATTCAAGCTGCCTTCCTCTACAGACATCGGAGGGCCAAGGACCCACCAGGGAGTTATTGATTAAAGAGAGGTAAATCATGTCAGTGAGATTTCCAAATTCAGGGTGCAGGGGACCTGACAGTTGATTAGCAAACATTCTCAGGTCTCTGAGGCTTACCAGGTTGCCGAGCTCCTTGGGTATAGAGCCGACAAACTGATTGTTTGACAGGTCCATGAAGACCAGCCCAGTAAGGTTCCCTATGCTGGGAGGAATGGAGCCACTCAGAAGGTTGTATCCCAACTCCAAACGAGTTACATTGGAGAGCATCCCTATCTCCCGCGGAATAACACCTGTGAACTGATTCTTGTAGAGGAGAACCCTGGTTAACTTGGTGAGATTAACTAGAAAACCAGGGACGGGGCCACTAAGATGGTTCACACCGACCTGAATATCCTGCAGGTTTATCAGATTACTCAGCGTCGATGGTATACTCCCTGACAACTGATTGCTATACAACCGCAAGGAGTTGAGCTTGGTCAAGTTTCCAGCACTGGGAGGTATGTGGCCAGTTAAGGATCCGCCCCCAGAGCAACTGCTGCTTAGCTGCAGAAGCTTTAGATTGAAGAGCTTCCCTATCTCCTCTGGAATCCGCCCAGAAACCATGGTCTCGTGGATAACAAGTTGTGTGAGCTTGGTTAAATTAACCAGGGATACTGGAATCTGACCTGTGAGGTTGTTCATAGAGAGCCCCAGCGCAGTGAGGCTCCGATATTTCCTGACATCCTATTGCTGGTGAAATCAAGGGACGAGAGCAGTGCCAGAGAGCTTATGCTTGCGGGGATTTCCCCACGAAGATAGTTGGAGCTGAGCGGCCTCTGGCCGGAAAAACGGCCGGTGCTGACACTGACGCTGACGCTGATATGAGAGAAAAACGCTACTATTTCGCTCAAACGGTACGACAAGCGAACAGGGCCGAGGTCGATGTAGTCCAGAAATGGGAGTACGGAGAAGTTAGCCCATCAAGGTTGCCATCCAGGCCTGCACTTGACAGGGAGATCCCCGTCACAGCCACGCTTTGGTGGTTGCACATGATCCCTGTCCAGTTGCAGGGGTGGACTTGCTGCTGCCAAGATATGAGTGCCGGCGAGCTTCCAAGAGTGCCCTTCCAGTTCAGGAGGGCCGTCTGCTGAACTTGCAGCGTCATCCCTACGACGAGTTGCTGGAACAGGAGACATGGCGACAAGGATGAGAGCAGTAGGTATAAAATGTACACGAACACGATGGATTGCGTCGTCCCATGCGATATCGTCGTCTGGTGTCCGCTTGGATGAGTTCCTAATACTGCAGCGTCTCCTAGTCTGATAGAAAAATGAAGATGGCGAGTTTATGGTTCATCGTATTCAGACATTCAGTACTGGAAGCGCGTTTATAAGAACGTTTGAACGTGCCGTGCACGGTGCGCAGCACTAACTGGTGGTGGTGGAAGTGGAAGTGAAGTAGCGTTCGTCACGCAGAAATTTCACCCTAACGTGAGTAGAGGTAGAGGAAAACCGAAGTTGACTTAGGTAGATGTAATAAAATGAGACTTGAAAGGATGTAATATACCCAAAGACTTAGCCTTAGATAGTAGTGCTTGGAAAACAGCTATTCAAGTGCCTGAACCTTTATTTCTGCTGGGTTTTAACTCTAGCTTACTCTAACTTGTTTGGAACTTAAAGACTTTGTTGTTGTTCGTTGTTGTTTTGACATCGAGTTATCATGGAGTTGACTGTGCGGGCCAAATGCGATCCAACAACGCTTCCACGTTGGACTTATTTGATTTGACTGCCTTTTTCTGCACCGTGGCATAACTTATCTTCCACATATATTTTTACAAAGTTGGCATTGTTGCACTCACAGTTTCTAGTGCGGTATATATATCCAGTGAAAAATAGGTTTGGAAATTTGTTGAATGATGGAAAGGCCATGATGCAAAGAAGCAGATAAAACAAAGCAGAAAGCTATAAAAGATCCTAGTATAGTTTTATTTAGTGGCTACAGGCCTACTCCGTACAACATAGAACAAGGGCAAGTCGGAACCGACAAGGCACAGTACCATTTTTTTTAGATAAGGACAAGGCACAGTACCATGCTCAATTCCTTCCCTAATATTTTTAGATAAAAGCCATCTTGATCTCATAATTTCATTTGAGTTAAGATGCAGGTGTTCAAAATTTAGTTCAATAATAATTGAAACTATCCTGCTATATCATACAATTGCTTTACCTCAAAAAACAAATATCATACAATTGCTTACTTGCCCTTCATTGACCCCACTGTTGTATTGTATCCTAGCAAGCTAACCTTCACGGTTCAAGCAGTTGCGTCACAGGCCAGTCTCTGTTTTCTCTTTTAATGAAAGAAACTAACCACAGCATGAATCTTGTCCAGAAAATGGAGAATGCACCAACATGTGCCTATATATACAACACAATTAAGCAGATGACAAATGATGGTGACTTAAATACATGTATATTTCGTGTACATGGATGGTCACAGAATGTATAATAATATATAGGATATCACAATTTCCACTTTGGGAAACTCTAGCTGAAAATGAAAAAAAAAATGTTTATTTCGTGTAAATAATAGTACATTGGAACAGGATTTCATTAGTTTCCTAAACACACTAAGCACTAAAAATATGTGTTTTGCCCATTTTTTTGTACCTAATCAAGGAATGCAAAATTAAGCTACATTCGTTTTTTTTAGGAAAATTAAGCTACATTCGTAAGCTAGCATGATTTCGACAGGCATGAACTCGGAGCCTTAAATAAACTAATTGACAATCATGAAAACCTCAAATTTAAATGAGCACAAGAGTTTTTTTCAGAAAAAAAAACGAGCACAAGAAAATAGAGAGAAAACAGAAGTGCGTGCGTTGGATTTCTGAAGCAGATAGAAGATTTCTATAGTTTTCCTAGTATAAGGTATAGTTTAAAAAGTCAGGTATACATGCCATTGATCTTGACTACCAACACTTTAGGTAAGATAGCGTTCAAAAGACATGTATAGATGGGGTTTAAAAGGCAGACATGTATAGATGGGGTTGAGTAATCCAGAATACCTTATAATTCGGGATAAAATTTAAATATTTAATACCTTATATTTCAAACAGAGTGAGTATGTAACAGACAGAAAATGTCATGTCCAGTCGTTCAAATATTGTACTATTACTGTGGTTTGGCAGTGCATACTTTCTTTGTATCCTATAATTCTGGATAAGTTTTGCTTAAAAAACATTTTTGATAAGTTAATACTGGCTGTGAAATAAACACTGGATACACTGCAGTAGAACATAGATGATGAAACAGAGGTGCGAGTATCAACAGCTCAACACGGATGGTTCCCACTTCTTACTGATGACGACTGATGAAGCGCCTCAATATTGGATCCCTGCTTTATATGTTGTTCCTAATTTTGTCATAAATTTATGGTAAACAGGTAATCATGTTCCTTCGATTATTTGCTCTTAAAAGAATAGAGGCGGGGCTACTACATTTCACTGAGATGGAAGGGAAGTATAGCTTTCCTTAGTTTACATTTCAATGCCTGCCACTCAAAAACTAAATTATCAGCAAAGTAAGGTGGCTTCTGCCGCTTCTCTCCGGAGCGACCTTGGTGAAGATCAGTGCAAGTGCAAATGCGCAATCTCAGGTCCTTCCTTCCGTACGAAAATTATTCGATTGTGCATTTGTGCTCTTTCTAGATTTCCCAGTCACCAGGATGAGGCTGTCGTCTGCCTTCCTCCCAGCCGATGAGGCGATGAGTCCCATGCAAAGCGGAGGTGAGATCCTGGAGCAAGACACGTTTTTTTGACAAATCCACACTCTTCTTGGGCTTTTGGCAGGATGGGATCTGCATCCTTGGAGCAATTGAGCTTTAGTTTTGCAATTATTATGATGGAACAAATAATTAAGCTGAACACTTAATAACCTTTTCCTTGTAGTTTTAACCTGTGACTCTGTGAGCAAGAAGAAACATTGCCACCTAAACCCAACATTAACATAATTTGTTGACCTGATACAAACCACGTTTTTCATGCGCCTTTTTTTTAGCTTATGGAGACTCCATACTCAATTTTATTGCTACAGTTAAGCAAAAACATACACATGGATATCACAGAAAGTATAATACAGGCAAATATTTTTTTCACTTCTTGGAAACATCTCACTGAAAAGTTCAAATAAGTACATATTTCATGTATTTTTATCATGTGGACAGTGAACAGGATTTCTGCAAATCTATCTAAATTCACATGCTAAAAGGAGTTAAAAGCTATGCCGTGATTTGTTTGTCCTTCACCATGGAATGCAAAAAAAATTAAGCTCAATTTGCAGACTGGCATGAAGTCATGAACAAGGAACCGTCGAGTGTTAGGTTAAAAAAATTTGCAGATATAACAATAAGGTAGGGAAAGAAAGAGAAGCACATGCCTCAGGTTTCTGCAGCAGACAACATGATAAATTTTTCTTTCCACTCATAATACTGCTTGCCTTCCTTGACTATCTAAGTGGCTGCATTACTAATAGAGAACTGCTTAGCAAGCTCAACTGACGAAGTTCAGTAACTTCAGAACATTGATATGAGGTTCTAATTTCAGTGACTGTTACTCCTAAGATCTGTTGGGACTACAGCTAACACTACAAAGCTGTAGTATGATCCTATCTCTTGCATGCCCCCAGAACATCTCTGTTCCATACTTCCATAGTTCCATTGATTCTTGTTCAGTTGGGAAATGGCATAAAATAATTTATCATCAAGAGCTGATGAATGCTAAATGTTCTTGTATCACTTAGTACCTGGTGTTCACTTTTATATATGTATGTTTCCCAAAAGTTCAAGAAATATAGACAACTGATATTTGATTGGCACACTTCTCTAGTGGTCTTTCTGTTAGATTGATTTTGTTGAACAAAAGAGCCCGAATAGTGGACAAAGAAATCAAATGCTCAAGCGTAGATAGGTCTCATTCTCTTCTTTATTCTGCAGCTGACCTTGGATGCTGAATTTCTGTTACAAATGTTATCCAGAAAACTACCATCCATTCAATCGAAGGACACAAACTGAGGAAAGGTGGATCCAAGCTTCATGCTCAAAAGAGCAAAAATCCTTTCTCTCCAAGCAGCCATGCTTCAATCGATCAGTATATGACAATTGTACATCCTCTACCAATAATCCCCACATGAACAAACTCCTTGTACTATATGATGGATCCTATTGGTGTCTTTGAGGATAATCTCTCTACTGGTGATTACCAAATCAGCTTTGCAGCAAGATGACAGTCACTACAGGTTCTGAGATTCATAGTCACCCTGATAGTTGTGCCTGGACCAGTGTTCAAAAGGAGAAATGCAATCGCCAATTTCTCACTGTGAACAGAAAGATGGCCCTCCTTGTCTTCTTCTTCAACATCATGAAGTGTAGCCTCTACCTCTGGGTTATAACCCATTCTCCTTATTTTGCCCAGTAGCTCATCCAGTTTCTGATAGATCATTTCAGATTGTGGGTGACATCTATCACCAATATGAAATGTGTGAACCCGATCCCCTAGCTCGACAATGCTAGTACCAGGAAATTTCTTGATACCCTTATTCACCATGACACTTCTCACTGAGGTAACATCTGCCCATCTCCCAGCCCTAGCATACATATTAGATAACAGCACATAGTATCCTGTTTGTTCAGGTACCAATCTGAACAGATTGTCTGCTGCCACGAGTCCAATGTTCATATTAGAGTGAATTCGACAAGCTTGTAATAAGGCTCCCCAGACTCTTTCATTTGGCTCGATCAGCATTGTTGTGATGAAATCATATGCCTCGCTTATACATCCAGCACGGCCGAGAAGGTCCACCATGCAAGTATAGTGCTCTGCTTTTGGAGTGATATGATACCTGGAAGTCATAGAATCAAAGTAACGCTTTCCATCATCCAAAAGGCCAGCATGGCTGCATGCTGCTAGAACAGCAACGAAGGCAATAGAGTCTGGTTTCAGCCCCTCTCCTAGCATCTTCTCAAAAAGATCAACAGCCTCTCTTCCATGACCATGCTTTCCATAAGCAGATATGATTGAAGTCCATGATATCACATCCCGTACACTCATGGAATCGAAGACCTCCCTAGCATCCTTCAAACATCCACAGCTTGCATACATGTCCACGAGAGCATTTTCAAGCAACAAGTTAGGGCACACATATTTTTCCTCTTGATAATCCCATGAATCCGTTTTCCCACTGAAAATGCTGAGAGCTCCCCACATGGAGGAAGAATAGTTGCCAGAGTCACTGAACCTGGCTCAACCTCATCCTTTTCCATCAGCATGAAAAGCTCAACAGCCTTAACATGATATCCATTGTTAGCATATACAGCGAGCATAGCATTCCAAGAGATAAGTTCCTTAAACTGCATATGGTCAAACACTCCCCTCACAAACGCAATGTCATCTGACTTGGCATTCCCCATAGCCGGCAAGATGCCTGCCATGGTGCCAGCATCCGGCATCGAACCCTGCAGCACCACAAACTGCTTAAAAACCTCAATAGCACGGTCAAACAGACCCGCGCGCGCGAACCCGGCGATCATAGCGTTCCAGGAGACGACATCCCGGTGCGGCATTCCGTCGAACACCCTGTACGCGTCCTCCGGGCGGCCGCACCGCGCGTACATGCAGATCGCGGAGTGCGCCACGTAGGCGTTCGCGTCGAGGCGGAGCTTGGCGACGGCGGAATGGATCTGGAGGCCGAGGAGGAGGTCGTTTGACGCCGTGCACGACTTGAGCGCGAGCGGGTAGGTGTAGTGGTCGGGGAAGCAGGCGGGGCCCCGCGGCCGCATGGAGGCGAAGAGGACGAGCGCATCGCGGTGGAGAGAGGCGGCGGTGAGCGCGCGAATGAGTACGTTGAAGCAGACGGTGGTGGTCCTGCTGCTGCCGCCGGGGGAGGAGCAGGACTCGAGCACGGCGTGTGCCAAGCGGAGAGCGGAGCAGGCGGCGTAGGCTTGGATGAGCTTGACGCTAGCGTGTGCGGCGGATGGGTGGGAAGGGTGGAGCAGCACGAGGAGGCGCGCGTGCGCAGCGCGCAGGGATGGGAGGTGGGCGGGTGCGCGGCAGGCGGCCACGAGGCGGAGGAGGGACTCGCCGAACGTGGGCAGGTGGCTCCGCGATGCGTGCATCGGATCTGGTGGAGGCGCCGCGCGCGCGGGCAGCAATTTTGATCTGTGTGCGGCGCTGTGACAGACTGACAGGGGCCCGGCCGCAGGAAGCTGTGGTCCGCCGTCCGCGCCTCCGCGGGACCGCGGCCGCTCGAGTGTGTGTGTGACGCTGCCGGTGCCCCCTCAGTCACTGATAACCCGAGAAGAAAGAAATGCACGACACGAAGGCACGAATCAACATGATGAAATGGAACAGAACTTACTTTCAAGAGCACACGGAATGCACAGGTGGAATTAAAACTGTCGTGCCACAAACCAAACGTATGAATTTTACACGTATGTAGAACATCAGTGTACAATAAAATGAACACAGTCCAGAAAAGAAGGAAAGAAGAGATTCGCTGTTTGGTTTCTGGGCTGATAAGCCCAACTGGTGCTGGTTTGGTGTGAGAGAAAAACACTGTATCAATCATGATCGATAAGCCCTGGCTTAAACCAACAAGCAAACATGAAAATCTCATGACAACAGTCACAAACTCACAAGATCTAGCTTCCTAGTTCCTATTGCTAACATACGGCAACAGCAACAGATTAAATTACAGGCATAATGGAACTGTCGACCAGGCCAGCTCACTTCTTCTTTTGCCTCGCAATTGATTCTTTAGCTACAGTGTGCGCTGCTTGGCTGACAAAAGATGACTTCTTCAAATTACCCTTAGGGTCGAGTGCTTTCCTAATCTTGAATACAGCCCACGCAGCTCCGAGAGCATTTCCTGTAGCGTGGAGGTAATTGTGTGTGGCTTCCCCTGCTTGCTCACCGTATCTGCATCAATCGAACCATTAGCCTCTTCTAGTATCCACTGGAAGTTAGTTTTTCATTGACTAATAGCCAGGTGAGAACCAGACAAGAGCCATTTCTACGCAAAAATGGTTGCAAAATCATGTTATGAAACACAAAGGTTTTCTAAAGAAACAGAAGGAACATTCCCTGCATGTCATAAGAGCAGTACTTCCTAGTTCATGGGTTCATTGCCATTTTTCTAAAAGAACAAATTTTCTTGGATCTCTTGTAGTTCTAATCTCAGCTGATTATTGATATTCTTATTATTTGAATTTCATCTAAAAAAATGTTTTTTAAGTCCTGTTTTATTCTTACATGATACCCCATATGGACTTTCTTTCCTCAAAAAAACCATATGGACTTTGCTGCTAAAATGCCAATGTTTGTAGAAAATGGAATGGAGAGTTTCCCAACCAAAAAGAGAGAGTTATATTTACATAGTTTGGAAAAATGGAGGACTCCTAACCAAAAAAATGTCACTGCAGATCCCAAAAATAATACAAAGCAGATGATTCGGCAAAGTATCCACTGCATTGTATGTTTATTTACCTGTGTGTTACAACAGAAGTTGTCACGACTGATGATGTCTGCATCACATTCTTGCCAGACACTTCTACAGCATCCCATATTTTCCCTGTATCATTGAATACAGGATAAAAATCAACCGATCATACATAACATGCAACGCAGACATGCTGCAGGAGTTAAACAAAGTGAAGTGGGTAGAATCTGAAGCCATATTATGAAATCAATTATATCTGCTGGTTTTACAAATCTATCATATAGATTCAATCACCCCAGAAGCATGTAAACTAGCCTGAATGAAGCAATATTTCTCAAGCAAATCTTAAAGAAATGTAAAGCAGACATACCAAATCCATCAAGTGAAGCAAGAATAACTTCGCCAGGCATTAACTTGAAAAACTTTTGTGCTGGTTTGGAGTTCAACACGGTGCTTGTGACAAAGCCAGTGACCTTCAGAACACCAGACAGGATTGAGTTTGCCACCCTGTTGGACATCTTTGTAACCCTCCTAGCCCTAAGAAAGAAGACAGAAAACCATAAGCAGCAGGAAGAGGGACACAAATTGATTATCATACAATAATAGATAGAAATGGACGCCAACCAACTGAAAGGAACATGAATAACAATTGGTGCTGTAAAACTTCTACTACATACACATGGTTGATAACAAGTGGCATACTTGACTAAACTGATTGGCAATCTAGGACACTAGTTCCCGGACATACAGGAGAACTGCGTAATCGAGAACAGTAGATAGATTCTCCAAAAAAATGAATCTAGAGTTTGACCAAATTTATATAATAAAATAATAACATTTATGATACCAATAAGTATCATTAGATTTTTCGCTAATTATATTTTCATAGTATACCTATTTGTCATAAATCTTTGTAATTCTCTCTATAATTTTGGTCAAACTTAGGATGCAAATATATATGTAGATAAATACACACTAGATGGCGACCGGAAAGCAGGCAATGGCTAAGTTCAGGGTCAATTTCGCACCAATCAACTAATAAAGATGGATGTCAACACTCTGAAGGAATAATTGACATGATCATACATGAATGGACATTTGCATTGCATTCAGGGAAAAAAAAACACCATGGCTGCTCAAGCAAAAGATCCCCTGCTCTGATAAATAAATAAACATCTACCAAAACGTGAAGTGGCAAGGGAGTTCCAATTAAGAATGTAAGAGCTATCTGTAAGTTGTCTGATTCTACGAGCTACCACAACATACAAGATTAATAGCAGGGCAATTTAACTCCTATCTATGATAAGTAGTGTCTAAAATACTGCAATCCAACAGGAACAATCGCATTCTAAATTAACTGGATAATAATCGTAAGTAATTCGCAATAAATGCTAGTAGTAAGATTGTTCACCATCCTACCTCTTCATCCTTCTGAGAGTTCTGGGCTTCACCTGCGTCGGCTTCGCGCTAGGCCCCACGCTCTTCTTCACCACCTCTTCACCACGCCGCAGGCCCTCCGCCGTGATGTCGCTGGACCAGATGATGCCCCTCACAAGCTGCCCCGAGCCTCGCGCGATCAGCCGTGCCACCGACGAGCTGTAATCGTCGACGTTCGGCGCGATTGTCGTCCAGAACGCCGCAGACTTCTCCTCAACGACCTCCTTCTTATCCCCGATAGCTTCCTCCGGAGTGATCTCGGCCACTGCCCTCGCGTCCATGACCTCCGACCTCTCCTTCGCCGCCGCCTCCACCTGCTTCACCGAGTAGGTGGTGTACTCCTCGAGGACCCTATCCAGCTCCTCCAATACTTTCTCCTGCCCCTTCCCAACGACCGTGAGGCCGTAGCTCAGCGCCGCCTCCGCGTCCACCTCGGCATCCTCGACGTCATCCTTGTCGTCTGGGTGGTCCGTGTGCGGGACATGGAGCGAGAAGAAGTAGTGCGCGGGGTCGAGCTTGACCGCGGCGACATCGCGGGTGAGCGGCCACTGGACGGGCTCCTGCTCGGCGCCACCGTCAGACCGTCCGCTGCTGAACAGGCGGAAGAGGCCGCGGCGGTGGTGGGGCTTCTCGGGGATCAGGCGCGCCAGGATGGCGACGGAGTGGTCCCCCTGGCGGAGGCGCACGATGGAGAGCGTGCCAGCGCCGAGGTCGAGGCTGCGGTCGGGGTCGACGAGGTGGAGCTGCGCCCCGGGGACGGCGACGACGGTCTCCTCTGTGGTGGGCGGCGGCGGCGCGGCGTCCTCTTCGGACGTCTCGGGGAAGAGGTTCTCGGCGAGCTCGTTGGGGTCGACGGTAGGGTAGAGGGAGTTGCCCGTGGTGGCGGTGCCGGTGCCGGCGCCGGCGCCGGTGGAGGTGGTGGGCGCGGAGAAGAAGGGGGTGTTGAGATCAGGGTGGGACTGGTCCACATCCGGGTAGAGGCTCTGCTTGGCATTCGAGGAAGCGGAAGCCATGGTTGCGTTGCGTAGCTGGTCGGTTGCGCCTAGCTTGCTCTTCTCCGGGGTCGAATCGAGCTAGGGGATGTGGGGAAGCGGAAATGGGAGGGGTGGGATTTTAATACGGAAAGAGCGAAGTGGTGAAGACGACGGTTGATTCGCTGTGTCGCTCAGGGAGGCGGAGATCTTCTGCACGTCGGCTGGGCGGCTGGTTGGTGCCGCGAACCTGCGACGGTTGCTCAAACCGAAGCAGATCCCCGCAAGCCGATAAGACGAGAAGACTTTGGAAGAAAGGAAGCGGGGGAACGACGCGTAGACGTCGCGGCGAAAGGCCTGGCGGGGGCGGGAGTCGGGACAACTCAACGGACACGGAGGCGCAGGCAGAAACGAGCAGGAGTCTGACTGAAGCTGGAGCCTGGAGACGTGGCAATGACGAATTGGCGCGGCAGAAACGTGCCTAACTTGTCCCCGTAACGGATACCAGCCCAGCAGCTGCCCAGGCCGCAGTAGCTCACTGCCCACCAGGGCCCTGTTTAGTTGACCCAAAATCTAAACTTTGGCACTATATAAAAAAGAAGATTTTCCGTCATATTAAATTTACGGTACATGCATGGAGTACTAAATGTTGACGAAATCAAAAACTAATTGCACAGTTTAGTTGTACTTTACGAGACGAATATTTTAAGCCTAATTAGTCAATGTTTGGACAATTATTACCAAATAAAAATAAAAAGCTACTTTAGCTACCGTGCCTCCATGAAAACCGGCAGCGCTGAATTGGGGACCAACTAAGGCCATGTTCGGCTTACCCCATATTCGGCTTATTCGACTTCTTTTTTCAGCCGAAACAGTATTTTTCTCTCACAATAATTCAGTCGGAACGGTACTTTTCAGCCAGTTTCAGCCAAATTTCAGATCAGCCAACGGGGCCTAAACGTGGCCCAGGTAGACCACCGGGGCACATGTTCGTTCGTTGCATCACCGACAGTGATGGTTGTTCACTTGGGCACGGGCAGTTCGGTCGGGGCTTGACGGCGCCACGGATCGGAGCGGCCATAGGTGGTCGGCCAGGGCCGACGTATCGGCGTAGCCGAATTGGGCGCCGGCGCTTCTAAAATTTCTGTCACATCAACTGTTCAGACATATGTATGAAGTATTAAATATAGACTAATTACAAAACTAATTACACAACTTATGACTAATTTGTGAGACGAATCTTTTAAGCCTAATTAGTCCATGATTTGACAGCTTTGTGCTACAGTAAACATGTGCTAATGACAGATTAATTAGGCTTAAAAATCATCTCGCAAATTAACCTCCATCTATGTAATTAGTTTTTGTAATTAATCTATATTTAATGCTCTCTATTAGTATCTAAACATTCAACATGACATGAATTTTAGGAGCGACTAAATAACCAAACACCCTCTTATTCCAGCTGGAGATTACTGTCCATGTCACGTGGGAACACAGAGGTTGAGGCCATTTCTATCACGTTCGTTCGGCTGATAAGCCATGACTAAAAATACTATTGACTGATTTATTGTGAAAAAAAATATTATTCGTTAGTTAAAAAAATACAGCTTATAAGCCAAGTGAAGAGGACGTTCAACTCCACCAGGCATAAGTATCTGCCGATCTCGTTAAGCAACTACTACTCCTGAACTACGGGCAAGGTGAATCTACTGTTCTGTGCTCTGTAGCACCATTTCCCGCTTGCGGTTTGCCAGAACATTCGGTCAACAATTCAAACCAAGAAAGCAACGTTTTTCATATCCCGTTTGTAGAGCTTAACAAAATGGTTATAATGGTGTATCTTGATTACTGAGGATGAATCCGATCATCGTGTATTTCGAAATACTTGGGCCATGTTCGGTTATCAGGGAACGAGTACCTGGAAAGAATCAAGCTGGAACTCAAGCTTAATTTGTATAAGCACTCAAATCTGGAATAATTCTTGTGCCTGGAATGGCTTAACCGAACGAGTCCTTAGCATTCTAGATGGTGCTGTACCATAATAGTCTTATTAAACTTGACTGCAGTATTCCTATAAAAACAAAAAAGTAATGAAAATCGCTATCATTATTATCTTAATATCGTTTTTTAACTGTGGGGATTATTAACTTGTAGACTAAAAACATCTACAACCGTCTTTTTTAAACACACTTTTTAAATCTTATGACATGTTTGGAACGAAAGAATCCAAAACACATGAATAGAAAAAACATAGAAATAAGGTATGATAAAGCGCGTGTTTAGTTGCTACCCTAAAATCCAAAAAATTGCTACAGTATCTATCACATCGAATCTTGCGATACGTGCATGGAGCATTAAACGTAGACAAAAAAAAACTAATTGCACAGTTTGGTTGGAAATTGTGAGACGAACGTTTTGAGCCTAATTAGTCCATGATTGAACATTGTTTGCCAAATAAAAACGAGCGTGCTACATTAGCCCAAATTTCCAAATTCAGAGAACTAAACACGCTCGAAAAGTGAAAAACTACGGAATTTCAAAACACAGGAACAGAAATTTTATGCTGTTTGGAACACATGAATTTATAACATAGGAATTGTAGTGCGCAGCTGCCTTGGACTTCCACACAGGAAGAGAAAACCAGAGGTCTGGATAGATGTTTCTTTTCCTGTGAAAGTGGAGGAATTTGGAGGAATCTGGAGGAATTTGTGAGAGAAAAATACTGTTCCGGATGAAAAAAGAAGCAGATCAAGCCAGGTTTAAGGGCACGCGAATGAGGCCAAAGTTTGAAGATGGTACAGTATTCCGGAGGAAAGGAATTTGAGTTTTCTTTTGTTCTAAACGTTCCTCTCATCTTCCTTGCCTCTGTTTTTGTTTCCTCCACTTTTTCTATAAAAATCATTTGATCCAAACACAGCCTTAATTTAAAGTTATCCTATTTAAATCACTCTTTTTGTCTCTATCCTCCGACAATTTTTTTATATCATGCTTGGCACTTTAGAAAGCCTCCTCCTCTCTAGGTCTTTGGCGAAGATAAACTAGGAATATATGATAAAAATATTTAGAGATCTAGTTGAGAAGCTGATCAAAGAGATTTCTTCACTAAAATCTTTATCCCTAACAATATAAGAGGATATAAAGCAGCTTTTAGAGTTGCTAATATACTAAATTAAATTGATTACAACTTTCAACCATGGGGACACAATCCACACACAATAGCTCGAGGACTTATTTAGATGCACGCGTATGCACGTCAATCCATATGTGTTGAAGTGAATTAGGCTATTAGGGTGAAACTTAGTTTAATTTCTATCTTATTACATTCTAATGTATATGGATTAATGTAGATAGTAGATACAATGCATTTAGACAAGATGTAAAGATGTTGGAGAGGAATGTAAGGTTTTCGGTTTGTGGACGGTGGACACACAAGAAAGGGATCAGCCTGTTCGTTTCGGCTTATACGATCGTGGATTATAAGTTGGAACAATATTTTTCTCTCACACCAAACCAGTCAGCAATATTTCTGGCTTATAATCCACGATCATTTCAGCCGAAACGAACAGGCTGGATATATGCATACTGTTGTGCAGTAGAATATTTTCCATCCGTACACGTACAAGTACAATGTATACTCCACCTCGTCGATGTGGTTTTACACACTCACTCTAGGGCGGTGAGTGCCAAATGAATTGTGGTTTTACATACTGTAGAATATGTTTACTTTGTGTTTTTTCTGCTAGCTGTAAAACGTATTTGATGTACACTAGTGGCAGGGCACGCGCCATCGCGCGCAAATGCGGGCACAAATTCAAAGACACAGAAATATATACTCGACATTGCATGGTATGCATAATATGGACTAATGTAGTAGCGGGTTGAAGCATAATTATATAGATATTATACATGGAGCTAATTGTATAGTAGTTGGGAGGAGTTTAGCAGCACATGTTTTTGGGTCTACATATATACAAAAAAAAGACCTGGTTTGCTAAACCACGAAGTATGGTAGGTATACCAGGTATACCAAAGCATTACAGTTGATCTACAGCACAACAATGATCTTCAGTTGATGAAATGCAATACGGAGAGGAAGACAACGGCCCGTTAGAAACCAGACCTGTTAAAAACAGCCAGTGTAAAAATAATCACATTCACGAAAATAAAATATCGGCAACTGTATTCCTGTTTTTGGTACAAGATCTCTTAAATCCCAACATATGCAGCATGTCAAGGCAGAAAAAGGACATCAGCTCCTAGTCATTCATGTCCTCGTAAAGGAAAAAAAAAGTATGATCTCAGTATAATAATTAAGAAAAAAGACAGTACCAATAAAACTACACGTTTAAATGTTTTTTTCTTTCACTGGTAACTTATATTTCTATCATGAAGATTTTGTTTTTTTAGAGAAGTGCCGGGTATCAGTACTATGGATACCTGACAGAAGGAAGTCGATGGCCGCGAACGCTAACTCACCCAGATGGTCAAGAGCGTATTTTGGTCTCGCCCAACCCCGACGTTACGGGCTCCATCTCGCCCGACCCCGAAGGTACGAGCTCCGTCTCTCCTGACCCCGAAGGTATGGGCTACGTCATGCCCGACCCCGAGGGCGCGAGCTCCGTCTCGCCAGACCCCGAGGGCGCGGGCTCTGTCTCGCCAGACCCCTCGGGTGCGGTCTTCGCCTCGCCTGGCCCCGAGGGCGTGGGCTCCGTGTCGCCCGACCCGGAGGGCGCGGGCTCCGTCACGCCCGACCCCTCAGGCACGGACCTCGCCTCGCCAGACCCCTCGAACGGGGATTTCGCCTTGCCCGACGGGGGTTCATACCGCCTCCAACCACTACGGGTCTAGGAGTACGAACCCAGGGTCAAACTTCTAACATCAGAAAAGGAGTAGACGCGTCTTGACATGACCTGCGGCCACAACGGGCCATACCTGAGGACTCACGTCGCCAACAGTGTCGGACGTGCCGGCGCTATGCTATCTAATCCCCGCACGACTTCCGTCAGAGATACCTATTGACCATGCTGCCCGTCGGGACGGAATGGGGCGCCACAACCGGCTGACGACGCCCGCGTGTGGTGCCAGTGGCAAACAGGGTCGCGACGTGGAGCCGTCCCCGTCATCATCTATAGGACCGGTGGGACCCGCGTGAAGGAGATGAAGGGCACCGCGACTCCGAAGGCCTTCTTCTCCCTCTCTTTTCTACTCTTTCTCTTTCTCTCGTATAACCTGCGCCTTCCCCTTCATCTATAAAAGGGGAAGCAGGACGCCCCACAAAGGGCACGGAAAAACGGCTCAAGGATGAATGGCTCAATGAGTTCGGCTAGACTCAACTCCATTCGATCCTTCCATCAGAGACTTGGGACCTTCTCCCTCTCTCGCCCTCTTGTAACCCCTACTATAACAAAGTGCCGGTAACACGAGCAGCATCAAACTGGATGTAGGGACATTCCGTCCGAACCAGTATAAACCCTTGTGTCCTCTGAGCACACCATCCAAGCCAGACGTGCAAACACAAATTTACTAGTTGGCGGTTCAAAACACCGACAGTTGGCGCGCCAGGTAGGGGGCTTTTTGCGCGTCTCGTCGTCCACAACAGGCCATGGATGGCTAGCAATGGTGTCAGCTGGGTCTCGGGCGCGCGCATGAGCTTTGAGAGCCTGGATTTCTTCGTCGTCGCGAAGGGAGAGCTGGCGTGGGCTCCCGCCCCCGTCCAACTTATTCGCCCCACATGGCTGGCTCAAGCTCACTCTCTTGGCTATTTTCATTGACATAGCAACCTTATGAGCTTAGCCAAAGCCCTCCCACTCATCTCCATCATTAATCCATCATTGATTCATCATCTTTGTGAGATTGGGAGTGAATCCAAGTGTATTGCTTGAGTGTTTGCATCTAGAGGCACTTGGTGTTCGTGTTTCGCTGCGGGATTCGCTTGTTACTCTTGGTGGTTGCCGCCACCTAGATGGCTTGGAGCAGCGAGGATCGTCGAGTGGAGGTTGGTGATTGTCTTCAGCTTCGATCGTGGTGATTGTGAGGGGTTCTTGACCTTTTCCCGATGGAGAGCCAAAAGATACTCTAGTGGATTGCTCGTGGCTTGTGTGATCCTCATCTTATGTTGGTTGTGCGGCACCCTATTGCGGGTTTGGCATGTGATGCCAATTAGCGCGTGAACCTTCAAGTGAGTGAATCGCCACAACGAGAACTAGCTTGCCGGCAAGCAAGTGAACCTTGGTAAAAAATTATTGTGTCATCATTTGATTCTGAGGTGATTGATCTTCATTGGTAATCATTTTTGTGATTGATTGGTTGATTCCTCGACTCAGCGGTATAACCATCTTGCTCTCTCTCTTTACATTACCACAAACTAGTTGCCAAGCTCTTTAGTGTAGCTAGTCGTGAGAGCTTGCTAGTTTGGTTAGTGTGTCTCTTTAGTTAGCCTTTGAGAGCACACTAACTTAGTGTAGTGGCATAGCCATTGTGTGGATAGAGATTATACAAACTAGAATTGTGGTAGGTGGCTTGTATTTTTAGTAGGCTAACACAACACTCGCTTCGCCTCATATTTGTCTAACCGAGTTGCTAAGTATTGTTGTAGAAATTTTTAATAGGCTATTCACCCCCCTATAGCCATTAGGACCTTTCAGCCGCCGACTCAATCCTCCCCACGCCAACCTCTTCTCTCCGTCCTTCCAGTGCCGGCGTTGCCTACGCCGTCTAAACTACTCGTCGACTCGATGGAGGAGCCTGCGGCCCCGCACAGCGACACCCTCCCCGTCGTGCTCGCACCGCCGCCCCCCTCATGCCGGTGGTCGACCAACGCTTTCTCAGCTGTAAAATCCATCACCGCGGGCCATGATGTGCGGATGGGGTCTTTGGGTAGAAGGCCTAGTGGGCAGGAGGCCGCCGGCATGGAACCAGGTGGAGCAAGCTGCCGTAGGAAAGAAGGCCAATCCACCCCGACCTCATCCCCTCCCGCATCTGCTTAACTCGATAGAGGCGAGGCCCCATGGTGCTATAGCCGCCATGGCGCCAGATCCCCACGGTGCCACACCCGGCACCCTCACTTCGAGGTGTGGCTTCTCTTTCCTCCCAAGTCAGAATGCACTACCATTACGTAGTTTAATTTGTTCACTGCTAGTTTTTGTGTTGGTTAATGATGCCAGTCTGAACTTCGAAAGTTTTATTTAATTCATTCGTGATAGTCAGTACTCCTACCTGTTATTTCTAGTTATTATGATAGTTAGTACCCTGCAAACCCGATCCTGTTTGTTCCCAATTCGTTGTTTTATCTATTTCTCGTGCTACCGGTGCTTGTTTTATCTATTTCTCGTGTTGCCAGAGTTTGTTGGTAATTCATTTATAATGGCCTCTTGGTACTGCTAGTCCTATATTTAGAGTGTCCAATGTAGATCTCAGTGGAACCGTGACCTTGAAAATGGTTAAACTAACAATTTTAGACCTCTCATGTTCATCTATGGTTAAGCTTCCATTTTCGTGCATCCATTTGTAACTATGAACTGAACCTGAAAGATACTATGAAATGAGCATTATATGTACCATATGCTAATCCTGGCAATGATTTTCCATTTTTCCATAGGCTTGCATCTATACATGAAACTATTACCTTCGGTTTCACCCTACTAATTTCCTATACATGGATTTCCTTATGGCGTTCCTAGAGACTTGATCTGCTGCAGGCAACCCCTCCTCACTGGAAGTAACAGGTACATCCTCCATGTTGTTTCGGGTCCTATTGGAATTGGCGTAGTGCTGCATCTTGTTCCTCTGTTGGCGGGCTTTTTAAGATTTTTGTTCTAGCGGCAAAGCCTGGTTGTTAATTTATGACTTCTGTTTACTTTTATCATTTTCTCTGTTTGTGCTCCTTTGTCAGATGTTTTGCTTTGATTGTTTCTTCGTTGCACCACTAACATGTGCTTTTGCAGCAGCTTTAATTGTTGTTTTGGTCACCATCCCAACACTTCAACGGGAGTACGGTACTTAGGCTTTGGAATATATGTCATTAAGGTTTAAGGGTATTACGGAATGAATATGATTTTTTCTGAAACAAAACCCAGCAACATCATATTTTAGGGCAAAAATTACAGTTCATATAAAGGTAAAACCAGTTCATATTTAGGGTAAAATCGTGCATTAGAACTGCAATCACTACATACTATATTGATAGGATTAGGGCAATTTGTTGAGCATCACTTACCCGTGACTTGTCCTCCCTTTTGTACAGTCAAACCGAGAAGTAGGTCGCGAGGGAGATGGCGAGGGCAAGAGAAGCAGATTGTCGTCGATGTCAGGTGGCCATGGTGACAGCACCAGACTTGGCGTCGGCAACTTGGAGTAGCAGATCGCTGCTGACGTCAAATGGGTCTTCAACAGGAGTATGGTACTTAGTTTTTTCTAAAATAAAACCCATATTCTTTCCAAAGTAAATCATGATTAACACAGTTTTATGTTCTTGGAGCCAAATGTATGGTTCTATTATTAGTTCATATAAAGGTTAAATCGTGCATTAGAACCGCAATCACTACAGACTATAATAGACAGGATTAGGGCAATTTTTGAGCATCACTTACTCGTGACTTGGCGTGCCCTGTATACAGTCTGACCAAGGAGCAGATCGTGAGGGAGACAGCGAGTGCAGGAGAAGCAGATTGCCGTCGATGTCAGGTGGCCACGGCGGTGGCAAAAGACAGGTGTCGTGTGACCGGGTAGCAGATCAAGAGGGAGGCGGAGGGAAGGAGAAGCAGATTATCGTCGATGTTAGATGGCCACGGCGATGGCACCAGACAGGCATCGTGTGACCGAGAAGCAGATCGCGAGTGAGGTGGCGAGGTAAGGAGAAGCAGATTACTGTCGATGTCAGGTGGCCACAGCGATGGACAGGCGTCGGCGGCTTGGAGTAGCAGATTGCTGCAGACGTCAAGTGGCCACGGGACAATCTGTTGATGTCAAGTGGCCACGGGGCGTCGGAGGATTGGGGTAGCAGATCGCAGCTGACATCGTGGTGCCACGGTGTCGGCACCAGACTTTGCGGTGGCGGCGGCTTGGAGGAGATCGATGTCGACGTCTAAGTCGAGTGGTCACGGCGACGGCAGTTTTATTTCCACGCGTGCTGGGCGAATAGCGATCGCATGAGACCAGGCGTTGATTGTTTGCTTCCTTTTTCTGCGAGACGTGTATTCTAGGCGCCGACTTATTTTTTGGAACACATTGCGGGGTGTGTTTTCCTGGTTGTTTGTTTCCTTTTTTTGGCTAGACGTGGTTTTCTCAGAAACGTTCTGGGCGCCGGTTTGTTTTGGAAAGAATGGACTGCGTGGTGTTTTGCGGGCGATTTGTAGTTCGCAGGCACGTGGTTGTTTCCTTGGCGAGTCATGGATCGCACGCACACGGTGAAAGTATCCGAGTGCATGAAAACCTTTGCTACTTTTTAGTTGTAGAGACTTAGTCTTTTCAAGATATATATATATATATATATATATATATGATGGTCTTCAAATTCGTTGTTGGTTCACGAGTGAAAGTCTAAGCAAGTAAGCAATCTGCATCGAAGCCATTTATTTCCAATCTATCTCTAATGGGCATGGCTAGCGTCTGGACGTACGTCCACATCTGAACGCCGGTGCATGCTGATCCATTTTACATGTGTCCACGCGCACGTAGGAACCTCCGTCCGGACGCCCACACTGTATACACGCAGCCCCGTAGGCCCCTGCCTCCATCCCCCTCCACATCACACTCCCAGGACCCCGCGCCCCTGCATCCACCCCCCTCTGCTTCCCACGTGCATGCGCAATGCCCCAACAGCTGCAGCAGCGCGCTGCAGCAGGCGGGTTTTGTTGCAACACGTATAACACCAGATCTACTTTTTTAACATCTAGATTAAACACTTGCAACATACATCCGAAACAGCTGAAACACTTGCAACATACGTCTAAAGCACTTGCAAAACACCTGATAGCCATCACAAAAACATATGAAATATTCAGATGAAACACTAGCAACATACATATGAAACATCTAAAACATTTGAAACATACTCTTGCAACATGTATATATATGCAACACCCAAATCTACTTCTGCAACGTCCAGATAAAACACTTGAAACATACGTCTGAAACACCCGAAACACTTGAAAATATACGCTCGCAACATGCGTATATTGTCATTGCAACATATGCAACATCTCAGATTTACTTTTGCAACATTCAGATCAAACACTTAAAACATAAAACTCCAGAACGCTTGAAACACTGGAAACACGGCGGCGTCGGTGGCCACAGCCTACCAGGTGGGGAACTGTAGAGCCAGCGAGCTCGGGTCAGGGGGACGTCAGCCCAACATACACCTCTGCTGCAGGATGTTTACCCATTGCTCCTCCTACGATTCTCCTGCGCTTGCTCGCTATCCAGGAGATCAATTTGGAGGAAGAACAAGCAAGCACTGATTATACTTAATTAACTGGCTAATTAGAGCATGTACTATACTATGGGAATAAACAAGACATTTGATAGGCAATAACAAAAAGAACAAAAGTGTTGGAGAAAATAATAGAATGACTCATTCTTAACTATATAAGATGTTATTAGAGATTAATGTGGAGGGTAGACAAGAAATCAAAGTATAGATAACTGATGAGATGGATTTATTCTAGTTTTCTATTTATGAGATGGTTCAATCTCTGTAGTTGGTTGGGAACTAAGACGTCCCGCCATGCTCTGTGAAAGGATCAAAAAATACCTAGAGGGGGGTGAATAGGCATATCTAAAAATTTACTGCAAATGCTAAGTTTAAATCTGTCAGTCACTGTCGGAAGTCCCGACGTTTGGGTCAGAACTTCCGACGTTGTCAGAAGTTCCAGCGCAAACGTCAGCAGTTCCAACGCCTACGTGAACTACAAAAGCAGTGCCAAATTTAACTTTACGGATGAATAATCTTATAACCTCGCTTCCTTGTGGTTTGGTGAAGATGTTGAGTCACTTCCTTGATGTTGTAATGCCTCCAAACCGTAGATCGAATCCAAGCCCTAAAATGGAGATTTGGAAGACAAAGAGACAAACACATACAAGTAATCTCAACCAATCACAATAACAACAATAAGCATGCGGGACACAAGGATTTATCCCAAGATTCGGCAACCCCACAAAGGAGCTCCTACGTCCTCATTGTTGAGTTGACCACCTAAGTCGGAGTCTATTCCACCTCCTTGCCTCTCTCAAAGCGACCACAAAGGTCACTTGAGCTTTCGACTAAGAAATCGAAGGGTGATACAAACTTCCCAAGGCTCTTCCACAAGATGGAAGCTCTTGGGCAACGCCTAGCCGGCTAGGGGCAAAGCCCCAAGAGTAATAGATGCAAAATCAACCGGTTTGACGGAGAAATCAAGTGCTCAAGCTTTCCAAAGTGATGATCTCACTTAATCCACTCTCCTTTCACTCAAACCCTAAGGGAATCGAAGATTAGAGCAAAGGGGGAAGGAGAGGGGAGCTTTAGTTGCTTGGGAGCTATTGAGCACGAAGTGGGTCAGCTGAGAATGAGTCCGTAATGGTTAGAAGTGAAGAGAGGGGTATTTATACTCCAAGTGAAAATCTAACCGTTCAGATCTACGTCGGAAGTTCTGACGCGGATCTCGGGACTTCCGACATTAACAGAAAACACTGTTCACAAAGGGCCGGAAGTCCGCGCGTGCAGGTCAGTGTCGGAACTCCCGGCAAACGTCGGGACTTCCGACAGTCGGCACTTTCGATGAACGTCGGGACTTCCGACGAGCGTAGTTAATCATCCAGCCAGCCCACAACGGGTATCGGGACTCCCGACATGGGTCAGGACTTCCTACGGTCGAAACTTCTGACGTACGTCGGGAGTTCCAACATGCACAGATAGCAGGCCAGCAGAACCATCGATGCCAGGACTCCCGGCTTGGGTCGAGATTTCCGAGTGTCGGGAGTTTTGACTCACGTCGGGACTTCCGACGTCCACAGTCACCGCGCAGGCTAAGTGACTAGGAGTCAGCACTTCTGGCAAGAGTCATGACTTCCGACTGTCGGGAGTTCCGGCTTACGTCGGGACTTCCGACATCGACAGTCACAGAAAATAATTCTATGTGTTCGTGAAGTGCTAGAGTGTCTCTCTTTTGATTTAATTACTATGCTTGAGCACTCTATCTTCCTCAAACCAACTAAAATTGCATCCCTCTTTATAGTGCGGCGGATCCTAAACTCAAAAGCAAAAATAAAACCTTTGGAGAGAGCATTGAGTTCGTCCACCTTTACAGCTTCAAAAATTGAGGGATATCATTTTATCTTTATCAACTCTTTGATTCTTTCACGGGACTAATAGCTGCGACATATCTCATTAAGATCACATTAGTCCCTAATTTGGATGTCATCAATACACCAAAACCCACATAGGGGGCAAATACACTTTCAATCTCCCCCTTTTTGGTAATTGATGACAACCAACTTAGGATTATATAAGAATGAAAGATTTCAAAACTTTTGAATCCCAAAATTTATGAAGAGCTCCCCCTTATGTATGCATGAATTTGAATATCAATTAGAATCATGTATACATGATTTGCATACCTCAAGACAAAAGCTCTCCTAAATTTTGCAATCCGTGGGGTACAACAAGTGTGTGTGAACAAATAGATATGTGTAAAAAGAAATACAATATGACATGTTATTTCACATAACAAGTATGAGAGAATATGATGGCCAAGATTTCAAAATAGAATTTGAAGCAATGCATGGCCATCCAAAATGCATTCACCACCACAAGTAGAGACAAGTATAAGCTAATAAGATAAATAGATGACCATAACTTGTCGTACAGTCATTCATCACAAACACATATAAATAGTTGTTCATCACCAGCTTGCCACCACACGACATAGTTCATGCACGCTAAGGGTTTTAAAGTTCCAAAATATAAAGACCAACTAACTTATTACAAAGAGAAATCAAAGCCTAACACTCCCCCTTTGTCAACAAGTGCCAAAAGGGGTAGGCCGCGTGAATATGCAACTACTCATCGTCGTAATCATCATCCTCATCTTGGTCACCGTCCTCACCACCGTCGTCATCTTCATCATCATCGTCCTCGATGTATTCCTAATCCTCTTCAGTCGCCTTCCCTTTGCCATGCGGACAAGAAGTCGCATCATCTTCGTACGCCGCACAAGCCTCATCATACAAAGCCAACAGATCACGGGGAGGCACAAACGGCGGCAGAGGAGAAGATACAATGCCTGCTTGCTGTTCCAACTGATATAGCCTCTCTTGCATATTGTGCTCACGTTGAGCACTAGCACAACACTATCCAAACATGTATGTCATTAGGAACTTGAACTTGTTGGGCTTCTTTCTAGAGGAGGACGAAGAGAGTGGCTCGGCACTTGAAGAACGAGCAGCAGCAGCAGCAGGTGTTGAAGCACCACGGCGAGAGCGAGAACCCGAAGCACCTTTGCCTCTAGCTTTGGCTGCATCAGCTTTCTCCCTCAGCTCTCTAGCAGCAATGATGGAGGTCTTGTTGGATATCTTTAGTAGCTTTTGCTGAGTGTCATAGGAAAAACGGATGCCGGACACTTGCTCAATGACATGCATAATGTATGGTGCATAGGGAAGATGCTTTACCGAATCCTCAGTAGCATCATGTATCTTGTTCCAAATATAGCGGCTAATGGAAAACTTCTGAAACTCATCGCCAAAACGTTGAAGCACCTTCTGTGAATCATCACGAAGGTAGGTGAAGTCACCGACCTTCGGATACAAGATCTGGCACAAAATGTTGTTCAGTACATAATAGTAGGGCTTCAGAAACACTGTTTGTCCATCAGCTGTGTGGCCATCAAGATACATATGTTGGTACTCCTCCAAAGCGAGATCCTCATACTCAGTCAACTCAGTAGCAATGCGGTCGCTGTGACTCAAACCAAGAAAGCGAGAGAAAGTGATGAAGTCCACCTTATAATGCTTACCTTCAGTTGTCCAATGAATAATGTCAACCACACCGGTAGGATCTCTCTCATGATGGTAGGAAGCATAAAACTGACATATGAGTTCATTGTTCCAATGCTTCCTAAACTCTAGCAGGTAGGACAGCCCCATTGAGCCAATATCACAAACCATCTGCACTAGCTCGGGCTCCTTGTACTTATCAAGAGAGTATGCATCAATGCACTTCCGATATAGAATGGAATCATAAAAATCATAATGGAAGGGATGCCAGAAACGATACTCAAGTCGTAGGTCCTTCTCGTCCTCAGCATAAAGGTTCCTGTTCCTATTGACCCTGATGTCCTTGACCCGATTCTAATACCCCGGCTCAGGGCTTAATAGGATTAATAGGATACTCGTACCAACAAGTTGCAACTTCTTTTCTGAAAGCCCATCTCTTAAGAACTCCAAGGTTAAGCGTGCTTGGCCTGGAGCGATGGATGACCGACTGGGAAGTTCTTCCTGGGGGCGCATGAGTGAGGACAAAGTGTGCAGAAAAAGACTGGTGTTGGTCTATGAGGGCAGTCTATGTCCTAGAGAAGCTATCAGATATAAGCGGGCCTGGCCTCGAGGAGGCGAGACATTACAGAATGGTATCAGAGCCGACCCTTGCGGTTTCATGGGTGCATGTGTTAGTTGCGTAGGCATGGTGCGCATGGCTGGTGTGGACCCAGAGTGGTCACCCAGCATGGCATATGTGCTGGCACTGGACACACGAACGTGGCCAAGAGGGGATGTTCCTGGCCTGGGGTTGACCGACGAGGACGTCGGTCTCCTAAGGGGGTGAAGATGTAACACCCCGGCTCAGGGCTTAATAGGATTAATAGGATACTCGTACCAACAAGTTGCAACTTCTTTTCTGAAAGCCCATCTCTTAAGAACTCCAAGGTTAAGCGTGCTTGGCCTGGAGCGATGAGTGACCGACCGGGAAGTTCTTCCTGGGGACGCATGAGTAAGGACAAAGTGCGCAGAAAAGACTGGTGTTGGTCTGTGAGGGCAGTCTATGTCCTAGGAAAGCTATCAGATGTAAGCGGGCCTGGCCTCGAGGAGGCGGGACGTTACACTCGGCTTCGGTAGTGGACAAAGCAACGGAATTTTGCTTCTTAGAGCTCCAAGACACTAAGGATCAACCAATAAATTGGCAAGTCCCGGTAGTACTCTTTCGAGTTACTTTGCAACCGGCATAGTCTGAATCGGAATAGCCAAGTAACTCAAAAATAGAGCCCTTAGGATACCACAAGCCAAAATTAGGAGTGCGCACTAAATACCGAAAAATTCTCTTAACGGCCATCAAATGATATTCTTTCGGATTAGCTTGAAATCTTGCACACATGCACACGCTAAGCATAATATTAGGCCTAGATGCACAAAGGTAAAGAAGTGATCCAATCATGGAGCGATATACCTTTTGATCGACGTCCTTTCCTCCTTGATCAAGATCAAGATGTCTATTTGTTGGCATAGGTGTCTTGATGGGCTTAGTCTTGTCCAAGTTAAACTTGTTCAACATGTCATTGGTGTACTTGGTTTGACTTATGAACGTGCCATCCTTGAGTTGCTTGATTTGAAATCCAAGGAAAAACTTCAACTCTCCCACCATGAACATCTCAAACCTATTTATCATTATCCTACTAAATTCCTCATAAAAAGCCACATTATTACTATCAAATATAATGTCATCAACATATATTTGGCAAACAAAGATATCATTATTGACTTTGCGAGTAAACAAAGTAGCATCGGCCTTTCATATCTCAAAACCTTGTGAGTAGGAAATCATTTAAGCAATAATACCAAGCTCTAGGGCCTTATCGAGCTTGTAGACGTGGTTTAGATACATGGAGTCTTCAAAGCCCGGTGGTTGCTCTACATACACCAACTCGGATAGGGGGTCGTTGAGAAATGTACTCTTCACGTCCATTTGATATAGCTTGAAGTCATGATGGGTGGCATAGGCAAGTAGAATGTGAATTGATTCTAGCCTAGCCACCGGTGCATAGGTCTCCCCAAAATCCAAGCCTTCAATTTGAGTGAATCCTTGAGCCACCAACCTTGCCTTGTTCCTTGTTACCACGCCATGCTCATCTTGCTTATTGCGGAAGACCCACTTGGTTTCAATCATATTTTGCTTGGGCCTTTCCACCAAGGACCAGACTTCATTCCGAGTGAAGTTGTTCAACTCCTCTTGCATGGCTATCATCCAATCCGGATCATCAAGTGCCTCTTCCACCCTATGAGGTTCCAAAGGAGAAACAAACGAGCAATATTCATAAAAACTTGCTAAACGAGAAGTGTAGTTACCCCTCGTCGAATGCTCCCCAATATGTTATCAATGGGATGATCCCGTTGAATGGATTGATGCACTCTAGGATGTGGCACTTGAGTTGATCTTTGGATAGGGCCATCACCATCATCATCACGATCATGATCGATTGGAAGATCATAATCATGAGCTTGTGGAGGGTTGACTTCACTTCTTTCTTCATTGTTGAGTTGTGGTTGAGCTCGCTCATTGTTGACACCATCTTCATGAGAATGACCTTGTGCTTCATTTGATCTCCCATCTTGATTATTTCTTGTTGTGGAAGCTTCACCATGTTCATTGGATGAAACATGATGAATGGTTGGATCAAGATCATCATGCACAACATGCTCTTCATCTTCGTCTTCAACAGGCTTTACTTCACCAATAGCAAGCTTCTTGATTGCTTCGTGTGGAGCTTCTTTATTACCTACATTCTCAACATTAACTTGCTCCTTTTGAGAGCCGTCGGTTTCATCAAAAGTCACGTCTACCGTGATTTCAATCAAACTAGTGGTTTTATTGAAAACATGATATACATGTTCGTTAGTACCATAACCAAGCATGAAACCTTCATCAACCTTTAGTGCAAACTTAGAGCTTTTGGATTTCTTGTTAAGTATGAAACACTTGGATCCAAAAACTCTAAAGTAGTGCACCTTAGGCTTTTTACCTGTTAGAAGTTCGTAGGCGGTCTTTTCTCTTTTCTTGTGAAGGTATAAGCAGTTGATAGCATGACATGCCGTGTTGATCGCTTCCGCCCAATAGTCGGTTGGAGTCTTGTTCTCATCCAACATTGCTCTTGTGGCTTCTACGAGCGTTCGGTTCTTTCTCTCCACAACACCATTTTGTTGTGGAGTGTATGGAACCGAAAACTCATGCTTGATTCCTTCTTTATCAAGAAACTCTTCAATGTTGATGTTCTTGAACTCCGTCCCGTTGTCACTTCTAACTCTCTTGATTTTGACTTCAAACTCATTTTGGGCTCTTCTTGCAAACTTCTTGAAGATACCTTGGACTTCACTCTTTTCACGCAAAAAGAATACCCAAGTGAAACAAGAATAATCATCAACAATTACGAAACCATATTTATTACCACCAATGCTTATATAAGCGACGGGTCCAAATATGTCCATGTGAAGCAACTCCAATAGCCTTTCGGTTGTCACAACATTCTTGACGGGATGTTTAGCTCCAACTTGTTTTCCCACTTGGCATGCGCTATAAATCCTATCTTTCTCAAAAGAAACATTTGTTAGTCCAAGGATGTGTTCGCCTTTTTGAAGTTTGGCCAAGTTCCTCATCCTAACATGGGCAAGTCGGCGATGCCATAACCAACTCATGCTAGATTTTGCCATTAAACAAGTCTCGGGGTTTACTCTATTTGATGTGAAATCAACTAGATAGAGTTTTCCTTTTAAATGACCCGTAAATACAATAGAGGAATCCTCCTTTCTATAGACTTCCACACCCTTATCCGTAAAGAGACAATTGTAACCCATTTCACAAAGTTATGAGACGGACAACAAATTGTATCTCAACGAATTCACAAGTAAAATATTTAAAATGGAATTATCATTTGATATAACAATTTTACCCAAACCGAGGACTTCACCTTTTCCATTGTCACCAAATACAATATTTCCACTTTGATCATGACTTGGTTGGAATGATGTAAACATGTCCTTCTCTCCGGTCATATGATTGGTGCATCCACTATCCAACACCCAACTTGTTCCACCGGAGGAATATTCCTACAAAGACAAATTAAGCTTTTGTTTTAGGTACCCAAAAAGATTTGGGTCCTAGGGGGTTAGTCACATAAAACTTGGGCACCCAAACACTCATCATAATTTCATTTCTCTTTTAGACACCAACATACTTAACCACAATCTTGCTATCCTTGCCCCAACAACACATATAATCACTAGCATAGCACCATGGAAGTGGTGCTTGTGTCTTCGGGACATTGGATTGCTTCATCTTGATTGTCTTGTTACTTGTAGGTTGGATCTTTGGAATATAGACCTTGTTGTTGGCCTTGCATATTAGCTCATCAAGAACAACGCCCTTGTTGAACTTCACACAAGGCACACCATTGATCATGTTCCTTCCATTGGCTTTTCCATCATACCTATTGTAGCCAATGTCTTCCTTGATTGATGAGTGCCTTGATGACTTGTATATAGTCTTATTGGATTGCTCTTGACACTTGTACTCATTCTTCGATATCATCATCAACCTATGAATTTCCTTGTCTTTCTTCTCTAACTCAATAAGGTTAGTTTTATATGCATTCACATCAATTTTATAGCATCTTTTACAACCATCGCTAGTGGAGACATTAGAGTCTTCGGTTGCCTTAGGAGAAGTTGAAGTGCTAGCCTAAAGAGTACTATAGTTTAGCTCAAGATTTTGATATTTTTCTTCTAAGCTTGTGAGGCTTTCTTGAGCTATACTCTTCTCATTCTTGAGGCTAGCTATTTGATCTTTAATCGAGGAATGTTCCTTAGTCAATTTCCCAATTGAGTCATTGGCCAAAGACAATTCAACGGTTAACTTCTCAACCTTCATCTTTTCCTCGGCGATAGATGCTTCAAGTGCAGGGTTTTTCTCTCTCTTGAGTAATTATATCTTCTTGTAACTCTAAGCATCTATCCCTCTTCTCTAATTTCTTCATTAGCATTTTTATTTTAGTGAAGGCATTTTTACCAAATTTCTTTATCATGGTTGCTTCAATTTTTTTCTATGTTATCATCACAACTATCATACTCATCACTAGAGGAAACGGGTGTAGTATGTACCTTCTCCCCTTTTGCCATGAGATAAGTTGGGGTGTAGTAGTCGTTATCGATGAGGTTGGAGAAGAGCCTCGGTGGTGAAAATAGGTTGGAGAAGAGTTTTGGTGGTAAAGTTGAGTCGGGGAAGATCATGGTTGGTGAAGAAGAGTGGTGGATGGCGATGTTTGTGGCTCCCTTCTTCTTCTTCTCATCATCACTTGAGTTACTATCACTTGACTCCCATTCTTTCCCAAGATGAGCTTCACCTCTCTTCTTGCCTCTGTTCTTCTTGTCTTCATCCTTGTCATGCTTGTGCTTCTTTTTCCCATTAGGACAATCGGCTATGAAGTGACCGATTTGATCATATCCATAGCAAAATCTCTTTTTGAACCTTCTCTTACCATCACCATAGGTCTTGCGGTTGCTTTTCTTCTTCATAAACTTTCTAAGATTTTTAATCACAAATACAACCTCCGCATCGAAATCTTCTTCTCCACTTGAGGAATCATCCTTTACTCTCTTCTTCTTTTCTTGACTTTCATGTTGTTGAGTTGCTTTAAGGGCTGCACTCTTGTTGAATCCCATTGCATTAGGATTTTGATTATATCTTCATCTAGACACTCATGATGCTTGAGCTTTGAAAGAACTTCTTGAGGTGTCAGCTCATCATAACCGGGCCTTTCTATGATCACGGATGCTAGCATACTGTTCTTGGCTCTATAGGTTCTCAACATCTTTCTAGCAACCTTGTTGTCATCCCATTCGGTGCTTCCAAGAGCTCTTATGCGGTTGACTAATGCCATGAGCCTATCAAACATGGATTGTGTTGTTTCATTTTGTAAGAAAACAAATCTTTCCAATTCACCATGAAGTAACTCTATATTGCCTTTTCTCACACTTTTATCTCCTTCAAATGATACTTTCAAAGTATCCCAAATTTGTTTTGCACTTTCCATTCTATTCACTTTTCTAAACTCATCCGGAGCTAGGCTTGACATAAGCAAAGCTACGGCTTGTGTATTTTGATGGAGGTTGTGCACTTCTTCTAGAGTTATCTCTCTATCTTCATCGGTAGGAATCATCACACCAACATCCACAACTTCTCAAAGTCTTGCAGCAATTAGATGCATCTTCATCTTGTAAGACCAATCGGTGTATCTTGTTCCATCTAAGTGAGGTGGCTTGTCAATGTTGATGGACGGAGTATGTAGTGTTGAACCTTTCATGAGTTGTCCATAGTCAAAACTCATGTTTGAATATATTCCTTTTCTATGAGCTTACTCACCGGCTCCAATATCACTAGCGGCATCTTTGTTTGCTTCATTCTTGTCACTAGTATCATTCTTGCCACTTATTGCATCATCAACCTTCTTGCTCAATTCTTCCTTCAACTTGCTCATCTCATCTTGCATCTTTTTTATTTCATCTTGAAAGAGCTTGGCTTGAGCACTCATCAACTCTTCAGCTATTTTCTTGGCCATTTCGACGACAACGACTTGCATCTTGTCGGACTCCGACATTGTTTCTTCTCACGCGGTGAAGCGCAAAGAGAAGACCTTGCTCTGATACCAATTGAAATGATCTAACAATACCTAGATGAGGGGTGAATAGACATATCTAAAAATTTACTGCAAATGCTAAGTTCAAATCTGTCAGTCACTGTCGGAAGTCCCGACGTTTGGGTCGAAACTCCCGACGTTGTCAGAAGTTCCGGCGCAAACGTTAGCAGTTCCGACGCCTACGTGAACTACAAAAGCAGTGCCAAATTTAACTTTGCAGATGAATAATCTTATAACCTCACTTCCTAGTGGTTTGGTGAAGATGTTGGGTCACTTCCTTGACGTTGTAATGCCTCCAAATCGTAGATCAAATCCAAGCCCTAAAATGGAGATTTGGAAGACAAAGAGACAAACACATACAAGTAATCTCAATCAATCACAATAACAACAACAAGCATGCAGGACACAAGAATTTATCCCAATGTTTGGCAACCCCGCAAAGAAGCTTCTACGTCCTCGTTGTTGAGGTGACCACCTAGGTCGGAGTCTATTCCACCTCCTTGCCTCTCTCAAAGCGACCACAAAGGTCACTTGAGCTTTCCACTAAGAAATCGAAGGGTGATACAAATTTTCCAAGGCTCTTCCACAAGATGGAAGCTCTTGGGCAACGCCTAGCCGGCTAGGGGCAAAGCCCCAAGAGTAATAGACGCAAAATCAACCGGCTTGATGGAGAAATCAAGTGCTCATGCTTTCTAAAGTGATGCTCTCACTTAATCCACTCTCCTTTCACTCAAAACCCTAAGGGAATCGAAGATTAGAGCAAAGAGGGAAGGAGAGGATAGCTTTAGTTGCTTGGGAGCTGTTGAGCACGAAGTGGGTCAGCTGAGAATGAGTCCGTAACGGTTAGAAGTGAAGAGAGGGGTATTTATACTCCAAGTGAAAATCTAACCGTTCAGATCTACATCGGAAGTTCCGACGCAGATCTCGGAACTCCGACGTTAACAGAAAACACTGTTCACAAAGGGCTGGAAGTCCGCGCGTGCAGGTCAGTGTCAGAACTCTCGTCAAACGTTAGGACTTCCGATGGTCGGAACTTCCAACGAATGTCGGGACTTTCGACGAGCGCAGTTAAACATCCAGCCAGCCCGCAACGGGTATCGGGACTCCCGACATGGGTCAGGACTTCCTACGGTCGGAACTTCCGACGTACGTCGGGAGTTCCGACGTGCATAGACAGCAGGCCAGCAGAACCATCGATGCTAGGACTCCCGGCTTGGGTCGGGACTTCCGACGTCCACAGTCACCGCACAGGCTAAGTGAGTGGGAGTCAGCACTTCCGGCAAGAGTCATGACTTCCGACTGTCGGGAGTTCCGGCTTACGTCGGGACTTCCGACACCAACAGTCACAGAAAATAATTCTATGTGCTCGTGAAGTGCTAGAGTGTCTCTCTTTTGATTTAATTACTATGCTTGAGCACTCTATCTTCCTCATACCAACTAAAATTTCATCCCTCTTTATAGTGCGGCGGATTATAAACTCAAAAACAAAAATAAAACCTTTGGAGAGAGCTTTGAGTTCGTCCACCTTTACAACTTCAAAAATTGAGGGATATCATTTTATCTTTACCAACTCTTTGATTCTTTCACGGGACTAATAGCTGCGATATATCTCATTAAGATCACATTAGTCCCTAATTTGGATGTCATCAATACACTAAAACCCACATTGGGGGGCAAATGCATTTTCACTCCGTCTTTTGTTGGAGGAATGAGGATGAAGAGGATACATCATCATATTTGATTCCTTAGACATTCATTTAGTGGCACCACATGTCATCCTCTCTCACACCTTTTTCTTCCACACGGTTGACCATTCCCCTCCAGCCTCGACTGTCTAGCCCGTCTTCATCTTCGCCACATCGGCCCCGGTGCTGCCCCACCCGCCATTGACCCCTGCCCTCGTCTAGTCCGTCATCACCCACCTCGCTCGCCCTAGCCATGGCCACCCACACTGGGGGCGAGGTCACTCGCTCGCATTCGAGCCGAGTTCAATGTTGTAGTCGAACTTCCCTACCGGCACCCTTGCACATGTGAAAAGGAAGGGGAAGACGTGTAGCCAGTGTTGTCAAGGGACGAGCGTGTGCCTCACTTTATGGGGGGTGACTGAGTCTCTTAATCTAGATGAATATTATGCTATGGGGACGCCTCTTTTCCTCATCCCTAAACCAAGTACCAGAACAAAGTGAGGTATTCTATGCACCTCTTATCCAATCGGACACATCCTTATATCTATTGTAGAACAATTTTCTCTTTCTCTTAATCTATCATATGAACAATGTGATTGAGGCTTCAAAAGTTTAACCATGTAAGAAATTATTAAAATCTTCTATGCAAAATCAACAAATAATGACTAAATTTGTATTTGGAAAACCTATTCATGAAACTATGAAAGTATTGTTGTACCGTGATACCGTCTATGTAAACGGAAAAAATATCATTACAATTTTCATAAACTAACTTCTTTTAGCAACTTGAAAAACTCCTCGATTTATATATGTAAGAATTATTGCAGACGCTCTAAGTAACTATAACTATGGTAAGACCAATATTCCCATTTCTCTTAATCTGTAGTATGAACCGCCCGATTGAGCCCTAAAAAGTTTATTTAACCATACAAAAGCTATCAAAAAATTCTGTGCAAAACTAGTATACAGTATGTATATAAGACTAAAACTGCCTTTGAAAATCCTTTTCAAAACTATGAAAGTATAGCTGTATCATAAAAAGCTACTCCTATATACTCCATATAATGATACAAACAAATGATTAATAAGGACCTAAAGTCAAAATGTCCGAAACACAGAACTGAGGAGTGTGCGAATATTCACGTGGACGGCCGCAGAGGATCCGGACCTCCTTGTCACTGGAGGAGGAATTCACTTCCTTCTCCTGGAAGGCGCCGGCGCGCCGCTCTCTCCCTCTCTCTCTCTGGTTTCCCTCCCCGACTATACCCTGCCAAACCCCTCCCACCCCAAGCGCGGAGGAGGAAAACAAACCCCCACAATCTCGCTCGTCGTGCAGATTTCCGATCTCTAGCCCTTGCCCTTGAAATTGCTATGCCCGCCGCCACCATTCCACCAATCCATTCCACCAATGGGGAAGCGACCACAGGTAGTTGTTCTGTCCTCTTCCTCTGGGGAAGATGACGGCGGGGGGCGCCGCGGCCCTCGGGCGCGGAAGCCGAGGACGGCCGCGACGGCTCCGGCCCAGGTGCAGGCTCAGGCAGCAGGCGCCTCGAGGAAAAAGCAGCGCCGCGAGAGCAGCGCGGGGAGAGGACGTCGCCGCCCCTCTAAACTCGCGCCGTCCGACTCCTCGAAGGTGATAGACTCGAACTGATTTTGGTTGGGCGATTTTGTTGTTACGTGCCTAGTTAGCACGATATTTCGTTCGCTATTAGTCCATTTTAATAGTCTCATCTTTTACCACTAAAATTGGATGCTGAACACATAAGTTTCAAGTTTTATTATCACAGTCGAGCCTATGAATTCCTGGTCAGTTTCATATGATGCATATTTGATTGGTTAATCTAGGCTGCCCCATCCTGAGACATGTCCTTTAGCATTTTAGCTCGAAGGCTGATGTAAGTCAATATGGAAAACATTGATTCTATATACATGTATCTACTTAGATTTGCTCCTCATTACTCATTTCATTTTCATCTAAATCGCAAATGGAACAATGGTTATATTTTGAGATCTTTTAGCTTCTGAACCAAATTCTCACTATAATAAATGTTGATGATTAACTCACAAGCTGATTCCAGCTCGCCAGCAACTGAAAATGAACAGCTAGTTTGGCACAAACAGGGATAAAACAATATAGATGGATTTCCTGTCTTAACTTGTTCTTAGTGCTATATGATTTTTCTTTGTCTGTTAGCGTTCAACTTGTTCTTAGTGCTATATGATTTTCTTTGTCTGTTAGCGTTCAATCTTTTCTAACTTGAGCTGATCCTTTTGTTTAATTGATTACTGATATTTTTTCTCTTATCTGAAAAGGCTGAATTTGACATGCTCTCTGAAGATTTTTCAGAATGTTTTAATGACTTCAGCATGCCAGGTATATTTATTTTTCATCTCTTTTCTTGTATAACTGTATATTTCTTTAGATTGTATTCTGAATTCCATATAACTAGACAAAAAATTATGAACATAGAGTTTTCTTTTGATAAAGCTCCCAAACAGGACATACTGTAAGCATCCAATGTACATGGCATGTATTGCTACTTGAGTTGGTTGCTGTTCGATAGCAGCTCTGAGTTGTCTCTTTGTTTGTACTGGTCTGGAAACATTGTATAACGGTACTCCAATGACCGAGTCACCATGCTCACATGGTATTGCATGGTTAAATCCTAAATACTGTTGGGAAACCATGCAAAGTAGACTATGAGACATGGAACAAAAAAGGATGCCCAATACCTATGTTGATCTTCGCACTGAAGTTAGCACTATACTGCTGCGGTTATTCATTTCAGAGACAAGCCAGTCAACCTGTGGCAACATCAGGCAAGGGAATTACTGCTGTCTCAAGATCAGGAGAAAACTCCTGAATCTTTTTCCCTATTGGCGCTTTCAGTTTGAGAAGCAGCTGGGCCTCGCGCACTGCGACTGCAGCCCAACCGTGGTACCAAGGCTCAGAATGAGTGCCTGTTAATCTCAGCATTGGTGAGAGAGAGTTCTGTTTGCTATGTGAGCTGAACCTGTACTAAAGCTCTGAACTGAACTGTGTTGTCTGGCGATGTTCAGTGGCTGGCAGCGAGCTTAGCTCAAGAACTACCCTACCTATCGTATCTAGTCAATATAGTATCATGACAATACAAAGGCATAATACGGCTCACGATTGCTACAGGATAGATAGTTTGCTTAAGTATTCTTGTAGGTGATGGCGTTTAGTAACCTATGTTGCTTTGTTTGGATTGGTACTAACTGTTAAATTTGAAGTTGAATCAGCTCTAGATGATGCCATTATGAAAGTTTTCAAGGATGGAAGTATGATTCCTAGATTTACACGACCTAAACAAGTTTTAGGATAAATTAGCAAGGTGAACTGCCCCAGAAAACATAATAACAAATAGTGTCAACGTATGCTGAATAACTACATCTCCTTCACCCCCATTCCTGCTGTTTTTTTTTGTGTACCTTGTGAAAGCTTCTTAGATAGCCACATCATTTTCTATTTAAATTTGCCATAAAAATTGAGAACAGGTGGTAACCACTAGCACCAGCAATTTAGGAGGACACAGCACACCTTTAACAAACTAGTTGTCATGCTAAGCCTTTCATCCTTATCAAGGGAATCTTCTCATGGAATGAATATTTAAGACATACAAGTTGGCTGAATGTATTGGATATTAGAAGATTTCGATACAAAGGTGCACTACTGATACATTGATAGATCATTAACTGTATGGAAAAAATACAGTTCAGACTTCAGAGGGATATTTTTGTCGCTCATGGCAAAGTAAAATATCAAGATCAACATATAGCCTCACTTTTTTCCTTTTTTTTTTTTGCTTTTGCTTTTGCTTTTGCTTTTAGATGAACCTGCAATTTCCTGTCTTCACGTGGAACCTTTGTCTTGGCCAATCTCTTCTTTCTTTCCTGATTTGATTTTGTGGTGGTCACAGACCCTTGTGAATGTGAAGTTTCACCATTTCACTTTCCTCTCTGATTAGCCTACTTCTAGGCAGGGTTTATACGGAAAACGAAAGAGCTTTGGGTTGACAAGTACACACCCCACTCATTGGCTGAGCTTGCTGTTCATAAAAAGAAGGTCGGTTCTTTTTGTTACATACTCACAACACATGTTATGCTGTATACCTTTATTAACCTTTAACTTAGCTCATCCTTTGATAGGATATACTCAATCTATTGTATTGCCTACTTTATGTATCCTCTTCATCCATATTTTTTAAAATGTCAATATATCAGGGTGTTGATTTATTGTTTCAGTTTCTTCATAATTTGTCACCATGCATGAGCAATGAATATGAATGCACTTACATGATATGTCACACAGTCTTATTCTTGTAGATTGAAGATGTAAAAAAATGGTTGGAAGAGAAGCTGAAGGCACCAAAGGTGATTATTTTGAATTGAAACAAATTCAATTGTGAGTTATAGTTAATTAGTGGAATATAGTCCAACCAATTTGGCTAATACACATATTCAGCGAGATCATGTGAATAAGTGTATAATCAGAATTGTTAGGTTGTCAGAATATTCATTGCTGCAAACCAGATGGAACTATTTTTTTTTGTGGTTTTCCCTTTCTGGTTATGTGATGGTTCAAAATGGGATGGGGACTTGACCCCGTGAAGAACTTTGATATATATATTTTTTTGTGTATGCCTGTCCTGGCAGTACAATTCAACCAGCATCTGGATTGTAATAATAATGTTGCAATCAGGCATCACCTCATGCTAGAGTATCTCAGAAAAGCACATGAATAATCAGGAACTCTTTTCCTTGATATGTGAATGTTTGAATTGTTAGGAATCAAGCACAATCCTTGAGCTTTCCCATAGTGACTGCCTGACAGGAGTTGTCTGCATTGATAAAACTTGTGTAAATTTTGAACTGCATTATTATTTTGTGATTTTTATTACTGTTGTAGTTGTAGAAGATTCAAAATGACCAAATATCTACTCTAGTCAGTTACCTTTTCCATTTATAATTTTTATATATTTCAATTTTTGAGGATAGAGGAATACTAATAGTGCAAAGGCAATTTTGCAGACAACGGTTGGAGGATGGACCCTTGTCCTAACTGGGCAAACTGGTGTTGGAAAATCAGTACGTCCTTCCCTCGCACTTTGAAAATTTTGTACCCAAATGATGGAAGCGAGTTTGGGCTCAATTTGATTAAGTCCAGCTGTTAGTTTGTTCAGTAGACCTGTTCAATCCCTAGTTTGCTGGATGTGATTTGGTGCATCATGAACCACTGCTCGCCATAACAGGTTGACAGCTCTAAAGTTTTCATTTTTCCGTAGTTAAGAATCTGATCATGTGGATGCTCCCCCCTCCCTCCCCCAACACACACACACAAGACAAAGAAACAATGACACCACTCAATTTCTGATAATATCCTGCTTATAGTATCACACAGTTTAATTCATTTCTTTCTTTGATTTTGTTCCTTCAATCTTTCTTCTGGAGGGGTTGGGGGCATTTTTTATTTTTGGGTATTAGTTCTTGTTCCTTCAGAATACATAGGTGAACGTAGAGATAGAAAAATCACTATGCTATCCATAGTGGATAACTTGATTCTGTTGCTCTGGAACTGTACTTGCTAGTAATGATAATTTCTCCCAGGCAACTGTGAAAGCAATCGCTGATGACCTTGGAGCGGACTTATGTGAGTGGACAACTCCAGTACCAACACTGTGGGCTGAACATGTTCATGCTAATTCAGGTAGCGGTTAGTATGTGTTGTTGTCTAACTATGCTTTCTAACTCTTATTTGTTGCAATTGAAAGAACCGATGCAGAGTCTACATCCACATACTTCTATCGTACTCACGTCCATAGAAGCACATTGTCAAAGCATTCCAGTTTTTTCAGTTACAAATAATTTATATAGTTTTCTTCAATGGTTGTTTCAAGGATTACACTATATATCCAAGCTTGAAGAATTTGAAACCTTTGTGGAGAAGATAAGGAAGTATTCAATGCTTTGTCCAACCAATACCAAGTCCCAAAGGAAGCTCATTATCATTTTGATTGATGACATCCCTGTAACAAGTGGAAGTGTTGCTTTTGCAAGACTAGGAAAATGCTTAACTGGTTTAATTCGAAGTACTCAAGTACCAACTGTCATTTCACTCACTCACTATCACAAAAGTGAGAATAACGATACTGCAATGTGGAAGTCTGAGGACCTTGAGTCCTTACTTCAAGATGCTGGTGCTCACAAGGTATACGATCAAATGTTTGACAGATTTGATGATGACCACTAATTAAGTTTTTAAGACTGCCTTTTCTCATAGTGCAGCACATTTTCTTGCAGATTGCTTTCAATCCGGTAACCACAAATTCTATCAAGAAAATCCTTGTTCGAATTTGCAAAAAAGAAAGCTGTAATGCATCTGAAGAATTATTGCATCAAATGGCAACCTCTAGTGGAGGTGATATCAGACATGCAATAATGTCTCTTCAATACTATTGTCTTGATCCCAGAAGGCATAGTTCTGCATTGGCAACAAGTTCTAATCGTACTGGTTCAAAGAGCCATGATTCTCTGGTTCCAGGGCATGAGAGCTATGGCCCTAGCAGTGCACTACCCTCCCCATGTGGAAGGGATGAGACACTTTCACTATTTCATGCCTTGGGGAAATTTTTGCACAACAAGAGGGAAACTAATAGTGATGTTGGTACCGGTATGTAAGAACTATCTTGCCCTATCAAAAAGCTGACTTCACAAAGTTCTTTAATTCCCAAGAAAATATTTGTGTCTTCATATTGTGATAGAACTATGTACTATTTCCTTGAAAAAAATTAAATACCAAGGGTATTTTTTTCACATAAATATATTCTAGCATTTTTTCTATTGATTTGTTTGTCCATTGAAATCTACTTGAACTGTTAGCACATTTTTGCACACTAGTTTTTATTTTCTTCGTTCTGAATTGTTTATTAGGCAATGGCTGTGCATCCTTTTCAGTTCACAGGATCTAATTTGAACACGTAGATTCTCCATTAGAGCCTGCTTAGAATGCAGGAATTTCATGAGAAATAGTTCAATTCTCACAAGACTCAGGAGAAATCTCTGCAATCAGATGGTGCCTTGGGCACTTCTGTCCCTCTTAGGATTTGCATTGGATTTCTTTAACTATAATATCCACATTCAATAATCCAACAATTCACTTTAATTTCAGAGTATTTTTTGCACTTTACAGGGTTGGAATTAGTGTTTTATTTATTAAATTATTTTGCATTAATTCATCGTCTAGTATTTGCTCCTACATATCCAAGCTCTTAAACTTCTGTATTTTCAATTACTGACATGTTGTTACACAACGCTACAACTATATGGTATGCCTTCAGTTTGAACTGACTAGTTCATTATTGGGTCGATGGTTTCCATACTGTGTTTCATAATGTGTTCCTCATTTGTGTTTAATTTTCTTTTTGCTCCCTGAAATTTTTAATATTTCATCTGTAGACCTGGATCCATTTCCTCTTAAAGAAAACCTAAGAAGAAATTCACTCCAAATGGATGTTCCAGAAAAGATTCTTTCACAAGCACACGGAAAAGTACAGACAGTTGCGGATTTTCTTTATGAAAATGGTAAGTAACTATCTATCAAGGTGTACAGAATACCTCATAGCGTATGCTGTGTTTCCCTCTCTCAAGTTTTATCTTGTTCTTTTACGAGTGTTGAAGGTACTTGAAGTAGAATGGTGCAGCATTGTTATGTTTTCCTTAAGTCTGCTGGTGTTATCAGTTGAGTCTATGCCAATGTGTGAAACATTATTTCTTGCCTTTCCAACAGTACTGCAGATGAAGTGGAACATTTGAAATTTACTGCTTTAATCAGGCATTCACATTAATTTTGGCTTATTTAATGCAGTATGACCATTGTATAACATTCGAAATTTATTGTACACGCCATTTGATCATACTAACGAAGTATAAGAAAATTCCATATTCATTTCTACATGAATAACATTGCTGGTAATCGAAAGAGCAGAATATATGCTACACGAATAACAGTGCTGGTAGTTGAAAGGGCAGAAATATATTATCTTTTAATTGAGCACAGAATAATATTACATAGATCCAGAGTCTAACGAACTACTGTTATATGCTGCATACGTGTCTTCACCTTGGAGGTTGTTAACATCCTTTTATTTATCAGAAGTAGCAATATGATATTTACTTTCACTAAAATGCGTTAATAAGCATATATCTTGGGTCCACTGAAGACCCCATTTTGTAATTTTGTGCCGTTGTTTTTGCTGATTCATTTTCGCTTAATTTTTTTTACTGATACATTTTGTTCTCTCTCATCATTTAAATAGATTTACCCTAATAGTTGGCATTTGGTGTTTTGCAGTTATTGATTTCATTGACAATGAAGCTGTTGATGATGCATGGGCTGTGGTATCATATTTGAGTGATGCGGATTGTCTTCTTACTGCTAGTCCAATCGCATCATACAACTCAGAAAACATAGCACAACTCATTGCTGCTTCTGTTGCGGCACGGGGAGTTCTTTTTGGAAATGCTCATGGCACACCATCAAGGTATTTAGATCGTCAGCATTATTTTATATGGCAGAGCCTAAGGGACTTTTTGTTTTTTTTATTTACTATGATTTGTCCTAAGCAGGTGGCATACAATCCGGAGCCCGAAGCTTTGGCAAATTGTGCAATCATTTCGATCCAATAAGGTAAATTCAATAGGTGACAATATGCATGTTTTACGCAAGTACCTGAATGATGTACGGAAAGTTTGTATGCTTATCCTTACCCATTTTCTTATATCATACTAACATTTCCATGGTTCCCGAAACTCTTTTTTTTGTGCCTTCTGAAGTCAATCCGTTCTTAAATTCTTCGCTCCATGCTTGTTTTAGCATGCTTTTTAGTACATTATAAGTTGTGTGGATGGAAGTTCATAACAATCTCTTTAGATGCCAGTCATTCCCACCGAAGTGATTATCTTAATTTTCATTACTAGCTGGTGTATGATAGTATGCCTTTTTTTTCAATTTGGGGGAAAATGCAGGACCACATTCTGAAGGAAAGATTTGATTCTTCAAGGACGTGTGGTTTTTCCAACTACTCTGACTTGGTCACAGAATTCAGACCATTCGAGAGATGGATTGGCCCTCGTAATGATGGGCATAGAAACAGCTGCTTGCCCCATGGCGTAGGTGGCTTGGCCTTGGGAGTCGCTGATGGAAATAACTCTGAAGAGGACGATATGATAGAAGATTGTTAAAGTGGAACCGCGCATCCTCACACTAATGGGATGCCAACATTTCATTATGGATGTTGCCTAGCTGATTCAAATAGTGGCTCGCTGTTTAAAGGTGCCATTGATATCTAAGTTTTGTGAGGCTCATTGTTGCACTTATATCAGAGCTCGAAAAGGCAACAACAAATCAGTGTCTTCACATCTCAGAAGCTAGGTTCTTTTTTTGGGTTGCTCACTATCACTAACGAAGAGTGAGCAGTTTAACTTTTCAGAAAAAAAAACGAAGAGTGAGCAGGCAATGATGCAGTAGCATTGTTTATCGTTAAATGTTAGGGCGGATGCCAATGAATGTTCATTTGGACTTGCTGATTTTGTCATGTTCATATGTACAACGATTACTGGCCTACAAAGTCTTCGATGATCCCTTGCACTCTTGCTAATGTGCGTGTGCCTTTTTTTTTGGCCCATCTTCGTATATGTTCTTCTATCCCCCGCTAAAAAAAAAGGAACACGGTCGTGCTTTCATGTCGTGCCGCACGCTGACTCGCACTCGCCTAGCCGTCGCCTGATCCGGAGGCCTAACCACCGGGGCTTTTTGTCTGCGCCGTCGGTACGAGCGGCGGAGGCGCGGAGGGGATGTTTTGGAAGGATAGCGGCAACCGGAGCAGCAGCGGCTGGGATCAGAACGGCGTCGGTCCCTTCGGCCAAGTGCGCGTCCTCATAGTCGGTCATTCAGGTGTGCCTTCGCGACACTGACATGACGAACGTTTTGAGAATCCGAGAACACGATAGGCAATCGTATTAACTGTCAATCGTCTGTCACACTATCTGGTGCTTCGGAATGTGAAATGGACTGTTAAAATTCAGAATGGGATGTTCCTGCATCAACTGATGGTTTCGCTCTACTGCTAACCTTATCTGTTCTCACAGTGTGATTGAGCTGGGATTTAGGTGCAGCTATATCAATGTTGTATGGTGTGATTGGTTACAATCCAATGTAGTAAATAAACATATATATGCAATGTGGTTGGTTGTCCTGCACAGCCAAGCTGTGTTTGGTGATTATGCTTGTTTGCTTACAATTGTCTTGGATGTAGCCACCTCCAAGTTCTAGTTGAGGTCTCCTATTTCTAGTAGAGGTAGTGGAGGTGAGAATATTTCATTATTGTGTGCCTCATCGGCTTGTGTAAATCTAAATTTGGCATACTTTAATACTGTATTGGGCCTGCAGGCTGATGTCCACAACCAAGCCCGTATAGTAGAGTATAGACTAGGCGAACTGAAGTTAGCTGATGCAGCCACATGCCCACATTAGTTTGCCTCGTGGGGATTAGGATTTTTCTGAACGTACAATGGGGATAGTCACGGTGCAGAGTAAGTCCAGTCCGAGGCGGTGTTGGTGCGATTTTTTCGTGTCCTGGTCTGGTCTGTCGGAAACTCGGAATCGATCTCTGAGAACGAACAGGGAGGAGCTAGTATATATGTACGCGTCCACGGGATCCTGATTTTCGCTGAGCCAATCCGTTAAATCGAATTGCACGGTGCTGCGAGATCGAATCGCGAGGGAGGAGATCCGAAGTCGACTTATCGATCGGCCGACGAGGCGATGGCTAGCTCGTCGTCGAGGCTCTGTTCCGATGAGGAGCTGCAGAAAGCAAGGGTGGATCTGGATGAACTCTGCGCCAGAAGACCAATCCCCGATGAAGACGAGTCCGAGTGCCTAAGCAGTGACGAAGATGAAGAGGGCAATAAAAAGGAGGGGAAGGAGACACTGGGAAAGAGGAAGAATAAGAAGAAGGTGCTGGTGCCGATGGAGACGGTGCAGACAGTCCAGGGTAAGTAATGTCTTTACCAGGCATTTTTTGGACAGAATAAGCGCCCTCCAAGACAAACTGAGGCATGAGGTGGAGGCCAAAGGCTATGCCGAATACGAGGCCACTGATGACGAGGAAGAGGAGGAACAAGAGCAGGAGGAGAAGCACGAAGACACACCACCAGCCAGCGGCACCAATGCACCATAGTGGGACTTGATGCTGTCGGGGATGGCTGCCAAGAAGCTAAACAAGTTTTTTAATATATTTGGTTCTTATTTTAGGAGTTTATCGAGATATAGCTGCTACCTTTTTTTTTCTCAAAGTTTCAACACTTATTAGACAGCAATAATAGTTGTGTCTTTTCTTCACGATTCCAATATTGCCTATAGTCTTCGATTCAGAAGCAGCATCAGATTGCTTGCTTGCTTGCTTGTGCAGTGCAAGAGCTACTCTTTTTCTCTATACTAATGTGATATCTGAATGAGGGTCTATGAAATTATGAATTTCATGCAATAGCAGTAAACAATGTTTTGGGGGCAATTGTTTGAGCCCCAGGCAACTCGAAATCGAACGCTTGGGAGCACTCTGGATTGAACGCCTGGGAGTGTTCAGAGCGCCAGGCAGAGTTGTCTGGTGATGAACTAAACAGCCCTACGTGTGCTCTCGGATGCCAGGCATGCCTTTGCTCAGAACGCCAGGAAAAGGTTAGTGATCAGGAACAACATCCCCCCTCCCCTCTAATTCCCACTGTATTTGACTCATGTCAGCTATATTATTTTGACATTGATGTTGCCTCTCTTTTTTTCGCGTGCCGTGGCACGTTTTCATTAAGCAGGAGACATTGATGTCGCCTCTGATTCTATTGGCTGTTACGTTTTGTATCAGCACCACAGATCCTCTCCCTGCTGCCCCTTCAAGGTCTCAACCCTCTTGCCTTTGCCTCCACCGGTCCTCCCTTCAGGTTCCAGCAGTACCTTTCTAGTTCTCCTTTCGTTTACCGCCGCATCCCTATGCCACCGTTACATCATCTGATCCTCCCAGTCCCTTCACAAGGTGCTCACTCTGTCTACCCGCTTGGTTCAGCACTTCCACATGACCACATTGTCTCCTTTTTCATCCTCATGCGGTCATGCCTTTGCTTACCTCTTGTGTCTTGTGCTATACGTACCTATCTGAATGGGGAAAATATGCCTCTACAGCTTTCCCTTCTTTCGACCTGCCTCTATGTGGATTGTGGTCTGTGGAGACAAGCCTGCCGCTTCAGTAGTCATGACAATGCCAGAAGCGGCTGGCGTGGGCCAGACAACCAGTGCTTCTCATATTGTTGTTTCCCAGGTTTTTTTTTTGCTGTAACTGACATTCCTAAAATTTGGGTCAACTTTCACACTTTTTATTGGTATTCAACAGAACTTTCTTATTGTTCTACTGCTATGCTGCCCGGATAAGCATGCTAGAAATATCTTTGGGACACTGCACATTTGTGCATTCGGAAATTGGGGACTGATGCTTCTTAGCATGCATGGCAATAGCATTCGATGATATGCATTTGGTCCTCTCTTTCAATTATGTCTTGATGATAATATGATGCATTTTGTAACTGCAGCTATGGACTTTCTTGCTTAGCTAGGCAATACTAAATCTCTTTACACATGTGAATCATTCATCACACACGAAGTGATGAAGGCACATACCAAATTGGTCTCTCAATCTCCCCCCTCCATAACTGCATTGACCACTATGAAAGCACAAGGAGGTTTGAAAGCAAAAGGCAAAAAACGGTGCTGCTAGTTGAAAGTGCAGAATATATTCTACACGAAGTGCTGGTAGTTGAAAGGGCAGAAATATATCTTTTGCTTGAGCACTGAATAATAGTGCGTAGATCCATGTATGTTGCATACATGTTTTCACCTTGGAGATTGTTACCGTTCTTTCATTTGTCAAAAGTAGCAAATGGGATATCTCTTTCACTAAAATGCGTTAACAAGCATATCTGTTGGGTCTACTGAAATCTCATCTATAATTTAGGGCCGTTGCTTTTGCTGATTCATTTTTGCTGAAAAATGTTTTACTGATTCATTTTGTTCACTATCATTTAAATGGATTTTACCTAATAGTTGGCATTTGTTGTTTTGCAGGTATTGATTTCATTGACAGTGAAGCTGTTGATGATGCATGGGCTGTGGTATCATATTTGAGTGAGGTGGATTGTCTTCTTACTGGTAGTCCAATCGCATCATACTACTCAGAAAACATAGCACAGCTCATTGCTGCTTCTGTACGGCACGGGGAGTTCTTTGTGGAAATGCTCATGTCACGCCATCAAGGTATTTATTAGACCGTCAGCATTACTTTATATGACAGAGCTAAGGGACTTTTCACTTTTTTTACTACGATTTGTCCTAAGCAGGTGGCATACAATCCGGAGGCCGAAGCTTTGGCAAATTGAGCAATCATTTCGATCCAATAAGGTAAATTCAACGACTGACAACATGCATTGTTGTATGCAACTACGTGAATGATGTACGGAACGTTTGTATGCTTATTCTCACCCATTCTCTTATACTAAACATTTTAATGGTTCTGAACTCTTCCCCTCTCCCTCTTTCGATGCCGGTGATTCCACGAAGTGATTATCTTAATTTTCATAGATAGCTGCTGTATGATAGTATGCATTTTTTCCAATTTGTTGGGGGGATTCAGGACCATATTCTGAAGGGAATTGCAACTTCTCTGGCTTAGGTCACAGAATTCAGACCATTCGAGAGATGGATTGGTCCTCGTAATGATGGGCCTAGAAGCAGCTACTTGCCCAATGGTGTAGGTGGCTCGCCCTTCGGCCCTTGGGAGTCGATGCTGATAGAAAGGGGTAACTCTGAAGAAGATGGTGATATGACCAGTGTCCTAACCAGGGGCCAGCATGGGCAGGTCACTTTATAGCACATTAAGCCATACCCATTTTTCATTGCAATATATTTATGACTTTTTTGTCATGAATACTAACTAGGTATATAAAAATATTTAAAAAATTATTGAAACTTATACTTACCTATATATTTACCACGTTTAAAAGTCTCATCATATTTGTCCGGTCTCCTTAATCAAAATCGTTGGTTCCGCCACGGGATATGATAGAGAATTGTTAAAGGTGGAACTGCGTATCCTCACACTAATCGTGAGTCGCATTATCCTATGAGACGCCAACATTTCATTATGGATGTTGCCTAGCTGATTCAACTAGTGGTTCGCTGTTTAAACGTGCCATTGAGATAGGGGCGAATCTATGTGTATCCATCGGCGCAGTAACTTGCCAGAAATGCACTTAAAGTTCTTTAATCCACCTGCAAATTACTCTTTCAAATAGAAAATCAACATGTGTTTAACCCCGATGCTTAGTCCTTGACCCCAATGAGATGATATCCTAGATTCGCCCCTGCATTGAGATTTAAGTTGCGTGAAGCTAATTGTTTATATATATCAGAGTTCGAGAAGGCAACACCAATCAGTGACTTCACACCTCAGAAGCTAGGTTCTTTTTTATGGTTGATCACTAACGAAGAGTGAGCAGGCTATGAGGCGGTAACATCGTTTATCGCTAAATGTTAGGGCGGATGCCAATGTATGTTCATTTTGGCGAGCTGATTTTACCATGTTCATATCTACAACGATTACTGGCCTACAGAATCATTGATGATTCCAACATGTAAAGCGTTCTGAACGGATCTCCCACATCCGGTTATCTTGCACTCCTGCTAATGTGTTTTTTGGTTTATAATCTTCGCATATTCTATCGTGCAAAAACGATCGTGCTTTCATGTCGTGATGACAGGCGCACGGGATTGTGCTGTTTAACCTAACAGCGCTGCGCGTTCGGTCGCATAGCAACAAATCGAATCAGATGTTTCTTTTCTTTTTCTTTTATTTTTTTACAAGCCAAAAAAAAAAAACCCTTTGTTGAGCGATCCGACGGGCACAAAAATCTCGATTGACTATTAAGGTAATCATGTGCCGTTCGTCAGGATCCAAGCGCAACATATTTTATTGCGAGTCAATCGTACCTGTAAAGTGCAATCAGCTTGAAACCAAAGACAAAAGGAGATGAGATTCACCATTCACGTCTTTCGCCACGCTGTCGCGGCCATTCCCGGCCTCTGTTGTCGGTGCCCGAAGCCCCGAGCCCTCCACTCCACCCCTCCACGGCTGAGGAGGTACCATCCCCTTCCTTCCCGTCGCAGCGAATTGCGCCAATGAGGGTGGGTCTTGTCGAGGTCTGATCCGGAGACCAGAGACCTAACCACCGAGGCTCTTTTTTCGGCGGCGTCGTGTTCGAGCGGCGGCGGCGGCGATGTTTTGGAAGGATAGCGGCAGCCGGAGCAGCAGCGGCAGCGGTCGGGATCAGAACGGCGTCGGCCCCTTCGGCCAAGTGCGCGTCCTCATCGTCGGTGATTCAGGTGTGCCTTCGCGACTTGTCCTGAACCTGATACATGACGAACGTTTCGAGAATCCGAGAACATGATAGGCAATCATATTAACTGTCAATCGTCTGTCTGGTGTTTCGGAATATGAAAATGTTCCCAAATGGACTGTTAAGTTTCAGGATGGAATGTTCCTGTATCAACGTGACGCATGCTAACGTTATCTGTTCCGACAGTGTGAATTGGGCTGGGATTTAGGTGCAGTCAGCAGTTGTATGGTGTGATTTGTTAGATCTTATGCAGCACAATCCAAGTCAGCATAAACATATGCAATATCTCGTTGTTTCTGTTTGGTCGTCCTGCACAAGCAAACCGTGTTTAGTAATTGTGCTTGTTACCTCCATATTCCAGAAGTAGTCTCCTGTTTCTAGTAGTAGTAGAGGCAGGGGAGGTGACAATATTTCATTATTGTGTGCCCCATCGGCTTGTGTAAATCTAAATCTGGCATACTAGTTAATCTGCACTGTTTTGAGAACTGTGCAAGCTTACATAGACAAGCTGCAATGCACAGACCTGGATACAGGCTCATGTCGTTAACCAAGCACATGGAGTAGAGTATAAGACTAGGCGAATTGAAATCAGCTGATGCAGCCACATTAGTTTTTCTTGTGGGGACGAGGATTTTCCGAACTGTACAATGGGGATAGTCATGGTACAGAGTAACTGAAATCGCAGTTTCTCAATCCCAACCTAGCTCATCACCTAATGCTACCAAATTTCAGTTACTTAAAAGCAGTAACTGCAAATTTCTCTATTCATACTTCAAACTAAACTTTGATATCTTATTTCATACTTAAAAGCAGTAACTGCAAATTTCCATCTGGTCATTTCTGGTTTCTAACCTGGTCCCAATATCTGAAGCCCTGGTTGGAAATTTATTCTGGTTGGATGCTCACTGATTCAATTATCGATCAAGGACTGACCCTAGCATCTTCACAGAAATATGGCCCCTTTACTGGTGCTCTGTTGTCCTAAGTAATCCGGAACTGAACCCTTTCTTGGAGCTATGTTATCTTTAAACTGGAAGCTTTGATGGCCATGAACCTTATGAGCAATAATGCCTGAAACATCATCGTGTTTAGTTCCTTCATAAGCATATGTGTAGCTTTTAAAGAGTTGTAACTCTATAGCATTTCTCTTTGAAGATTGAATTGCTTATCCTGCTCTGCATCATATTATGGATAAATATTGAAGTAAGTCCTAGTAGTATTTATGTTCAGTAGTATGTCCTACAGTCCTACACCAATGGAATGGAAGTCATGTGATGCGGCTGCACTTGTTTGCCTTGTCAGGATTGGGATTTTCCGATCTGTAAAATGGAAGCTGTCATCATATTAAGTCACTAAAATCAGAATCACACATGCATTTGAAATCCTTGACTAGTCTGTCACCTAATCTAACCAAGTTCAGCTGTTCTATTCATACTTGAAAGCAGACTAACCGCCAATTGCTAACTGACCAGTGTCTGGTTCTGAACCTGATTCCAGTATCTGAAACTCTGGTTGGAATTGTTCAGGGGTGCTCATCAGGCACCCACCCTGGCATCTTAATGTTAATAGAAATATGGCACCTTTATTGGTGGCACGTTGTGGTAACTGTACCGAGACTAAACCCTTCTTGGAGCTTTGCTGTCTTCAGCCTGGAAGCTTGATCCCTGTGAACCTTTGGCAAGAATACCCACCACATTGACTCCTTCACTTCTCCTAAGCATATGTGCAACTTTTAAATGGCTGTAATATCTCTCTTTGAAGATTGCGTTGCCTATCCTGTTCTATATCGTGTTATGGAATAATATCTTGAAGTAAGACCTACCATAAAAAAAGGAAGCAGCATAGAACAAACTGAGCTTTGCTAATTATCTGTTTTGTTTTCGAGAATATGTAATGCGCATGATTCATTAAGTACTAAGAAATAACAACAAAGTCACAGATAGTTTCATGTTGGACCATTCGGCCTGCAACTTACATGACAAAAGGGATATAAAAGCCATTATTGTCTTGCAAATGATATTGCCGCATCCTGCCCTGACACCAGCTGAGACCTTCAACGGCTACTCTGTTAATTTTTTCCTTGATGAATAAGTTCAAATGTTCAATTACATTCCTTGCTTTAATCTTAAATGTTATATTGTTTGCTTACAGAACTGGCAAGTGGCAACTAAACAGTCCACAATAAAGTTGCACGATTTTAAATTTTACACTGCTGGCTATAGTTCTTTAGCTGTATGCATTGTCCTTTCCCCCTTCTCAGGTGTTGGGAAATCTTCATTGGCGCATCTCATTTTAAAAAGTTCTGCTATTGCTCGACCAGCTCAAACAGTAGGATGCACTGTGGGCGTTAAAGTGAGTATTTTCTGTGCTTTCGTCACTTGTAGGGTTTGCAATTTGTGTCTAATTACACTCCTTTTTCTGCTTACCATTCAGCATGTTACTTATGGAAGTGCGGGCGGTTCATCAAATAACATCAGTGATGCTGAAAGGAACTTCTTTGTTGAGCTTTGTGATGTCTCAGGACATGAACGGTACAAGGCATGCCGGTCGATTTTCTATACACAAATCAATGGTACATGCTGTGTCACTCTTTTTATTTCCAACATATTACTGTGGGCATGTTTGGCGATCTTTTTAAGCATCTTTGGCGATCTTTCCTATGTGGGCATGTGGATCTTTCCTATGTTTGCAGTAGGCCTATTTATTATATTTTCTAGTGTCAATGCTTCAATCTGCATAGGCTACCTTTAGCAGTTGTTGATCCACACCCGGTGCATGTCTATATCATTTCTGTCAGTTCTTTGCTTTATTTCTACTTTGGTTCTAAATTTCTTCCCACTTTAGTCTTGCCAGCTGTCAGAATATCTTAAATAGGGAAACCTCTGTCCTTTCTAGTTATCTTACTTCTTATCGATCAATACTAAACATCAAATTCACCATTTCCAAAATTATCCATCAGGTGTCATATTTGTTTATGATCTCTCTCAGAGGAGGACCAAGAGAAATTTGAATAAATGGGCAGTTGAAGTTGCTGAAACTGGCACATTTTCAGCTCCATTGGGATCTGGTGGACCAGGAGGACTTCCGGTGCCTTATCTGGTAATTGCTAATAAAGTGGATATCGTTCCAAGAGATGGGACAAGAGCAAGCAGGGGGAATCTTGTTGATCTTGCTCGCCAATGGGCTGAGAAGCAGGGCCTTCTTCGATGCAGCGAAGAACTTCCACTCACAGAGAGCTTTCCTGGGAACTCCGGTCTTGTGTCGGTTAGATCTCTTATTAACATCCTACACTCGTCTCTGAGGGCTTCATTTTCTCTTATGGAATGTGATGCAGTAACATGTATGATTTGTTTCTAGGCTGCTAAACAAGCAAGATATGACAAAGAAGCTGTGACCAAGTTTTTCCGCTTGGTTAGTTATTATAAGAGTTTCATTGGTTTATTTTTTCGCTTTGTATATTTCACCTTTAATATAATGCTACTGAAATGCATTTTTCAGCTTATCAGAAGAAGATACTTTTCAAACGAACCTCCTGCCCCAAGTCCCTGGTCCCTTACTCCAAGAGAAGATACTATCCTTCCTGTGGAGAGTCTTGGAGGTGGCGTCGATAGCTTCCAAAGGAAAAGGTGAGCATGCCTAACATGAAAAAGGTCACCCTAAAAAACAAAGCTCAAATGAACCAAACAGAACGAGGACATAAATGGGGAATACTTTATTCATCTGTGCGTAATTGCGACGTTGGTTGCAAAAATGTAACCATAATTTTGTGCAGCCTTAGCGGTGAGGGGTTTTTGTACAATGGAGTAGTCCCACTCCCAGCGCAGAGAAACCTCACACCGCCACCAACCCTGAATCCGCAGCAGCCTGTGGCGTCCTTGGATAACTACAGATATCACCGATTCTCCTCCTCGTCGCTTCCGGACGTGAGCAGCAATAGAACAAGCCAAGAAGACATTATTGATGTATGATATGACAGGCATCTGGAAGAGGTCATACGCCATTACCTGCAAAATGTGGGAAGCATATGGTGCCTAGGAATTGTGTTCCTTGGTATCTTGAACTGCATAATGCCTTTTGCTTGTAGCATTTGAGCCTGGCACAGCTCACAACAACTTCATAAGATGTTGTGAGCTGTTTTATTTGCCAAACATTTATTTCCAAAACAGTTTCACTCATGAAGTTGTTTTTTACCTCCTCTTACAAAGATATGAGTTGGGATAAAGCTAAAAAAAGTAGCTTATCCTAGCTCTCTCCCTCATTTCTTCCTCCCATCCATGTATGAAGTTGTTGGTGAAGCTGTTTTGCCAAACAGTTTTTCCAAAACAGCTCAGTTTTACCTAGAAATTTACTCATAAAGCTGTTTAAAAAAAAACAGCTTCACTAGTAAAGTTGAGCTGTGCCAAACAGGCCCTTTGAATGCTGCCAGGGTGAGCTTTTGTTTTGTTTTAAATTCCTGTCGGTATCAGATCACTAGGAAGTGATTCTTTCTCCTTTTCGTTTCCTTTTTATCTTCCATCTGCATTCATTTGGAATACATGTTGACTTGGGATGAAGGCAATACATGATACTACGCCAGTATACAAAAGCAAATAGAAGATTTTTTTAAACTGTTTTTTTACTTGATCTGGTCTAACTCGGCAAGCTTATTAGTTAATTAACTTGTTGAATGATGTTGAGAAGTACTCCTTTCACAGCCAGGGTAAGGGCGAGCCTTTGGTTCTTCAACTCCTGAAGGATCTGATCATACTCTCATACCATTCTGGATTTCTGGTCGACTGGTCGTTGGCAACTGGCAACCCCATCACGCAACTTGGACCGGACCAGCAAACAGCGATGTCATCACACGCACGCAGGACGCAGCTGCACATGACGCACGGCCGCGGTCCGCACCAGACATCGTCGCGACTCAGCTCCGCGCGGGACGGCATCACCGCCAGTGTGCTGAAATCCAAAACGGTACGTGGCGCAGGCCCCGTACAAGCGGCCGGGCGGCCCGGCGCATTCCACATGTGAAGACCGAAGACGTCCGTGCGTTTTTACCGGCTACGGCTAGCCACCCGTACGTGCTCATCGCGTTTCGAGCCTGAAGCATTCTACGGGCGCGCCCGCCCTCCACACGTTCAGTCCATGTCCATCCCAGACGGCCACACGTCGACCCACTGCGCGCACGGCCGCACGTCTCGACTCTCAAGTGTCGCCCACGCGGCGCGCCAGCAGCCCAGCCGGTATTCGGCCGGGCGTACGTACGTCGGTCGGGCGCGGTCGTGCCAATGACTCCGTGCCTCGGTGTCTCCAGGGGCTCGCGCGCGGAGCTGGCAACGAAGCGGCCTTATTACGAGCGCTCCGCGGAGAATCCCATTAGCCATATTGCTTAGTTATGGCTTGTTTGATTCATTATTAGTGCTAATTGTTAGCATCTAAAATTAGTAATAATGGTCCAAACAAACCCTTAATTACTGGCTTAGCATCTTCAAATATGCTCACCAAGTGTACAGCAACTGAATACCAAACCACTTTTATGGTTGCCAAATGCCAAAGGTTAGCTACTAATCCCTGTAATATTTAGCGTCAAAAAACGTATTATGATGCTTTTTATTTTCTTTCTTCCAGTTATGAGGATTTCTTTGTGCCATGAAGATAAAATATTGCCCGTATTGTGTTACCCAAAAAGGAAAATCTTGTACCTGGTAGCAACAACTCAATTATCAAAAGGACAAGGGCCCTTCTTATTTGGGATTCCTAAAATTTAGAGGTGATTGGCAGGGCTCCGGCCTCCTAAGGGGCTTCTTTATTTTTCACTAAAAAAACGGCTCATCCTACGAAACATTTGGTAAAGCTCCTCTGGAGAAGCCAGAGCCGAAGCCAGGGACGGGGAGGAGCCCTACCAAGTATTCCCTTCATCCAGAAAATAATGTCTAGCGTAGTATCGAGTCAAATCATTTTAAGTTTGACGAAGTTTTTTTTTAATATTAATATTCATGACGTGGAGGCACAACCAAAGTTGCCGACTCGCAGCAGGAGGATTGCCGCTCAGGCGCTTTCACGTGTCCGGCTTCTAAACGGGGAGAGGTGCTGGTGATTAAGCGGATGGGCTACCTCAACGGGCAGGCGAGGCCTTCCAAGGACGCCTACAACAGTATCTTCGTCGACCAGCTCAACCCCTCGCATGGTGAGGCAATGCGACATCTCTTCCCGGACCCGCAAGGAGAGCGAGCGACGCGCCGCGCATGCCCGCGCGTCTGATCGACGAGGATGGCTACGTAGTATGATTAGCGAGTAATAGCCCATGATCTTCTTATGCTAGGGAGGACAGAGCCGATTGTATAACACTAACACCCCCACCCTAGTGTGCCATGTTCGTGGCGCGTCGTTGTAACTTTCACTATTTCTCGATCTTAATACAAAGATGTGCAAACCTTTTACGTATTCGAGAAAAAAACATTTATGATATTAAATTCATCATGAGATATATTTTAATAATACACTTGTGTTATAAATAGTAATACTCTTTTCTATAAATTTGGTTCAATTTTAGAAATTTACATCTTTTGTCCGGACGAAGGTAGTTGGTAGTACTTGTATTTCTATAAACTAGGAGAATACCTCGCGCGTTGCTACGGGGATTCTAGATAATTTAAAAAGAAATTAGACTATTTATATTTATAGTTATATGAATGAAACTATCTTAAATTAATTTTGGTGAATGGTTTGACATATCGATGTAGACAGCTAAATGCATATTAGTGGATGAAGAGATAAGTATCATAATTACATGTGCTAGTTGGCTATAATTGTAAGTTCTAATGAATTGTTGATGTGGATAGCTTGTATGTTAAGAGAAATTTCTAGTGGGGTTTAGCTCTATAAGAGTATAGGATTCAGCTTTAAGACGTCATGGAAGCATTATATTCCTTTGTCAGACTACTACATGTGTATGCATAACATATTTTTTTGAATTATTATATTCAGTTTCTGGACAGTACGTCCATTGATTTTAATTAAAAACAAATATTGAAATTTAACGATATGGATATTATTTGTTTATGTAATATCGATATGCTCTGACCTAAAAAATTTGCTTAAGATTGACAGACACTACTACACAAAAACTTAACCGAGGTGTTTGAAAAAAGGCCTTCGAGGCGGTTGGGCCGGTTGCCCGCCTCGGTTATTCGTGGCAGGGCAGCCGGCCTAGCAACCGCTGTAGGGTCGAGATGGCAAACTAGAGGGGGTAAATAGTCATTTTTAAAATTTAATCACGCCGGCTAATCGATACACCTGCGAAATTAAAATTATCAGTCTAACTAAGACTACACCCCTATATCTAAGTTCATAAGCACCTTATAAAGATCATAATTAAGCAACAAAGGTGCCGGGCTAGCTAAAGCTCACCTAATCAATTCTAGAGCAAGATCACACAAACCTATGCACTAGTACTTTGGCAACCGGAAGAGCTCCTACATAATCTAGTAAGCAAAAGCATAAAGCTCCTAAGCTCACTATTAAAGCTCAATAACAAGGCTATATAAGCCAAATTATAGAGCACAAACTACTTAGCTACATAAACTAGACAATGTGACTAACAAGGTTACTAAAACCAAATTAGCCACGCAAGAGAGCTACTTTATGCTACACAAGCAAGAAGGTAATTAGCAAGCTACATAAGCTAACTAATTACAAGAGCAACTACACAAGCACAATGTATGGAATGTAAATACAAGTTTGTGTTTCGCGGAATGCAAACCACCAAGAAGATGAAGACAATGTTGACACGGTGATTTTATCCCGAGGTTCACGTGCTTGCCAACAAGCTAGTCCCCGTTGTGTCGACCGCTCACTTGGTGGTTCGGCGGCTAATTGGCATCACCCGCCAAGCACCGTAAGAATCTACCCACAAGAGAGGGTAGCTAAATGACACGCTCTACTAGAGTTGCTCTTCGCGATTCCTATGGGGTGAGCATAATTCCCCTCACAAATCCTCCTTCAGAGCACCGCACAATCTTCTTACGTGCTTCAACAGAGTCACAAGCCACCAAGCCATTTAGGAGGTGGCAACCTCCAAGAGTAATAAGCACCACCGGCTTACAACACGATCACCTAGTGCCACTCGATACAACCTCACGATGCTAGAATCACACTCACTCACTTATCGGATTGCATTCTTGCTAGCACAAGTGAGTTGAAGGGCTCCCAAGCACTCCCTAAGCATGGACACTTAGTCCCAAGGGTGCTCAAAAAGCTAAATGCCCGAGCTCTACCTCTATTTATAGCCTCCAAGCCAAATAGAGCCGTTGGAGCAAAGCTGCACTTTCTGTGAGGGCACCAGACACGGCGATGCCCTCCCCAACGGTCAAATTCCAAGCCGTTGGTCACCAAACAGCTAGGGGCGGTGCACCGCCATAGGGGTGGCAGTGACCCCTCGGCCAACTGCGCGAAACACCAGCTCTTTGGAATTTTAGGGCGGTGCACCGCCATCACCATGACGGTGACCAAGCCTGGTTCCTCTCTCTCAGTTGAAAAGGGGCGGTGCCCACAATGGTAGCACCGGACATGGCCTGGTGGTGCACTGCCATCCCAAGGGCGATGCCAGCCCCAGCGCTAGCTCCTCTTGGCCAAGTCCAGGTGGGCACCGCCCTAAGGGTGGCGGTGCCACCGGACAAGGGGTGGCGGTGCCCCCAGAGCAACCCGCTGCTCTCGGCCTCCCAGCCGATCACCGCCACAGGGGTGGCGGTGCATCGTCGCAAGGGTGGCGGTGCCACCTAGGCAGCACCCTAAGCCCAGTTTCGTCTCCACTTATTTACCAACTTCTTCTCCTTTGCAAATGTGATAACACCACCAAGTGATCACCACCTTGTGCACGTGTGTTCGCTTTTCACAAACATTTTTCTAAAGGATTAGCACTCAACTTGTCACACCACTCGATCCTAGCAATGATGCTTAGTTAGATCACTCGAGTGGCACTAGATCACCGATATGCAAACAAGTTTGCCCTCTTAATGTACGGCCATCTATCCTAAACCTGGTCATGCACTTCTCTACACAACCTTTGACCGGTGAAATGAAATGCCCTAGGTTATACCTTTGCCTTGCGCATTCCATTCCATCTTCTTCGATGTCGATGCAACACATGAACCAACCAATCACCAAACGATATGATCCACTTCATATCATCACATGACCTTGTTGGTTCATCGATTTTGACCTCATTTGCTTTTCACCGTTGCCTTCGTCCATCGGAGCCAAGTCTTGCTCAAACTTCACCGCCACGCGGTCCATCGCTCCAAAGCCTCCAACTTGCCCTTCACGCTTGCAACCGGTCCATCAAGCGAAGTCTTGTCTTGATCTTCTCCACCTTAGTCACATGAGTCAATGTCATATCTCATATGCAATGAGCTCCTTCATCACATGTGTGAGCCTTGCAATAAATCCAAGCCATCTTCACCATCATGGCATGAGTTGCTCACACATATGTACCTATGGACTAATTCACCTATGTATTTCACTTAAACATATATTAGCCCACCTAGGTTGTCACTCAATTATCAAAACCAAACAAGAACCTTTCAATGTCCCCCTTTTTGTAATTGATGACAACTTTACAAAGATATGGAAATTAAGCTCTTTTGGATTCATGTTGCTTGCCCAAGTAATTTTACCATGTGTAAATGATTTTGGACAAGTATCACAAACCCAAATTAGTAGTATTAGCTCCCTCTACATATGTGCTAGAGTGTTTGGTTTAAAGCTCACATATATGCATAGATTGGAATTGTGGGAGAGTAATTACTACTAATGATGCTAAGGTGTATAGAATAAACCTTTAAAGCGTGATACCAATCGGAGTTGCACTTTTAAGTTCATCCTTAGCACCATAAGTAGCTAGACAACAAAAATACTAGAAACCCCGTGAGATCAACATTAGAAGCAAGGTACTAGTAATACTTGAGAAACATACCAAGTGTCTAGCTACCATCTTATGCATGCTAGTTATCATATCATCATTCAAGTTCTATAACTAGCATACACCACACAAGCATGCATATCAAATTTAAAAACTTATGCAATGCAAGCAAGCACATGAATATGCACATATCAAATGCAACCAATCAAAGTTCATGAGCTTGCTCCCCCTACTTGTGTGCTTCTTTTGTTCAAGAATTTTGATCCTCTCATATTCTTCAATGTTGCTCCCTCTTTATCCATGTCCATGTCCAACTTCCACTTCTTGGTCTCAATCTCTCCCAAAGCTTTCATATCTTTGTATAATCTTCAATGTTGCTCCCTCTTTGTTCATGTTCATGTCCAACTTCTACTTCTTTGTCTCAATCTCTCCCAAAGCTTTCATATCTTTGTACAATCTCTCCCCCTTTGTCATTAATTTCCATAAAAGGTATGCTTCTCATTGATACAAAGGCTTGCATTGGGGTAGATGGTTGAGACTTAAATCTTGCATTTTTTATGGACACCACAACATGTATTGGAATGACACCACTTGTATAGCTCTTGAGATACCACACATAGAATCTTTGACCTTGATACCAATCGGTGGGACATCTCCCCCTAAGTCATTGCATGGGTCATCCATTTGCTAAACTTGAGCTCTTGTATGTGAGGGATGCATTCTTCAATTGATGATCACTTAAAGTTGAGGATCTCTTGTGGAACCACCATCTTGTATGATTGATATCACGTGTAGAAATGTGATACCACATGAAAGAATTTACTAGCATGGAACCACTTGGTAGATTTATCAATAAAAACCATTTCTTAAATATTTTCTATGTTCATGAGTACCACGTGTAGGATATCACTTGTTTGTTGATCTAGACACCACTTGTAAATACCGCTTGATAAATCAATTGAGTCTAGATACAACTTGAAATAACCAAACTAGATATCCATTTACATTGTTGTCTTTGCTTGTACTCTTGTTGCTATCATGAGCTTCTAAGTTGACTTGAACTAAATTGATTTGCCTAAGCTTCCAAATCTGGTTTGAACCAATGACAAGCTTCTTCACACCTCTTACAAGGGTTATCTTGCCAATATTATACTTGTCACCTGTTAGCAATCCAAATTAAATCAAGTACTCGAGTTCACTAGCTCATGAACAAACTCACATGCTTACCACTAGATCAACTAATCATTCAAGCAATAGTGGTAGGCTATGAATTTTAAACTTTTATTTGTCATGCATGATCCCAATAAGCATGTACTATATGCATTAACTGCATACTAGTAAGGGATAAAATGATCATGCACAGTACAATGATACCTTTGCTATCTTGGAGTAGATGATAGTCACTAGTTTCTAATTAAGCTCCGTAATAGCAATGTGAAGTTCAATTTATAGCTTGGTGAAGACCAATCATCATAGATAAAGTCCATTCTTCACACATATGAAACGAGAACCACTAATGATCAAGTGCACTATCATGATGTGGTTGGCTCGCTTCTTCTTTTATCAATGCTTGCATGAGAGAACTATTTGGAATACCACTTGAATTTTCATGACTAGCTCTCTTTTTGGTGTTGCATGCATTTCTTAATCAATCCTATTGATTGCTTCAATTAAGCATCTCAAATGTCCCTCGGATCACCACTTCCATGTTAGCCTTTTAAGTACCATACTTAGTTTACCTACACATAGGCGGCAAGCTCCTACACTAGGGAGAAGTGACCTCTGTGGCAGAACCGTCCGAAATAAATGCTTTTAAAGGCGCTCGTCTTCCACTAGACACTAAGCACCTCGAAAGTAAGCTACATCAGACAGTTCCGTCAAGCACACTCCAATGGAGAACTCGAACAATCCATGTTTTACATCCAGAATCTAATAATGAGTACGAGCTTACAATACTTAGTCCATTTGATACAACAAGAGTTCTTGCAAATTATTTATTACAATACCAGGGTTTAGAGTGCGATAATTAAATAGCGAAATAAAAATAAACATCTAGCGGAAACGATATAAGGATACGTCTGTGCCCACCAGAAGAATCCTCCACACAAGAGCTACTCCTCAAGCTACACCTGTAATAGGGGTAAAATAAACCCTAAGTACACAATGTACTCGCAAGACTTACCCGTCTAGTGAAAATAGTTTCCCGACTCTCAAGGATATGATAGGCAATATGATTTGTTATTTTCCTTTGTTTGCGAAAGAGCAATACTAATAGTACGTCCTTAGGGTCAAGTTTTATTAGCAGTCAGGATTACTTCATTAGCTAACCATTCTAGGTAAGCACCTGATCTATTTTCAAGCAAGGGTTAAGCAACCAGAACCATTTCACCATCTTTCATTTTTCAGTTCTTACTACGGTGCTAGACCATAGCCAAGTCATACCGTCTCACAGAAACGGTGATTCGCGAACCAATGTATCATAGCTAGGTACCTCAAAACACATGCCATGTTTGTACCTCAGGCACAAACAAGACCAACCCATTCCACTCCTATCACGGGGTCTAGATCCCCGTCCAAACTTGGACTCTAAGTCCCCACACTTGAGACCCAGTCTCAATATGGTGCTTAGACCTCCACCTTTCCCCGCCTCCAATTAGTTGGTTCGGAAAGAGTCGGAACCCACGACAAGAGCGTAACGAGCCTTCTCGCTCTCATAAGTAATTATGTGCTCAGGATAATAAGTATGTGACCTGACTACCATCCACAGCAACGGATGATCCTTAATCGACACGAACAGGGAAAACAGTGTAGCCCCGTTGGCAGCGGGACATAACCTGTTACACCCACCAATACCCATACCATGTCCTTGCCCTGCCTCCATTTTTCCTTGCATTATTTTATTATGAGAGTAATAATAATCCCCTATTATGAGTAACGGCAGGTTACTCAGGCTACCGATGACCTAAGCATAGCATCTACTCGAACTTACACTAGTAAGACTCTTAGGACAGGTATATCTATGCATGTGGTTTTCATAAAATTCCTGTAACGTAAATGCAAAACACATATATATACGGTGAATTATAAAATAGAAGTTATGCACCAGGGCTTGCCTTATGCAGGCGCGGTGTCAGCTGTGTCAGTCGTTAGTGGCTCTAGGACCTCCTCCCTCATGAGGATCTCCTCGTATTCTTCGACGATCTCCTCGAACTCGCGATCGTCTGTGGTCACGATCTCCACCAACTCGTTCTCTACATGCATACGATGATGATGCAACATTTAGTATTTAAGCAACAACTCTTAAAATAAGAATACATCTACTAAGCTACTAAGCTAGCTCTAATGACTAAGATACTAAGCTAACTATTATTTTCAACAAACAAGGCAGTGGGTTCATCTAACAAGTATGAACTTAGCAACTAAAAATATATCCTTACTCCTACTAACGATTTAACATATATTAAAACAAGGAGCATCCCACTACCCTAAGACTTAGGCTATTCTAAGGCTATAAAAATTACAGTGAGCATATAATAATACAATGAAACTATCATAAAATTTTTAGGTCTAAAGCTATTATCATTTTGCCACTAAAATTCCTACAATTATTTGCTTAACAATATTAAGCATTCTTTAAACTATTTAATAGTTCCTAATGTCAACATATATAAGCATGAACTAACTAAACCAACAGACAGAGCAAAATTTCAGGAGTCTAATAAAATTTATTGCAAAATTTTTGGACACCTACATGATTTGTTATAATTTACAAAGATCAGCTCAAACTAAATTAGAAAAATATTTGTAATTCCCTGGAAAAAGGAAAACCAGTTTCTTGCGCGGCCCACACTCGCGGTGCAATGCGCGCGCACGCGGCCCGCTGACCCGACCCACGCAACGTAGGCTGGACCGCGACAGAGAGAGAGCCTGCACGCGAAGCACTTTTGCGGCTAGCACCCTGGATTCTTCCCAAACTGCACCGGAGTCCTATCACTATTCCTATCACTCACAGCTACTCTCGCTTAACCCCCTAGAATTCTAGAAATTTTCCCGCGCATTCCCCCCGGTGACCCCGCGCGTGGTGGCGCGGCGAGAGGCGGCATGGAGAAGCTACGCTGGTCACCAGAGGTCCACTCCGGCCCATCGGTCGGGCCAACACTCATCTAGGGTACCACTACCTACACCTAGCAGCGACACGGGGCTATGGGACAAGCTGGAGATGGCTACGGCGGTGCGTGGCCGGCCGCGACGGTGGCGCAGCTGCCCTGATGAACTAGAGCTGCTACGGTCCCAACCAGCTACCGTGAGAGCATCAAGGGACTACCATAAGCCAAGTCGCAGTGAGGGCTGGACCGGAGAGCGACGAAGGGAGGCTGGCCGCGTGCCGTCGAATCGTGCGGCGACATACTGCGGTGGCACGGTCGCGTCAGCGGCAGAGTAGAGGCGGTAACGACTGGACTAGGGTGCACAGGGCTAAGAGGAGAGCAAGGCGAATGTAGTGGCGCAAGTAATTGGGCTCGAGTGGAGGAATAGAGGTCTGCCCTCGGTCATGACCGAGGCGCGGCCTTAACTGCACACCGGTGGAAAGGAGCCAAATTGGTGCTTGGCCGGGGCGTCATCATGGCTGTGCGGGGTCGGGCGGCGAGAAGACGGGAAGGCGAAGGTGTAGACGGGCGGAATTGAGTAGAGGTGACCGCTCTCTGGGTCGCGCGTGGGCGCGGCACGACGGTGGCAGAGAGATGAGAAACAGAGAGAGGGCGGTGGGGTACGGCCGGTGGCTCGGCGTGTGCGTGCCTTGGCTGGATATGGTTGGTGCGATCGTGGAGACCCACGTCCAGGCGCTAGCAGGCAGGCACACACGTTCGTGACCAGCGTGGCCCGTGCGCCGCAGTGCCATCAATGGCATGGCGACAGCAAGCACGGTTACGTGCGCGCGGCATCCAACCGGGCCAGAGGCGCAGTGCAAGGATGACGCGACGGCAGTGGTAGCAGCTGCGTCATGATGCGCGGTGGGCTGGCAGTGTGCGGGATAGGGGCAGCGCCGCACGGCCGCGCGAGTAGCAGCAGCGGCCCCACACCGCAGCGCCGCCAACGGACTGGACGGCCGGCAAGGCTAGCCGAGGACGGACAGTGCGCGGGCGCGCTCAAGACGCACCGACGCGACGACGTCGTGCCCCTAAGGCGTGATGACCGCGCCCACTCGGGGAAACAGGCCGAGGACGTGCTGTGCACGGTTTTTAAAGCTCCCACCGCGACTAAACCACTGCTACAAAACCGAAACAGTCTTAGCTACACTCGAGATGGTATATGTGACTACCAAATCAAGCTATAACACTACATCACCCCTTAGCCTAATCTCTCAAAATAATTTGCTAAACATAGCAATGTCTAGTTGTTGACAAACTTAGAAATTTTTCTAAGTTTTTGAGCTGAACTTGATTTCAATTTGCAATTTCTAGGCTAGTAGAAATATTAGTTAGTAATATCATTTTTTAACAACAAGTATTTTACTGTCATCTACAAAGTTCATATTTCAAACTTTAAGTGTCACATGTGTGTTCTACAGTGTTTTTGTTCAATAAAAATTAGTTTACGACCCTACTTGTTAACTGTATGAGTTATGGAGTAACTTTTTGTTTAACACTTTTATTGATCGTTTTAATTGCAATGCTCCATCTATGTACTCCATCACATGCACTAACACATAAATATGATGCTCATGACGTGTCTTAGTAAATGATTTAGGGTATAACACCGAGGGTGTTACAACCTCTCTCCAAAGAACCATTCTTGACACCCACTTGAAATATCTTGATTGATTCATCCAAATGAAAGACTTAATTTGATGAATAACCGAGGCGGGCAACGTAATAGAACAGACTCGGTTAATGCCTATTAACTGAGACGGTTGTCCTAACACAACAGATTCGGTTAATCCATTAACCGACGCAATCGCCTATAAGTCCCGCCTCCAAAAAGACTGAGGCCCAATAGGCCCAGGCAAGGCCCGGTAACCTTCTTCGAATATAAATACATCACCTTAGGGTTTCTCTTCTCATTAACCACTCCTCTTTCTGATGAGACCAAGCCGAGCAGTGCCCCTCCTCTCGATTCGTGACTTCCCTCTCCTAGACTGAGCCCGAGTGGCGCCGAGCCTCCTTCCTCGCGAGCTCCCTCTCCCTCCTCGCGACCTCCCGAGCAACTAGGCGGCGGGCACCCACCGCTCTGGCAGATCGAGGCGGGCTCCCTCCCTCCCTCTCCCGGCGCTCCCTCCCTCCCGGTGTGGGGCCTTGGTGGCTCAGTGAGGGGTGCGCGGTGGCGAGTGGCGCGGTGGCTGTGGTGGCGAGCGGCATGGTGAGGGGCGCGCAGTGCCCCTCAGATGCATGCGAAAGGAGCAGGGGGCGTGAGCAGCGGGCTCGATCCGGTGGCACATCAGGTACACAAATCCCTCTCCCTCTCTCTTCCCTCTCTTCATCTCCCTCACTCTCCTTTTGCAGATCCGGTGGAGCAGATGCAGATCCAGTGGAGAAGAGGCAGATCCGGTGGCGGGACTCTCAAGCAGGGGTAGATCTGGGCGCCGCCGCGACTAGAGCATGGAAGGCTGCCGGCATTGGCGTGGGCATGGATCTGGCTCTGGGGCTGGGATTGGGCTCGCCGGTAGACTCGGAAACGGGCTCGCCGGTGGGCTCTGTTTCTTTAATCCATTAACCGAGGCGGGCATTTGCAAGACATCCGCCTCGGTTAACAGATTAGCCGAGGTAGTTGGCCAACAGCCTCCGTTAAGGCCCGATTAACCGTGACCTTTTGATGGAGGCGGTTGGTTTGCCCGCCTCGGTTAATCGATTTTGCCCACATCGATTAAGTTTTCTGCAGTAGCGAGACTTACCTTAGGACGTAAGGCATCTCCCTGATGACGGCTATATATGTCGCGTCGCGTATCACTGGAAGAATAAATTCATTGAATCCAAGAAAAAATCTAGAAAAATACATGCACCAAGTTAAGAATTTAAACCCAGATTACAAAAATGTCAGCTTTATATAAAGGGTTCATTAGAGGCTAAGCTAACGTAAGCCTCGTGCGATCACGGGTTTGTTAGACGAGTTTTTTAGAATTTGTTTGCCATAGCCGAGAGCACACTACAAATCAACAATTTTAAGAGAGTAATGTTCATCATACTTGTGTTTAATTTGCTGCGTTCCACACCACTTCCAAGTGCTACAATAAATACATATAGTACTTCAAGCACTACTGTATTGCGAAACTTGAATAGTGAAAAAGGTCAGAAGTACTTGTTTGAAGGAGACTGCAAATAATTATGAAATCCAGACCATTTACTCCAAACTTGCAAATAGGAGTGTAATACATACTCAAGGAAATCGCTGATTTCGTGACACACATGTAATACGTACAAGCAATAATATTTCAATACTTTATGAAGCACACACAGTCTGTATATATATATATAATAAAGTCACACACTTGCATACATCGTATATATGCTGTGATCTCTTGATACAAGGTAATTCAAAAACCCATCACCCAATCAAGAAAAAGCAGTATATATAGCTAGTGGAGTACGGCGGTAGACACTAACGTAAAACCCTAGATATCTACCACGCGACGTCTCACACAAACTAACCTTAGCTGACATCGTCGTCGTCTTCCTCTCGCTTTTGCACCGCCAGAGATAGCATCCATCCAACACCAACATCACAGTCACACTACGGACAACTCGACCGACCATGGCTCGAGCGTCACATCTTTTCTTCCATTATTTTTCTACCTTTAGTACGCATTTAATTTTCCCAACCAAAAAAATAGTATTGGCGGGGAAAATATTGTGGAATACCAAGCACGGCAAGGCTGGCAGAGAGGCCTTCATTCTCTTGCTGTCCTACAGACGGAGGAGGCCGCGGATGCCGTCGGCGGTGGCGGCCTCCACGTTGCAGGACGGCGCGGCCGGTGGCACCACTCTGGTGTCCCTGGCAGGGGACGCTTTCACGACGAGGGAGAAGCTGGGCAGCGGCAGGCTGCTTGGCGGCGGCGCCAGCACGTGTAGCAGGTCCTGAACGAAGTTCCTGGCCACCTCCTGCTCGAGGTCGTCCAGTGCCTCCGTCACCACTGGCGCGGGTGGCAGAGGCGTCGCCCGCTCCAGCGGCTTCTTCTTCTTCGGTGTGGACGACCTCTCTGTCGCCGTCGGCGGCGGCCTTGCCGGCCTCCTCCTCCTATCCCTCTGGCGCGGCGGCGCAGGGGCTGGTGCTGCTGCTGAAACTGTGGTGGTTGCCGCTGCTGCCCTGCCGGCGGCGCGTGGGGCCGGCGGTGGTGGGGGTGGAGCTGCTGGTAGGCCGGGGAAAGTGGCGTACTTGGTGGCGGTGGGTGGGAGCGGCAGGAGCGGCGGTTGGTTGGACGGCAGGAGAGGAAGAGACGACGACGAGTATATCATCGGAGGCCTCGCGTATGGAAACGCGGGAGCGGAGGTCCACGCGCCACCTTTGTGCAGGTGATGATTGTATGGCTGGAACGTCGGGAAGGAGCTGTACGAGCCGCCGCCCGGCACCGCCGGCCTCGCGCCAGCTGGCCCCCGCCTGCGACCAAGGGACCTCTTCGGGAACTCAAGGCTTCTGCTAGATGATCGATACAGGAGAACGTTTTCCATCTTGTTTTTGCTGATCTATAGGGCAAAAGCTTCTTAGGTAGTATTTGCGCTAGTTTTTGCTCAAGAATGAGGGTTTCGATATTGATTGCTGAATGGAAAAGGAAGTGCTCAAAGGAGAACTCAGATGGTTAAGAGTTGAGAGAAGTTGTATTAGTTTCAGTGAAATCTGCAAGAGAAGAGCTAGCAAAATCCTTGGGGAAGAAAAACGACAAGGATGCTAGGATTGGTCGAAGACGAGTTTAGATCGAAGAAGAAAGAAAAAACAAAGAAAAAGGAAGAACGAAGAAAAACAAAGAGGAAGCAGAAGCTAGATGTTATCTTCCTCCTGCTGCTGCTAGCTAGTGTAGAGAGCGAGGGAATGGCCTTGCAGAAAGCCCACCCTCCACCTCCGGGCTACAGCTCGGTGGCATGCAATTGCTCCTCTTTATAACAAGAGAAGCTAGGTCGAGAGGTGGGTTAGGTGTCACACCGTCTAACGTTTGGGGGAAAATGGGAGGGGACTTGACAATTGACCACAAACTTTTGGTGATGCCCCTTGAGAGAATGGTATTTTGTTCTTTGCCAGTTGTGAATATTGTTCTCAAGAGTACTAGCTACCACCAACCTACCACTCAGGGGAAAGATAACCAAGTATAATGCTTCTCTTTCCTTTTTGAGGAAGCAAGTATACTCTCAAATTACAAGCAATTAAGTAATGTTTCAAGTTGTCTTTAAGTCAACTATTCTAAATTTTGGTTACAATTTCTTTTTATCTTGAGTTTGGAGTATTTGAAAATGATTTGAGTATCTCAAAATGCATTTTCGTAGCAATATAATTTTGCCATATTTTCAAATATTGCAACAAAAATTACTAATCAAAACTGTATTTCAAATACTTCATGCATAACTTTTTTCACTTATCTATATTTCAGGTGTTTGATGACAATTTTGTCATTGTTGGACTATAGAAAAAAATGTGAATTGTCTCTTCTAAGTTGTCTAAGATTATCACAAAATTTGAAAGCACCTTAAATATAGCAACTCTCTAAATTTTTTTTAAGAAAAATGCATTACTTATATGTAATTCATTTTAGCTCTAGTAATTTAAACCTTTTGATTTGTAAGTAACCATATATCTCAATGATTTGAGCTTCCTCATAACTTCAGATGATTGTAAAGCAAGTATGTTTTATAGGAAAGCATAAATGGCCACATGGTCAATGCTTATGGCCTAGACCTTATTTTCATCGATTACTTCATCCATAAAAGAATACGGTTCTAGCATAATACCTAGTCAAAAAATATCTTGAGTTTGACCAAATTTATACAATAAGGTATTGATATTTATGATATCAAATACGTACCATTGGAATCGTTATGGAATATCGTATAATTAGCTCCAACCAAAGCACGTCAAGGCGATACAGGAATTGTTCCCCGTTGAGCAAGAACATGTTGACTCTGGCAAACAGGTGCATGGCGAGGTCGGTGTGTGATATACCTCACCCGTGCCGAGACACCTGAGTTGTTTAGTTTTGCGAGTAATTCCGTTTTGTTCCTGCGCTAGGTAAGCGTGTGGTGTAGCCCAAGCTCTTTAACTTCAGCAATGAATTCTTTGGCTGGCATAGTGTAATTTCAAACTCTTTCTACCTACATACAAAACGCATAACTCTATATGTTTCCGAAAAAATATATTTTTCATATATAATGTACCTAAATATTGATATCTTTTTATAAATTTGGTTAAACTTCTAAAGTGTTTAACTAATGAGGGAACTGGAGGTAATACCTCAGGATGTGGGTTAACGTTGTAGTAGGTTAACAACTAACAATCGCCACCAGTATTCTATGAGAAATGGGACTACAGAATAAATTAATAATGCAAGTGGGGGTGGTTCTGCAAAACAAAAATGCCGACAGGCACCGCACAGTTTAGAGGCCATGCCAGCCGCAGAATTGGAGAGGCAAAAAAAACAGCGGAGTGTAATAACTTCGATGTTTCACAAAACCTGGAGTATTTCTATGACAGTGGGCCACGACGAAGACGCCGGTCCCACAGGGCAGTGAGCACGGCACATGAAGCGCCACAAAGATCTCACGGCCCGATTAGGTTTCCACTGTAGCGCGAATCTGGAGGACAGGGACAGACTGCGCGTAGGCCGGCAACCGCCAAACCGACGCCAGCCGCCGGATCGGGATTCTGGCAGGTGCCGCTGGGCCGCATCGGGCCGTCCGTCGGTTCCGGTGCTTTGAACGCCGTGCGGGGACACGCGGAAAGCAAGCCGCCTTGCTTTCCTCCGGCCTTTTTGCCGGGTCCACCGGCCGGCGCCTGGCACAACACGCGGGGTTTTTGCTCTGCTAGGCTTTTTTTCAAAGACTCGCGTCAAGGAATGGCTTGCCACTTCCTAACGACCGCAAAAGAATATAATTATAGGATGCATGACAGTAAGTAAGCTCAAATTTAATTAAATTTATAGTAAATATTATTAATATCTATGTCTACAAATAAATTTATTATAGAAATATATTTTATAACTAATTTAATAGTACTTACTTTGTATCATAAATATTTGTATTTTTTATATAAATTTATTTAAAGTTCAAACTATTTGATTTCTCGAAAAATAATAATTGTATTCTTTTGTGGACGGGGGAGTAGCACGTACTCCACCACCAAAACCAATGCAAGGCGCTGGATTTGGCGATGATCAGATGCACATGCACTAATGGAGATGGGCGAAGTTGAGCTGCTCTCGCCAAAAGACATGCTGCGGATACAAGGTAAGACGGCGAAGAATCTGATTGATGGTGTCCTGAATCGAGCGAGTAATCTAGGGAGTTCAAACAGCAACATTTGCTGTACTATATTACTTGATCAACATATATGGATCATGTGGCAGATTGAAATACTTTGATTTATATCTGTATATCAGTATATGGTTAAAGTTTTGGGGTCTGAATATAATACTCACTTGGTTATGCGCTTAACGGTGGAACATGTATAATGGGTTCCAATATTCAACTATGTATAGATGCTCACATTTTTTTCTAAGAATAAGTCACACTATTTTTTTCCCGGAAGAAGATAACATCATGCTTCCAACTTTGACTATATTGTCCTATGTTTTGGTCAACAGATTTAGCATAAAAGTTGTGTTCAATGAGGCTCTGATCATCTACAGTATCGCCTACACTGTCGTCCATATTGTACCAACTTACTAATATAATTCTCGCTTTCCCGTAAAATATAGGACTTTTTTTAGGGTTAAAAATATATAACTTTGACCAACACTTCCCCTTTGTTGCATTGTACTCCTTTCTTTCTATTGTAAGTTATTTTTGTTTTATTTCTAAATACATATATAGATTTGGTTATATATCTAGACATAGAGTATATGTTGGTACATCGAAAAACTATGTAACTAGAAAAGTCAAAACGAGTTACAATTTGAAATAGAGGAAATAGTGGTGTTTATAAAAATAGAGAGATGCAATTAGAGAAAAAAAAATTGTACACAAATCTAAACGTCTAAAGGAAGATATCACGGGTTAAGCTATGCAACTCATACCGTGGGATGCTTGGAAAGAGTGAAAACGTTGCATCTTGCAAAACAGGAGCTTAATAACCGCCATACAAGTTGCAGAGCAAAGGCGGAGAGCTTTCGTTTGGACGGGTTACCTCTTTTCAGCATTAGTGCTTTCGTAGGCTTTTCTTTTAACCGTCTAATCGTCCTTGCTTTAGTTGTGGTGTTGCCCCACGACTTGTACATTATTATTAAAATTATTTTCCTACTGAATTGAATATGGAAAAACACTGTCCTTCAAGATTAAAAAAGAAAGGTTTTGCAAACTCAGGTGTTGTTATGTGATTGGAGATCAGATGAGTTTTAGGGTTGAAGTGTGTTATATAAAAAAAATATGTTATTTGAATTATGTAGCACTCCGTCCATTCCAAATTATAAGATGTTTGAGTTTTCTAGATACATTGCTTTTGTTATGTATCTAGACATGTTGTATATCTATATGCGCATAGCAAAAGCTGTGTATCTAAAAAAAAGTCAAACATCTTGTAATGAATGGAGAGAGCACCCATTATCTACTAGTCGAATAACCATATCTAGTATCACCTTCTGAAATTATTAGATGAGAGGTATAGTCTCTTGGTGGTGGCGGTGGTAACTTTCATATGCTTGTCGAACGGTAATTATTTATGTATATTTGATGGGAGTATATATGTGTATGAACGAGTACAATAGTGATGAACGTTTGTGTTTATGTCTTTTAGAGAAAGAAAACTCTGTATTTTTTTGTGTGAATTTGCCTCACCTTGCAACTAACTGAAGCCTACATAGGGAAGAGTGTAGTAGGAGAATGAAAGCGTAGGAAAAAAACATGAATGGAGATACCTCGATCAATCGTAAAAATGTGAATGCTTAGTTTGCTTACTGGAAAGGGAAAAGTGTATTGTATATAGTGACATGGTTTTAGACTAGTACTAGACTACTAGTTCATGGGTAACATGTCAACAGAAGGGTCGATCTATTCTTTACCACTACTCAAGCCCAAGCATCCCTCTTGCACCAGCTTGCTGATGGGAGATTTTGATAAAAAGCTAGAATTCTTTAGAGAAAGTGATGCTGTGATGACCCTTTTGGGTGTCTGTTCCCCCAGGAGGGAAGAGACGAGACGAGGGCGATCTACCGTGAGCATCGTGGAAACCACGTGGGCTCACGATAAGGTGAATATCTCTTCATTTATTTGAAGATTGACGGTTGAAGATTTGTTAAGCACCGACCAAGTTGAAAAAAGAGGGCTTCCAATGAAATATTCCTGCAGAAAAGCAAGTTAAAAACTATGGTCTTGTTCGCTTCGCTGAAAAAATAAGTTGAAACATTGTTCCGGCTAATTTGTGGTGAGAGAAAAATATTGTTTCGACTAGAAAAACAAACTGAAAAATACGGATTATAACACAATTGAACGAGGCCTATGGGACCGGTACGGTAAAAGAAGCTACACTAACTAATTAATTAATGCTATCATGTGCCGATTTTTTTTCAGTGGCTTTGACATGTAAAGCAAGAAGCGAAACATCATAAACCCGCCTGGAATAAAGTGATTTTGTTAGGTACTCCATTTCCTTGCAATTTCATTCGCAAAAAAAATCCTTGCAATTTCTCAAGGTTAAGTAGAAAACATTTGAGATTGTTTTAAAACAATATATCTAGGATGCTCTTTTTCTAGATTTATTGTAGAATTTAACAGTGTTATTTTTTATAGTAGGAAATATATCCATTGACAGAGAGATATATGTGATAACTTTGTCAATCTCAAGATATATCAGCCCAATCTCCATCTTTCGGATATTCTCATAGGGTAGGGTATGTGTGTGCGTTTATATGAATCAGTGTGCGTGTATGTATAAGTGTCTATGTTTATACTGTGTTTCGCAAAAAGAAAAATCTAATGCAGCTATGTCATCCTTTCTTTTACTTCACACATCGTTAGAAGGACGCATATCCGTTGGAAACCGACAAGTGTTGGGAATTTGAAAACTCATTCAAAAGTGTACTTTGAAGCCTTGATTTAAAAAACTTGGCATATATGGTAAGTTTAAAAAACTTTTGAATACGTTTTGTCGTGATGTGTTCCTCGAGTATACACAGTTGCTAGAAATATTATGTTATTAGATTAGAGTTGTACACAAGAAATGCAAACTGTTGAGTAAGATGTATTCCCTCCGTCCTAAAATAAGTATCGCTATAACATCGTGCTGGTCAAACTTTTTTAAATTTAACAAGGTTTTTAGAAAAATATTAGAAACATTCGTATCTCTAAATAAGTTTACTTTGAAAAATATATTCAACAATCTATTTAATATTAATATTTTTATGTATGTATTGAGTTAAAGTTTTATGTATATATTTAGTTAAAGTTAAAAGTGTTTAATTTTTAGAGCGGGAACAATATTTATTTTAGGACGGAGAGAGACGGAGTACGGAGTGCAGTGCAGCTACATCTCCGCTTTAATTTGTGACAATTGAAACTGTCATGTAGTTATCTTATTTAGGGAGTGTTTTGTTCCACCTTTTAAACTTTAGTCGTTGTCCTATCGAATATTTGGACATATATACGGAGTATTAAATATAGACTATTTACGAAACTAAATGCGCAGATTGAGACTATTTTACGAGACGAATTTTTTAAGCTTAATTAGTCCATAATTTGACAATGGGTCAGTTCGCTGGTCTGGATTCATCCAGCCAGCCGGCTGATCCTCCTCACAATTCACTATTCACCAAACCAGCCGAACAGTATTTTTCTCTCACAACAAACCAGCCGGAACAGTATTTTTCAGCCAAGTTTCAGACCAGCGAACGGGGCCAATGTGGTGCTACAGTAGACATGTGCTATTGATGGATTAATTAGGCTTAATAAATTCGTCTCGTAAATTACTGATGGCTTTTGTAATTTATTTTTTTATTAGTATCCAAACACCTTATGCGACACACCCCATGTAGCACCTCCTAAACTTAAATCTAAACACGCCGCTTATATAATAAGCTAACGCAACCTCGATAGCATCGGCTAGCTAGATCTTTTCTTGGTTTCTCCAAGTGGGCATATACAAACACATGTGCAGGTCAAACAAGCTCCATGGACGGCGCTCCTGAAAGGGCCTGTTCGCTTGGTCTGAGTTCTGGAGGAATCTAAATGGTTTAGAGAAATGCTGGAGGAATTTGTGAGAGAGAAACACTGTTCCGGATGAAAAAATAAACGGATCAAGCCGGATTTAAAGGCACGCGAACGGGGCCAAAATCTCTTAGGACCAAGTTGCCTGTTCTTTTCTGCTAATGACGAGATCAAAGAGGCTAATAACCACCACTCTTCCATATAAACAACCTGGTCATCATTAGCAGCTCCCAGGCCTTTCCAAACTTAGTTAATCTTCTCGAATCATCTTGAACCATAGCGGCAGCAACAGAAACCACCCCTATAGAAATACCATTTCTCAGCTCCCATGGCACTGAACCCGTGAGATAGATCCATCAGAACTTTAATAATTGTGAGATAGAGACGGTAGTGGCGATGGATGGATCATATCGAAGACAGGAGGGGCCCTTGGAATTTAGAACGATATAAATTGAAGGTAGCTAATTCCGACAGCTACGTCTAACTAATCTGGCGGGGCAAATACTAGACGCCATTATATATATGCTGACGAGGCTGACGTTAAGGCACCATCATCATATTTGCTCGCAAAACACGACTTGCCAATATAAAACACGATGTCTCCGTCTTTGATACTCCTAGATCGAACGAAGAAGGTGGTTTGGCACACTAGCTAACTAGAATGCGTGATCTATGATAAAATATCGCGCGTTCAGCCGGTCACAGCTCTTGGGCACAGACGGCGATCCAGAGCCAGAAGTTTTTTTCTGCCGTACGTGACCTGCACCGGCACCGCCACGGGAAAAAAGGCGGTCGCACGGCCCCGTCAGCCAGCGGCGCCACCACCGGAGAAAGCTGTGGATTTGTCGGCTGATTTCTGCGAGGACGGGTGGCCTGCTAGCTGCTTGTTGCCTTTTCGCTCGCCATCCTGAATTCCTGAGGTGAGGTGAGGTAAGCGAGCGAGGAAAGGAAACGCGTGTGCTCGGCATGCCGGCCGTGCCGTGCTGCTGCCTGCTGCTCTAGTCAGCGCACGCGCGCGTATCTTTCTAGGCGGGCGGGCGTGCGATGTGATGGTAGTAATACGAACCTAGGAGGAGTACAAGAAAAAGGTGGGGTCTCGGCAGGAGCGAGTGCAAATATCAATGGCGGAAAATTTTACAGGCCACGATCGTCTGCCCTGTCAATGTAAAAAAATCTCATGGCTGTAACAGGCACTGTACCATCCGTGCTTTGACTTGAGACGACACGGCTTACACTGGCTACTCCTTCGGTCGTCCTTCCTTCCTCTACGCTCATCCATCACTTTGCATGTAATTTTCTTTAATTAATACTACACCTATTGCAGTCATTCAGTCAACAATATAATGCAATTATGACCTCTGAATTTCAACCTAATTTAGTCAGAACTCTCCGGCTAAAGTGTAGGCGCGTCATCTAACTCGCGCTTGACATTTCGTGTCACCAATCCCATACAGGCGTTTATTACAGATACTAGTAGTAGTACATACTCCGTAGGATAACCCCGGGCAGGATAGTGTTGGATCGGTCTTCTGCTGAGCGCCGACGATTGCATCACGTCCACAACATCCTGGTCAAGTTGCGCGATGAGCTACGTAACGAATACTAGCTCGCCAGCGCAGCAGGTTCACAAATCACAAGCGAAAAGGACCTCGCGGACCGTGGCTGGCGGCAGCTTTTTTATGCCGGCCCCGCTGCCCACCATTCCGGCCTCGGCTGGTGGCTGTGGCGCCTCCTCCTCTTGCTCGTGCCGCGCCTTCCGACGAAATAGTGCCACTGTCCTGTGCCACTCCTCGCACGCGGTCGGCAGATTTTAATTAGCAGCCTGCCGGGGGGCTCGTCACTTCATGGAAAATGCAGTTAGTTTAGCTAGGCCCAGGGGAATGTAACGAAGAAACTTGCTGCTAATGCTCGCTGCTCAGCGAACTGAAAACGAAACCACACGTTCTACTCGTTGGTCATGGGCACGCACAGCAAACTTCTCTTTCGTACCTTGGCATCACGGCGACGGAGAGTTGAGGCGAGTCTGTGGTCTCCGTCGTACTCCTATGCCTGCAGCCTGCCAAGATGGACCTGCCAACGACGGCACGGAAGCGCAGGCAGAGACGCAGAGTTCGCGCCGACCAGCAGGACAGGGCAAGGGCAGATCGCAAAGGACGCGTAGTGGGCTGCATTTCAGCCCACGTAAGATTGCATCCTCTTAATGGAGCTCGCGGTGGTTCCCAAAAAAGGCCGAAAGCAGCTGGCGCTGCTATGCTCAAGAGGCTTTTGTGGGTGGGCCAAACGGAAACCGGCCACCTGCTGCGTGCCAACTGCGAAGTGGTGTTGCCCGCAGCCCCGCACGGCCGCACCAATCCAGCGAAATCGGATGGCTGTTGGGCCATACTTTATTCTGCCTTACAGGCTTGTCAAGGAATAGGCCTGCGTGGCACGGCCTGACACAAAAACCGTCGAAACGAAACACGACCCACACGTAAACGCTCCAACGCCATGAGTGTCAGCACCACTGAAGCAGTTTAGGATGATGGGGGCCTTAGAGGAGAGGGCGGCATTAGAGGAGAGGGCGGCATCCTGCAGCTCCGCGGCATAGAAGTCTGTAGTGAGGAAAAAGTTGTGTCGACAAGAGTTTGGAGATTGCATAACAGAAGTCATTTACCTTGAAAGTTTCTAGAAGATTTTGATGATTACAATGGAGAAGATATTTGCCATAAAAAACCCTCAAATTATCTTCATGGCAAAAGAAAAAGATATTAACCATGCATCATGGTAAAGTATCGAATATCCTTGTCGAGTATCGATATCAGGGATACCTAAAGCAAGAAAGTTAGCTCTCAGGTTGATTTTTCCGGATGGCTCGAGACGTATTAAAAGGTCTCGCCCGACCCCAAGGCCGCGGGCTCCGTCTCGCCCAACCTCGAGGACGCGGGTTCCGTCTCGTCCGACCTCAAGGCCGCGGGCTCCGTCTCGTCCGACCCCTTGGGTGCGGGCTCCGTCTCGCCCGACCTCAAGGACGCGGATTCCGTCTCGCCCGACCTCGAGGCCGTGAGCTCCGTCTCGCCCGACCCCAAGGACGCGGGCTCCGTCTCGTCCGACCCCTTGGATGCGGGCTCCATCTCGCCTAAGGTCGCGTGCTCCATCTCGACCGACCTCGAGGACGCGGGTTCTGTCTCGTCCGACGGGGACCCATACCGCCGCCAACCACTCCAGGTCCAAGCGTATGGGTCTGGGTCAAAACTCTGACGCCAGGGAAGAGGCCGGCACATCTCGATGTAACCCGTGGCCATGACGGGCCATAACTAGGGATTCACATCAAGAACAGTGCCGGACGTGCTGGTTCTGTTCTACCTAATCCTCGTACGGACGCTGACAGGTGCATCAATTCACCACGACGTCCGCCGGGACAGAGTAGAATGCCATGACCGGCAGATGACGCCTGCGCATGGTGTTAGTGACGGATAGGGCCGCGACATGGAGTTGTCCTTGTTGACATCTACAGAATCGGCGGGACCCGCATGAAGGAGAAGAAGGACCCGGTAACCCTGGAAGCCTTCTTCTCTCTCGTTCTTCTCATTTTCCTCATCTGTAACCCGCGCTTTCCCTTCGCCTATAAAAGGGGAAGCAGGGCGCCCCTACCGGAGAGGGGGACACAAGAACACGACACGAGCACACGGCTGAAGCGGCAAGCGAGCTCTCTGCACCCGTTCAATCCTTCCACCAGAGACATGGGATTCTCTCCCTCTCTCGCCTGTTTGTAACCCCTACTGCAAACCAAGTGCCGGTAACATGAGCAGTAGCAAACTGGACGTAGGGACGTTCGCCCGAACCGGTATAAACACTTGTGTCCTCCGAGCACACCATCCGAGCCAGACGCGCAAATACAAATTTACTCGTCGGTGGTCCGAAAACACCGACAATCCTAGAGCCATATATTTTTACATGGCAAAACAAATATATAGAAACCAGATAAAATGAGGAAAAAAATTAGTATGGATATTTTTGTAGAACAATATGGAATGAATAAGCTGTATGTCACAATTCTAGAGATGCAACACTATAAGTAGGGGTTCCCTTCAACCCCTTAGGACCATGTCACTATGGGTCTGCTTGGTTCTTTCACTAGCATCTTGCCTTGCTTGGATGGGCAAAACACCTTGCTGGGCAAGGTTTAGCTGTGGCAAGAGGGTGTTTGGTAGTTTTGTCAGGATGAGCAAGATTACTCGGCAAGCTGTTTGGTAGCGTTGCTACAGACTTGCTTTTGCTGGCAAGGTTATTGTCCTGCTTGTTTGGAACCCTTACCCAAATACATGCCACTCAGCAGTCAGCACTTTACCGCCATCCATCTACTACAAGAACATTTAAGCTTTGCGACTGAACATTTGCAAAGTTACTACTTCAAGAGCCAACAGTACAAGAACATTTCAAATGAAACGACATTACAAAGTCCATTGCAGTCTTTAGCAATGACAAACCTGCTATTTATAGTCTGGTAAGGTCAAAATACACTACATGCCATATACAGTTTTATATGTCCAAATTACGTCATCGGCTATCCATATGGCCAAAGTACACAGTACCCCAAGATTCAGTTTCATACTACTACCAAAATATGCAGTTTGTTATATAAGGCCAAAATATGCAAGTTGCCGTATAGAGTTTCGCACTACTAAATACTAATGTGTCATCAGCAGATTTCACACAGGATAGGCGATCCCGGACCCATCGTGCCACCCATTGCTTGACAGCTTCCTCCGGCCGCCCCTTCAACATGCTAGCAATGTGGCGATTTTCAGCAAGATAAGTCTGCACATCAAGGCGTACCAGCCAAGGATATCCTTCCATGTTATCGATGGCTTTGTAAATACTCTCGTTTGGATCACTGACATGAGTAAAGCGCATTGTTTCCGACATAGCCTGCATGGACCCGGCAATTTCATGAACCATGTCATCACCTCGCTTAACTCGCTTCCCTTTCTTCTCCTTTTCTTCTGGTTTGCGGTTAGAACCAACTGAGTTTGGACTGTCATACCCTGGGAGGGTATCAGAATCATAGTGGTGAGAAGGATCAACATCCAGATTTGCTACTTCTTCAGTTGGTTTGACATGCTCCACCCTACCTTCCTCGTGCCAAATTGGACCTCCATGCTGCACTAGCGTCTATGGAGACTCCACTGCCGGTGAAGACTGCAACGACGAGTACGGACTACGGTGGAGTTGAAGCCGGTCGTTGGAACTCGGCGTCACTGATCACACATGGACTACTGGGTACCGTCAGAGTGCCTGTGCTTGATTGGATTTTGAAGTAGAAATGTAGAATACTTGGAGTCAAAACAATCATTTTTATACGTTCGTTATCTTAGCTTGCATACGCAAGTTTGATGGTGGCTTGATATCCTGTTTTTTCTTGTGTACCTTGTGAGTTGTGACAGACCGTCAGCCTGCTACAGCCCACAGCGCTGCTGCTAGTGTATTTAGAACAAATTAGTTACACACATCTTTTTGATAAGCCATATATTTGGAAAGGAATTGTTACTGTTACATTTTTTACATTATAAAGACAAAAAATGTTCAAAATCTTTCGTGGGAAGTGTGATTTCTTCTGGTAGGCCAAACTTTGTATCGTTTTCAATTTTCATATTATTACATTGGTTGATGTTGACCACAAAGGTGCTGAGCACAGAAAATATATGCATATGCAGATATTAAATACTTGTATGTTTAACATAGTTAACCTCCAAGCCAACTTAACAGGCAACATATTTCAGGCTATATTATTACCTCTAAGTGATATGGCAGTGGTATGTAACGGATAGGAGGCGAAATTATCATCCAAGCTCTACTAGCGAATTGCCAACCCGCACGGTGCCAGTGGAGAGCTCTGTCTAAGGACTCGTGGCCTCGTAGGTGTCACCGTCAAGACAGCGTGACCCATTATTGGCTATTGATATTTTCTTTAATCCAGGAGGCTATTGATCATTGATGCACAGCAACGCTACTTCATCAGTTAGATTGACGCTCAAGTAGGAGCAATGGAGCGTCTACGTACGTGGGCCGAACGCCTGATGACCCCGCACAGCTCGAGAAGCGTCAATATGCTCAAGCCAGCTTTCCTCGTTGTTGGTGCTGCTGGGTAAAGTGCTCGTGGAAAACGACCCAAAAGTATCGAATACGCGAATACCGAGTTGGACCCACCACCGATTTGTATAAGAACATCTAACGAATACGCGAATACCGAGTTGGACCCACCACCCATTTGTATAAGAGCATCCAACGAACTTTATCAGGTCACGAGATCGTGCAGCCACGTTGAGCTATTTTTCTATCATGGAACAGCATTTTTCTGTATCAATATCTCAACGTAAGCTAAATTTCAACGTAAGCGAACAGGTTGACTGCCCGGCAACAAGCAGCAAAATCCTGCAGTATCAGATGCGAAGACGAAAAAATGCTCTATAAACAGACAAAACTTCTACTAGGCGGGAGAGAATGCAAGTACTAGACGATAAAATTATTCAGATAATCCACATAGAAATACCCACGCTAACGCTAGCAGTATTTCATTTCATAACATAGCTTTGTCTTGTTGCTCCGTTTCTTTCCGTTGCTCCTGTGTCCTGTTTTCCAGTGGCAGGCAAGGACTGTTGCCTCCAGACACAAACAAAGCAGGTAAAAACACCAGAGTTTTCAGTTTTTCACACACCACTGTCACTCACTCACAGTAGTCACACTATATACCCGGACAGCCCATACTGTCACAGCATGCCCCGGGCCCCGGCTAATCAAATTCTGCAGAGCGAGCGTGCAGGACCCACCCAACATATAAAGTACCGACCGCTGCCACCTTTAATGGCGCAGTCCCGACCTCACGACTTTACCGTTACTGGCCCACTGCGCCTTGACTCCTGCTGCCATCCTAGGCAGTCCCAGGGCCCGCTGCACAGGCCGTGGCGTTGTCCCCACCTGATAGTCACATGGGCTGCAGCCACGTCACCACAATGGGGCTCCGCACGTCGTGCCCGCCGCCGTCCGACCAGACGAGGAACCCGTACACCGGCGCTGCTGCGGCCGGAGCGGACGGCGCGGTCACCGTCACCGCGAAGCTCTGCTTCTTGGCGCCCGGGGAGAAGACGAGCTTCTGCGGCTTCACGGATACTGTCACGCCGGCGCCGGTAGACGCCATCTGCACGCGCGCCGTGTACGTCGCCGAAGCTTGGGCGCCGACGTTGGTGACCGTGCGGGTCACCGTCCTGGACTGGTTGCCGCCGCGGAGCACCACGGAGATGGACGGGTAGTTGAGGTCGGAGCCCGAGGGGCTGCCGCCGTTGGCCCTGCTCGTCGCGGCGGCCGCGGGGCACGTCACGGGCTTATGCGTCACCACCTCGATCGCGTTCGGCTCGTACCCGATGCTGCACATGAACGCGACGTAGTCGTCCTCCCCGGCGTCGTACACCAGGCCGGGGTCCAGGGCCTTGCCCATGGTGATGTGCCCGGCGCCGTAGTCGAACGGCGTCGCGCCGCGCCCGGGCTCCGCCTCGTCGCCCACGGGCCCGCCGCGGTTGTCGGTCACGATCGCCGTGGTCATCAGCGCGGACCGTATCGCCGCTGGCGACCACCCGGGGTGCGCGGACATCAGCAGCGCGGCGGCGCCGCTCGCGTGCGGGCACGCCATGGACGTCCCGGACAGGATGTTGAACTCCGTGCGGCGGGTATCGCCCTCCAGGCCGGTCGGGCCTGTGGCGCCCGTCCACGCGGCGAGGATGTTGACGCCCGGCGCGATGAAGTCCGGCTTGAGAATTTCCGGGACGAGCCCGTTGGGTCCACGCGCCGAGAAGGAGGCCACCACGGGTGCCGGCTTGACGCCGACGACCGTGCCCCCGAAGCTAATTGTCGCCGTCGGGTTGGAGGCGTTTGCAGCATACGCTTTGACCGCGTCGCCCTCCTTCTCGCCCACCGCGCAAGCAGGGAGGACGTGGGCGTCTCCAACCAGCCCCTCGCCGTTGGCCTCTCCATTAGTAAGAACCATCGCCGCGCCACCAGCTTCCTTGACGACCATTCCCTTGGCCACGCGCGGGCTGCTGCCGCGGTCGCAGACGACGATCTTGCCTTTCACCAGTGAAGGGTCGATGGAGTTCTCCATGCACAGCGAAGCGGAGAGCCCGCCAGTCCTCCCGGGGTAGTACAGAGGCAGAGATGAATTGGCCAGAGGCTTCCCGGAGTACAGGGACACACCTGACAAGCGTCTGCCGTCGCCCAGCACGATTTCAGCGGGGAAATTACGGTCGATGGTGCCGGCGCCAACGGTGGCTAGCCACGGGGCGAGGTTGGTCACTGACATGGAGGTCGGCCCTTCGTTTCCGGCAGAGGTGGCCACGAACACTCCCCGGGAGACTGCACCGTACGCGCCGATCGCGATCGGGTCGAGGTAGAACGGAGCCGTGACACCGCTGCCGCCGCCGATTGAAACGGAGATGACGTCGACGCCATCGGCGACGGCGCGGTCGAAGCCCGCGAGGATGTCGGAGTCCATGCAGCCGGCGCCCTTCCAGCAGACCTTGTAGGCGGCCACCCTGGCCTTTGGCGCGACGCCCTTGGCGACCCCGGACGCGTAGCCCTCCATGCTGGCGTCGTACGCGACGCTGCCTGCGGCGGTCGTGGCGGTGTGCGAGCCGTGGCCGTCCGCGTCACGGGGCGACATGAACTCGACGGAGCCGTTGGACGCGACGGCCGCGGCGCCGAAGTGCGCGCCGTGGCCCTGCGAGAAGAACCGCGCACCGACCAGCTTCCTGTTGCAGGACGAGGCCGGGAACCCCGGCCCGGCGTCGCAGCCGCCGCGCCAGCGCGCGGGGACGGGCGGCAGGTTCCTGTCCGACAGGCTGCGCCGCTCGGGCCAGACGCCGGTGTCGAGTACCCCGACGATGACGTCGGAGCCGTAGTCGGCGAGGGACCAGAGGCCGAGGCGCGCGCGGAGGCCCATGAACTGCGGCGACCGGGTGGTGTGCAGCGGGCGTACCCGGTCCTCGAACGCGGCGAGCACGGCCGGGTGGCGCCGCAGCTCCTCGGCGCGGGACGCCGGCATGGACGCAGAGAAGCCGTGGAAGACGGTGCCGTAGACGTGGAGCGGCTGCAGCGGGGCGGCCCCGGGCGCCGCTGAGGCGAAGGCGGCGGAGGCGTACCAGTGCGCGTGGGTGGGGAACACGGACGGCTTGGCGCCGTGGTCCACGCGGAAGATGTACGTCTTCCGCGCCTCCTCGCCGCCGCCATCTGCTCGCAGTAGCGCCGGCGCCGTCAGCGCCACCAGCGCGAGGCCGAGGAGGAGGAGGAATGGGGAGCGAGGAGTCGCCATCGGTGAGTGAGCGAGCGAGCGAGACACCGTGAGTGGGAGAGTGATGGCACCGTGCCGATGCCGAGGACGAGCGGTGGAAGCGGCAACAGTGCGCGGGGAGTTATTGCGGGGTAGTGGGGGTGTTGGGGCAGCAGCAGTTTGGCCTTTTTGCGCTGCGCTGGCCGTTCGACGTGGGCTTCGTTCTTCGTACGTGTACTCTCCTACAACATTTGCCCCGCTGCCAGCAGCCCAGTTCCCAGCACCAACGTCCCTGGCATGGTTAATGCCGCCGTGGGATTTCAGTCAGATTTTTTTTTGTTTTCTGAGCACTGGGATTTCAGTCAGATGGGCGTCAGTGTGGGAAAAGGTCTGGGAATGGTCGTGGGGCGCGTGGGACGCTGGTGGCTGCCGCCGTGTGCTTTCCGTGCGGATAGGCCACGCTTGCGGTTGTGGGCAGGGAAGGAGCGACCGAATCGACCAGCACCAGGTAGCGAGATCCTGGGTGGCCATCGCCATCTTCAAAATGAGCGGTGGGACGTGGCAGGACCGCATGGCGCGGGTGTCTCGTGTAGGTGTGTTGATCTTTCTCGAACATCTAGGCCAATTTCTATTACCCTGATCGCTTCATCGTATGAGTAATGCTTATTATAGTATTTTTCTCTTACAATAAAACAACATCTATATGCTTATAAGTCATGTAAACGCTCAAGCGAATACGGTGTATATCGGCACAACAGGATACAGCTGCATGAAAGCATAGCCTCGGGATACAGCTGCATGAAAGCGTGAAAGGATATCGCGAGGACCTGGCACTTTGCTCGATTGTGATACTGCTGCTAAGATCCTCGGGGTCGTCGTAGGGTCCCAGGAGATGGCGATACGCATGTATGGCTTTGCGACAACACGAGAGGGGACCTCCGGACCTGAACTGAGCCGGTCGCAAAGGCCAAAGGCTAAACGTAGATTAGGCGTATGCGCTGCATTAATGTGGCATGGATCCTAAACCGGATCAGGGAGCGGGGACGGGAGCGTGCTTTGGCGATAAAGGGGGCTTTGGGGCTCTAGCCACGCCCGTTTTTCAGTGGGGCATCTGCCGAAAAGGCGTTACCGAATCATTAGGTCCCTGCCCGCGAAAGCGGTGACCTCTTCATTGACTCTGTTTCTTTGCTCTCTGTCCGCCTGACGAGTTAAAAGGTCACGAGGCGCCCAAATTGTGGCGCAAAATCGGTGACTTTTTTGGCTGGATTTTTTGCAGCGGTGTGGATTCTGAAGAACGGGGCCATGCCCTGCCCAGCCCAGCATTTTCTCTTTATGCACGATGTTTGGCGAGACAAATATGCTCAGTGAAATACGTGATCAGGTCTATATATAGACTAATTCATATGAGATTGCACTTATTGTTTCTTTTAACTTTTAATTCAGAGAAATAACGAAGGAACTTTGGCGTCTCTTGAGCGAGCAACATGCCAACATCCATGCAAATGAGGGCTCCGCCAGTTGCCAGATCTCTGTGTGACTTTTTTTTTTTGAGCAAAGATCTCTGTGTGACTTGTGAGCGTCACTGAGGCCCCGTTTAGATGCGAAAAATTTTGGCTTTTGGCTACTGTAGCACTTTCGTTTGTATTTGATAAAAATTGTCCAATTATCGACTATTTAGGCTTAAAAGATTCGTCTCGCCAATTACGGCCAAACTGTGCAATTAGTTATTCTTTTTACCTATATTTAATAATCCATGCATGTGCCGTAAGATTTGATGTGACGGGGAATCTTGAAAATTTTTGGATTTTGGGTGGTATCTAAACAGGGCCTGAATCGACAAGGGTGCCTTTGGGTTGCAAGGTTCGGGCCCCAGCTTCTCCTGCCACATGTACCAAGAATTGCGACCTTGAGATTAACTGTGTTCACTGTTCTCTTCAGATCTGAACACTTGCTCTTGTCCCAACATCTACATCGCTTCCTTTGAATCAACCGCAGAAGAGGGTTGGAGAGCAGATTCTCTACATACTTCAGAAATTGAGACTGGCACCCCCAAACTACTTTACATAATCGTTTTATGAAACTTGGGCAGAAACTCTGACATTCTTTGAACAAAAAATGGAAGCACGGAACAGCTTTGCTCTGAATTGTACGTAAAAAGGTGTTTTCTAAAGAAAATGTAGGTAGAAACAATAGCAAGTAAGCACCACCTCGGAGAGAAACGCGATCAAATCTGAAGCAGCTTATGGTACACTGGAGCATTGTTCAGTGGAATTCTACGTCGCAGAGATGGACGTTTCATTAATCCCCTGCTACTCCCTCAGCTTCTGTTCACCCATCAACCAGCCTGTTCGCTTGTAGATGTTCAGCCTGTTCACTTGTTAGTTTCAGTAAGGTACAGTATTTTTCTCTCACAACAAACCAGCACCAACCGAACTTATCAGCCTAATCCAACTAACAGGCTGAACATCAGCACACCACGCCTGCATCATCTCTCCAAAGAAACCGAAAATAGCAAAGCAAACACACGCCAAGCCTCGTCAGATTGGCATCATCGACGTTATCGCTACGGGAGCACACCAACGCCAATTAGCATCCGGCCGATCACACACGCACGCACGCAGAGAGGGGAGTACTGAGTAGTAGGAGCACACGCACAGGTAGCAGTAAGTAGGAGAAGAGCGCAGCGCGGGCCTCATTGCGCGCGGCCTCTGATGACGTCGAAGCCCATCTCGGAGGGGTCGGTGGCCTGCACCTCGTAGTGGACCCCGTCCAGCAGCCGCCGCAGACCTTGCTTCGACGTCGCGTACAGGATCTTGGCCCTTATCCTCGACGCCGCCGGTGACCTGCGCAGGAGAGAAGCGCAGCACCAAGCAACGAATCCACCCGTTAGAACTCACAGGACAACTGCCTGCGCAATAACCCACTGGAATGGAAATGCAGCGCACCAGCAGCCAGCGGTCGCCAGCAGAATCATAGTGCTTTATTTAACAAGTGGACACTGGAGCAAGTTGACAAGTTAACAGTAATTAAATAATCCGGTCGTCCTTCTTACTCGTGGTGATCAAATCCTGACTGGTGTTGTTGTTGCCGGACACGGACAAATCAAGAAAGAAGTATATAAATATAGTTGCTCTCGTTTCTGCTGACGGATTTGTTATCATAAATAAATGTATGGCTCATAAACTGGAGGATTGGACAGTTTTTGCCTATGGCTGTCATCGTGGGGCGATGCTTGCTTTCGGTGGGCTGACAGATCTAGACAACAGGTGGATTCAGGCTTAGATCATATCTGATAAAATAACGGGCGTCCTTAACACTGCAGGCTTTGGAAAAAAATAATGCGTGTAGAGAGCGCTCAAGACAGCAGTGACAGGGAGAATGGGAGGCCTGGCCAGGGCTTATCAGGAAAGTTTGGTCCCCGTCATGATCATGATCCCAGCGGGGATGAGCGCCGCAAGCAACTTTTTTCCCTGTGGAGAAAAAACCGAAAAAGCTTGGCGCGCGCACCTTCCTGCTTTGTGAGATAAGGATGCAGCACTGACTGAACAGTCATTAGATCTGCAGATTTCTAGTCAATTGTGAATTATGTGATGCCTTCCTGCACCTCTAAGGCTCGAGAGGACAGGTTTGCTTTCCTTCAGACAAGCGACAGGACATGTTGTAGACTGCCTTCAAAGTTTACTGTAGGAAATTACAATATTCTCATTCTGTCAAACCAAACAACAGTTTCGAGATTGCCTTGACTTTTCAGTTGCAAGATGCCGTTTCATTCATCACTTAGCTTTTCGTCATGTTTTTTACGACTACGATCACCAAACCCCGGGTTTTTTTTTTTCCAACGGTGCAAGAGACGGACGGGGGATTTGGTTTCAGGGCTGCCGTAGTTTTATGGTTCGCTTGCGCATCTTCCAAGCTGCACGAATGCTTCCAGAGAAAAACTTGACAAGTTGACATATACGGTTCTGCTACCGTGTAGGTTGGGTTTATGCCTTTATGGACAGTACCGTGGCAAGGTTACTCTGTACATGAATGCTCAAATCAGCAATGAGTAAGGCCTTGTTCGGTTGGGTGGGGAACCATTCCAGTCTCTGGCTTCCTTCGATAATTTACGAAGCATCGGAACCGTTTCGGCCCGGAACTGCTTGGAACAGTGCTAACCGAACGGGGCCTAAATGGGAATGGACCGGATCTTTCCAGCATCCCCGTACCTAATTAGGCCCTGTTCGGTTCCCGGGGAATGACGTCCCGGAACCGTTCCGACCAGGATTGACCATATATTTTCTATAGGGCCGGAAGCATTCCTGGCCAGGATTGACCGAGAACGGTGTAAACGAACGGAGCCTTAATTGGTTCTTCTCACTTCAATTTACCAGGTTTAGTGGTATTACCTTTCCTAACAAAATTTCTTACTGCATGCTGGATTAGCAGTAATAATCATCATCGCCATGGCAGAGATCAGAGAAGGGATTGAGCTTTTACGAGGACGGAATTGGTTGTTTCAGAGAGTTCGACGGGAAATTAGAGGCGAGAGGGGCTCAGGATTATTACCAGGCGATGAAGAAGATCTTGCTCTTCTGGCAGTTGTCGACGGTGACGAAGTCGAAGTCGAAGACGGCGTAGCGGCAGTCGTCGCCGGGCAGCGCGGCCACGAGCTCCTCGTACCCCTCCCCGGGGCCGCCCACCTTGTCCACCAGCACGGCGCGCGACCGCTCGTCGATCTTGAACACCACGAAGCGGTGCACCTTCTTCCACTTCATCTCCATGAACCAGCGCTGGCACTCCTCCTTCACGTCCATCCCCTCCGTCGCCTGCAAACCACGAACGCACGCACGCGCAGGACACAGCACGCCGTCGATCGTGAGCCATGGCTGCTTGATTTCACACGAGACGAGAGAAAGCGGCTACGCCGCCGACGCGTGACAGGGGAGGTGGGTTTTACCATCTTGTAAGCCATCGCCATGGCTGCGGATCGTTGCGGATGGACGCCCTGGAGAGGGAACGGTGGTATTCTCTCTGCTCGGGTTTGGGTTCTCTTTCAGATCTCTCTCTCTCCCCCGTCTCCCCTGCTGCGGGTTCTTTTGACATTAGGTGAGGGTGGGTCGACTTTATAAAAAGAGTGCGGCAAAGCAGCCCAAAATTCCCTTCTCTCCTCTCTCTCTTTCTCATCGAATGGAAAAAACAATAATGCAATAGGCACGTACTATCCCCTGTTTTTTTGTGCTGTGTTTGCTTACGAGCGAACCTAGAATAAAAAATATTTTACAACATAATTACAATTAGGTTTATAATTAAGGTTGCGGGTTACATTAAGCTTGAACCATAAATTAGTAGGTGGACAGCAATATCGCAGAGACAATGAGGGAAGCCACTAAGCGGTGATCAAGAAAAAAGAGTTTGGTACATATCAGTATACCAGATAATGAGACTTGATAATTCTGTTGCCACTCCTTAATGACAACAGGCATATATATAGAACAAATGGAGACAATTGTCAGAGAGCAAAAGCTCGTCATCGTTGGCTCTGTGATGAGGACGGGTTTGTGGCATGGCCCACTATTTGAGGATACACGTTACGAAAAATGGGCTATTTGAAGGTGAGTTTATCTGAGCTATCTATAAGAATTTAAACTAGATAGATCCAATTTTACATCCACTTGGAAAGGCACATAGCACATTGCATCATCCTTTGCTTGCAAGGTAAGGGAGGAAGAGGATGCGGTGGCCGTTTGCCAATCGGAGACGAGCACCGGCACGGCAGCCACCCTCCACCCACTGGCGAAAAAAAGGGAGGAGAAAGCGCGCATGCACGGCACGGCGGTGGGGCGGACGTGGGGGGCCGTGGCCCCTTTTTTCCAAATTCCAACCCTTTCCCGGTTCCCCCCGTCTCGCCTGAGCAGTCAGTCGCTCGCCGCTTCACGTTTTCATTCACGATCACGAGCGCGTGTCGGTGGTCGGCGGGACGGACGCGCAGACAGGTGCGCGCGGGCAGGCCTTTCGCGGCAGGCCGCAGATCGGGGTGCTTCTTTTTTTTCGGGCAGTTTTGTCTTCGCGTGTCAGCGTGTACGTGGATTGCTTGGTGTGACGAGGAAACTCGGCTGCGGGCGGCAGGCCGTCTCTTTTGATTCTCTTGCACGCTCTGTTGAATTCCAACGCCCTCTTCTTCTTCTTTTTCTCGAGAGCGTTGATGAGGATGAGGAGGAGGAGGATGACTTGCTTGCTTGTTATGCAACGAGATGGTCGTACAGTGGGGAAAGAGAGAGAGAGAGTCGCAAGCCAAAAGCAAACGGACATGACCACGCACCGGATAATTGAGAAGCTTTATGGGACGTTGCAAATTGCAATACGTTGCTCATCGAAAGAAAACAGGGCATTATGGGCGACTAGATTGCGTAGCATTGTAGTCCCCATTGAGATTTGGCAGGCATTTTAGCGTCTGGAGATTGCCCGGAGAATATGCGTTTTCCCCCTGTGAAGATAAGCACGATAGAAGTCATAAAATCGGGCGCATGATGACCCTAGGGTAAATAGCCCAAATTACCATAGGAATAGAGCCGGTGTCCTGACCACTTCTTTTTAGCCCGTAGACGTGCTCATGCTTTCGGAGACTGAGGGCCGAGGCTGTGCAGTTATAAGCGGTTCACAGAAGAGTGATCATGAGCCCTCGCCCATCCGCTGTAGGCTAGTAGACAGCCTTAGCAGACATGTTCCGATAAGGGAATGGGAACGGAAACGTGAAATGAGATTGAAAACTTAGGGTGTTATTTTACAACATGGGAACGTAAATGTTTTCATTCCTGGAACGTGGAAGCATTTAGGAGTATGTTGATGAAACAGAAGAGGAATGGTAAAAACAAGAGCACCTAGCACACACAGAAACCCGAGTGATAGTAAAAGTCCACATGATAAAAACATAAGAACCTCTGATTGTACAAATGCAGGAATAATAAAAAAATATAGAAATAGAATACACTAACATCTAGATTCATATGATTGAGAAAACAAAAGAGGTTGTCTCTTGTCCAGCGTAATAGCCTAGCGTCCTTGTTCACTAGGGAGGGTATGAGCGTGATTGTAATATGATTGAATCCCCCCTAGAGCGTTGTCTAAATGTCCAAGCGTATGTCCAAGCGTGTTGTACTCCAAACATTCTCTACCTTAATACAAAAGACACGTAAATCTTTTACGTGTTTGAGAAAAAGAAAACACAAGAAAAACTGTAGGATGAATGTTTGGATAGAGCTTAGTAATAATACACAATTCCTATAGGATTTGCAGGAACTCAATCATTTGTTTCAAAAAGCTTCATAGAAATTTTCTGTAGGATAACATTCCTCCAAAATAAGGCTCCGGTTTGAACATGGGAATTTTTCTTCCCTGAATTCTATGTTTATTCCTGTAAGATTGAATTGAACTCATTTATTTATGTAATATTCCTGTGTCCAAACAAACCCTTATTTGTTTCAGAGGAGGCCTAAAAATAAATGGAGGTGGTTCACTGGTGGGAAATAAAAATAAAAGGGAAACGCATCCTACAAACACAATTTTGCTGAGCTTTTATAAGTTGAGATCGACATCAACCAGTACTGTTTTCTCTCCGTCTCGCTACCAACCTCTCTAGCTTAAACTTGCTATCATAACTCCCCTTTGCAATTTGCTGGCCTCAGTTCGGCAATGATTGAGCGACGATGTACACTCCTTCCACGCAAACAGAGCGCCGCGTCCTTCAAGCTTCAACACATCAATAGATGTAACCTGCCGGGGAGTAGGCCCCATTATCTACACAACGATGACGTCGACATCTGTCTGACGAAAAAAGAAAGTGTCGCTGAAGAATTTTATCGACAGCAGTGAACGGGTGATCAGCACCCGACGTGCGAGCGATATCTGCCGACGAGGAACCCCCGCCAAACACGACAGCTTATCCCCGACCTGTTCTCGTCCTTGCGCCAGCGACTAGAGTTCCATGGCCTCGTGGAGTCATGGGGCGACACGCCCGTCTGCACGCGCGAGCCGACGAGGATCACAACGCCAGTGGACCAGCACCACGCACCAGAAAGCGATGGAAGAGAGGCTGAGTGGCTGACAGGCGCAGCACATCGTCGCGTGGATCCGCGCCGGGGAGGAGACTACAATCTTGACAAGGGATATGCGACAAACCTTCCTGTCAGTGGCGCACCCGTGGAGAGACTCCAGTGATCACAAGGGAATCAAAGCCCTTGTATAGATAGCTGTTAGAAATCAGTATTTGGTACTGTAGCATTTTCGTTTGTATTTGATAATTATTGTCTAATCATGGCCTAACTAGGCTCAAAAGATTCGTCTCGTAATTTACAATCAAACTGTGTAATTAATTATTTTTTTTATCTATATTTAATACTCCATGCATGTGTCCAAAGATTTGATATAACGGAGAGAGAGTGAAAAAACTGGAATCTAAACGAGGCCCAAAGGATTTTTTTTAACAACAAAAGGACATTGAAGTCGGAGGGCAGGTGTGTGGCTGCTATGTGCCATGGCTGAATGACGATTGCGAAGGGCGTCTCCCCACTCCCCAGTCCCAACTTTCAAGAACTAGTATTCTCCACCGCCCGAAGATCAGCAGCGGCAAGCTCAGAAAAGGTCCGTCTTTGGCTCACAATTGAGAGCTCGAGATTGCGGAGTCACGAAACAGGTCTGTGATCGTGCCGAAACTGTACAGATAAACCGAAATTAGGTAAGGGCCCGTTCGGTTAGAGGTGAATGTGGCTAGAAATCATTTCAGGTAATAAAAGCCTATATAAATTAACTATCAATTCCGGCCGAAATTTTTTCTGATAGCCCTGTGAAACGAACGGGGCCTAAAGAAATTCAAGATCGAAAGTATCATATTTTATTCAGCCTCCCGTGACCCGTCTTTGCACCGTGGTGTTCCACCAAAAGCAAATCGTCGTTATAAGATCTCGCCGCTGTTAGCCCAAAATCCAACCTCTCCTCACAAGATAGATGTATATTATTTATGAATGCGTGTGCGGTGTGTCCCGACAGCTGAAACGACCGTCACCATATCCACTCAGCCGCCTCAATAGGAAATAGTTCAATCAATTGAAAGAACAAATCATTAGAACTAAAACACTGCCATCATCTATTTGGCAATACTACTCAACCTAACCTAAGTTTGATTCAATACCTCAGGCTTAGAGCATCTCCGAGAGTCTTTCTAAAACTTATTATCTGAATCATCATCTGAAGAGTCATTTGAATAAAAATTGCTTATATCTTTCTACTCTCCAACGGACGGTTTTTCTATATCTTATACGCACTCCAGAGAATTAATGTCCATCTTTGGCTAACAAAAAATCTAGAATGGAGTAATGCTATATTCAGATATCCAATTAGACGGGCTGTTGGGGGAAAAATCACTATTTTAGGAAGGATATAACAATTAGGAAGAATAAGTCTCAATTGCTCTTAGGCATCTAGCATCAGGAAGGATATGACAATTAGGAAGAATATAGTCTCAGTTGCTCTTAGGCATCTAGCATCTTCTACCCAAGTGCCACTGGGTATCACCGTACGTGAATGCAAATGGCTAGCGCATAAACTCCAGATATTTTAGATGCCAGTCGCCTCCTAGGCGCTGTAAAATTCTAGGGCAACGGCTTATAACCAACCAGATCGGTTTACACGAGTGAATGGCCAGTTTATCTCATCAAAATAAACACAAGGCAAAGAGAACTTAAAACACGAAAATCACTTGAACATATATGAAGAGAAGATTGTTGCAGTCATAATACAAATTCCCTCGGCATTAAGTTATAATCAAAGCACTGTTACATGAGGATGAGCAAATTCCACGTAAACGCAGCCAATGGAGACTGATCTTCAATTTCTTTGTGCGCCTGCAAAGTCAGAAAGAGATGTTAATTTCATGCTTACAGCGTAGGCTAGAGCAAGAGGAATGATAGCCAGTGGTCACAATCATTAAACAGAGTTAACCATGAATTGACTTATGTGCCTCCACTACCCAAAGATTGCGGACTTGAAGGAATCATGGCACTGCACAGTGTAACGAGTAACGCTATTCGTCCGTATTCATATATTACCTAAAGTACTTTTACTTTACATCAAATCAAACAGCATCTAAAGCCTGAGAATGGCTAGGCAGTAGGCACACCAGCTCTTCTTTTAAGTCAGCGTTGAAACAGCAGATAAGAGCTGAACAAGCTATGCTGAATATGCATTTCAACAGTGGATGTGGATAGATAGAAATATGTATGGAATAATGAACTCTTACATGGAAGCATGAACATGGCTACATCAGTTCTTCTCATCTTCTGCTTTGTCTGACTTGTCTTCCTTCTTCTCTTGCTGTTTAAAAAGAGAAATAAAGAAACCATCATATTTCCACATACATACATTACCAGACTAGTCAAGATTCGTAACATTACAGGATAGCAGTTTCTGTGAACCGGGGGTTTACTGCTTTGGGCATATTTTATTTTCACCAAAACAGTGTATGCAGACCACAAATGGGTACACAACAATTTGACCCAGTACCGCTGTCTAAGGTATTCGTGTGCTCTCACCTGGTAATGTGCTACTATTTCCATTCCATAAGACCAATTCTGCTATAAAGAACTCCACATGCTATCTTAAACAGCAGAGCCACTACTGGCAGAGCTCAGAAATCTGCGAATCCTAGAGCTATGGTTACACGTGGGTTGTTTAGATGAACTGTTTTCTTTCTATTCTACACAGAAGACAGCACATATTTGGAGCATACAAACTCCAGATAAGGTGGATCCATTAGCTGGTAATAGTTAGCTAGCTAATAGTTCATAGCTAATATTAGATAGTTTGGCCCATCTAGTGAAATAGTTGTTAGCTGGGTATTCAGCTAACAATTATTAGATTCTGTTTGGATCCAAGGAGCTAATTATTAGCAGCTAACTATTAGCTCTATGGATCCAAACAGGGCTTAGTTACTTAAATCTTGCAATATATATTCTTATTTAGTCAAGGTCCTGAACAATACTATCATGTAGAGGCAACATGAATTTCATTGCATCACAATACTGGCAGACCTTCAGTGTAATGTAACCCAAAAAGAACATACCTCCCCTGGCTGTGCAATGATGCCAGCAAATCTTTAACAGATGGATCATTGGGATCAACACCAGGAAGCTGTTATTCCACACATAAAAAAAGGACCAATAAATTATTGAAACAGCAGCTCAAAATGTACCTGTATGTCATTAGTTTATAAGAATAATACGTACCGAATTAAGGATAGATGACACAAACGTTCTGTCTTCAAACACCTTACTCATATCAGTGTGACTGGACATGTTTGCATCCTGGACAGACATTTGAAGAGCTGCATATAAACAATCAGAGTATGGGAATATTAGAGAATGAGGTTGATAAAAGAAATGAGATTGTAATACTATAGGTATCAATAGAAAAGAAAACAAGTGAAACGAAGAAAATCTAAGCAACATTTTTGAGTAATGTGAAGATGTCATGTTGAATGATACGATCTATTGGACAGCCAGAATATATATAACAAAGTATGTTCCTTAATGAGTTATGTACAGTTTAACTGTTCAAGAGGGCTTGTCTATGGGCAAAAGGCAGACTGGGTGCACATTAATAGAACTTACAAATAGATAGGAATGAAATGAACTCACAAAGGAAAAATAGTTTGGTGCCACAAAAAGAGAGAAGTGTTTGGGGATCATCTGATATTAGGATGAGGTGTGGGCCCTGGGAACATATCACTAATCCGCTAGATGGTGGCTTTTTCAACTTGGTGATTTCTGATGACTACACTGAATTACTGATCAATACTACCCATGATGAAAATGCTGATGTTTAAGTTAATGCTGGGAGGAATAATTGAAGATGTTGGTTATTATAAGTTTCCTATTGGGGCAAGAAGTGTTAACATCCAAGTTTTCATGTACACACTAGAAAGCAGTGGTTTTTCATTTGTCACTACCAGAATTAATTGATAGCAACAAATACCGTATGTGCTAGAATTGTTGAGGCTGCAAATATAAGACGAGAAAACACACCCAATGCCAAGTCAGGGTCAACTGCACCAGCTTCTGCCATAGCAGAGTCAGTCACAGCTGCAGATCCTGAAGCACCACCCTCCATTGACATTGCAAGTGCCTGCTGTAGTAGATCGTCATCATCCTGTGATCGCAGCTATGTTAGCCTTCTGATGTCCACTTGGATTACATTAACTATTAATATAAATAATATACAATACAAATAGTACAAATGGAAGATACAGAGTCAGGCACTTTAATTGAAAAGGGTCTTTGCTACTTGCAACCTTTATAATCAATATTGCAACAGAAGACAAACTGTACTGCATATAATCGTAGTTTAAACTAGTACAAATTAAGTAAAACTTGTGATTGGAAACTTTGTTAGTTAAAAAGTTAAGCAAGGAACACTAGAAATTATGTACATATGTGCCAAGAAAAGATGCACCTGGCCAATATCTTCCATATTTTTCTTAAGCACGGACAAAAATAGATTATGTAAGGGGGGGAAAGGAGGCAGCGCATGTACCAAGCTACTTTAGCATTAATTAATTAATGCACTGGCATATACAGGGCTACCTATAAGGTTTCACCATATGCTAGTGTAGTGTCTGCTCTGACAACAATCACTAGCAGATCATCATCTAAGTTTTAATGGTCGTTACAGAAAGTATGTAAGCAAATGCACTCTCAATTTTAAATGAAAAATCGGAGAAAAGAGTTCATGAGAGTACATACAACTACCAAAACTTGAAGCATTTGAGGCAGGCCAGAGCATTTTTAGTTTGTAACTGATGGACAGTGATAATACCTTTGGCTGTTCTTTCTTGTCGCCAGCAGCAGCATTTGAGGCAGGTTCTGCTTCAGCCATAACAGAATCGCTGTTTGAGCTTGAGGCATTGTTATTTTCGGTATTAGACGTATCTTCTGCAGCCTTTTTTGCAATAGACTCTTGCCTTGCCCGCTCTTCTTCCATAGACAACCGCAGGGCAAGTGCCAATTCTGGATCTACATTTGGGTCCACACCAAATTCAAATCCAGATGCTCCAGTAGCTGCGGCAGCTGCTGCGGAAGCAGCAAAACCGCTTCCGCCTTCTTCACCAGTAAATATAGGAGTGCTGGGTAAAGATAGAAAAATAAGGTTAACATATATGCAGCATAAGAAAACTTAGAACCCAGTAACATGGCACAAAATTACCTTAGGAGGACATCAGAGAGGGCATTATCACCAGGAGGGACATGAACAATGTGACTGCTATCACTGCTTTTAACAGCAGCAATCAATGCTTCGAGTTTCTCAGGTTTTTCATCATCGGATTCACCAAAGTCAACAATGTCAAGAGCAACATTGTTCTTTTTCAGCTTCTTCCCGATTGTCTCCAAAACTTTCTTGTCGTACTTCACAGGACTGATACACATGACAAGACTCATTAACCTAAATTCAGACAAAATTAATAATGGCCATATAAGTTATGCCACTCCTGCATACCTTCCGATGAAAGCTATAATCCTCTGTTGCTGCCTCTTGTTCTGGCGATGCTTAAGCGCAAGCTGAGCAACCTGGATTGCCGCAGCCAAGTTTGCCTCAGCACCAACTTCCAACCCTATACAGTACATTGTTGTGCATCACTTGGTCAGGAAACTACAAGTAGCAAAGTACCATGATCTAACAACTTATGAGATAGCTTAGGCAGTTGCACTGAATCTCTAAACTAATTGGCAAAATCCTCTCACACGATAGTAAAGCAAAGGTTTTGGGATCGATGTGAGCTTACCGTGCATACAGGCGAGAATCTTCCCGAGGTCGCTGGTGGGAGTGACAAGCACGCGGACGCCCTTCCCGGCCATCGTCATCACGCCTACCGTGTTCTCCGGGTTCGACTGCACCCACCAGCAAACAGAAGCAATCAGATCCGGAATCCCAGAAACCCTAACCCACACGAAACTGGCGATTGGATCGGAGGACGGGGAGACCGGCGTGGGTACCTGGGTCTTGGCGCCGCAGATGAGGTTGACGGCATCGGCCTGCGCCTGGAACCGCGACGGGGCGTAGTCGCCGTTCCGCATCCACTCCGAGTTGTCTATGCAGATCATCGTCGCCTGCAGGGGAAAGCGAAACCGAGGGGAGGAAATTAGTTGGGGATCGGAGTTCGCGGACCGAGAAACGGCAGCAGGGCGCATGTCGTACCTCGAGCACCATGGCGCCGCCGCCGAAGGTGTCGCCGCCGCTGTCAGGGGAGGGTTTGCGCTGGTTTGCGGAACAAGATACTTTACTAGTATTAGGAGTAGAAGGGGCGGGTGCGTTCGTCCTTATTTGGAGTCGGAGGCTTCGGGCGTAGATTGGATTCTGAGTCCGAACCCAGTATTACTCGAGCCCGACTTGCCCTGCGCTACTGGCGGCCGTCGGATCGCGAATTTGTGATTCCGGGTGAACCAGCGCCGGTGTGAAAAATCACTCATATCCACGGTGGTAATATTTATAGGTATTTTGATTTGAAGGAATCAGACAAGAATTATTTCACTATATATTAGGAGCTGAGAGCTAAATAAAACATGCTTCTCACTGCTCCCTCCGCGCGCATGCGCGCGTGCGTGTGTATATATATATATATATATATATATATAGCAAATTCAAGTTTGACAAAATTTATAGAAAAAAGCATAGACATTCGTATCTCTGAATATATTTACTATAAAAGTGTGTATCAAATTAATTCAATGATGTTTATTTGGTATCATAAACATTAATATATTTTTGTATATATTTAGTTAAATTTATGATTCATTAACTTCTCGGGATGCGAGATAAACACTTGTTTTGGGATGGAAGGATTACTCCAATAATATTAGTTTTGAATCATTTCTTCACATATTCTCCTGTAATCACTAAATCAGGGAGTGGTGCTCTCCAAAACAGGTACTCCCTCCGGGTTGCTAAAAGTAATCGTTTTGAACAAGGTTTGAGTCAAAACATTGGAATATAAATCATGAATAACTTTTAAGTTGTTGAGTTTGGAAATATGTAACCCATATGAATAAAAAAATACTTTCATAAAACATACATATATTACTTTTTAATTAATTTTTTTATAAAAAATAAGAAGTCAAAGTTATGCTTTGGAATTTGTGTTGCTGTACGAGACGACTTCTTTTACAAACCTGAAGAGAGTAGTCAATACTCGAAACTAATCCATATGTATCGACATCATGTTTTAACTAATATACTTCCCTTCACAGGATATGTAGAAACATACCAATGTTAATAATACAATATTTCAAGTCACACCATAAGCTTGTTCTTGTGGTGACGATTAGAGAATTAGTTAGATATTTGATTGGTACCTCTTGTGGTGATGGCATGATTTGTTTAGATGTTTAGAGTGTCGTCTAAATGAGGTATGAGCAAAATGTGCTAACTTCTCAAGAATATTGACTTAAAATATTGCGTGCTTTGTTTGATAGAACAAAATTGAGCGAAAATTTGTATGTTGGACTTTTACCTTCCTCTTACTTTCATTTGTCTACCATAATTTCTTCTTTTTTGGTGGAGAAATGCTCTTTAGAGATTGATGTCAAAGGAGGAAAAATACTAGGAGAGTGTAAGGGATGAGAGATTGATATGTGGAACTAAAGAGGTAAAAGAGAGACATATAAATTTTTTTATTGTGTGATGTGTATAAAGATAGATTAAATCGATGCTCTTAATAAGGAACTTTTATACTAGTGTCTTATATTCATGCCTATGCATTTGTTTATTTGTGTTGATTGCACGGTTTGCAGAGGTTCCGTTGTGGAGGTTCCGCGTTGCGGAAGTTTCGCACCAGGATACGGAGGTTCCGTAGACTTACAACTTAGTAACTTTTTAAGTAAATGAACTATTATTAGCATCACATTTATCCAGATGTTGATAACATCTTGCACACCACACATGCAAGACACGGGAAAGTTTCGGCACTCGCTGCCAGCTTGCATTGACCTCCACCCGCCTACCACGTACTACTCCGTGCACGGAGTCCGGCTGGGCTTAGTTGGGCCGATGGCAGTCCAGTAAGGTTACTGTGTAAATCGGGCCTTTTGGCCCACTAAGCAATTGTGGCCCGTTATTTATTTCTGTATTTTCCATTTTTTCTAGGCCCATGGATCACTGATTTTTTTTTTTAAAAAAATCGCAACATGCTCTTAGTGCTTCTACATAGGAAAGGGTATGCTCAATCCTATGTTCCAAACGCCATGAACAGTACATAAATGGAGGAATCTTTGATTCTTGTACTTCTCCTTTAGAAATTTTATACAATCCAAATGGGTCCTAAATGGGCTAGAGACTTTAGAAGTTAGGTTTAGGGCGTTTGGATTTATTTATTGCCAACTTGCCTTGCCTCATCATGCTGGGCTAGCCTTGCCTCCGAATTGGCTAGCTCAGGTGAGCAAGAAAAAATTGAAGAACACAAAACAAGACATGCTAGCTGGGTAATCAAACCCTTTGTCCAAGATCCAAACACGCATGCCTGTAATCTCTAAACACGCATCACGGTCTGTTCGCTTGAACTTATCAGTCGGCTTATCAGCTATCTACAGTATTTTTCTCTCACAACAAATCAGTTTTAGTCGGCTTATCAGCCGGCTTTAATACCAGCCGATGGGATCAAATTGTGGTGCCATTGTAGCATGGTCTACGAAAGAGGTCGTCTCTAGGCACATGGCTCGTGGAGGACAAAGAAATACGTGGTTACCTCTTATTTGCTACTATGCGATGAATAGTTTCATAGTGTGTTTGGTTTGCCGATTCATTCCATCCAGCATCAGGTGGACCCGCTGACAATAGAATAGGTTCATCCGACATTTTTTTGCGGAGCGAGTCGGTCCTCTGCGATCACTTGCAATTTATTCTACGGGGAATCAACAGATGGCGGACAAGGCACTTCCATGCCAGAAACCAAACAGCATCGACAGCTTCCGTAGTAGGTTCGGATCATTTCGGATTACCTCACGCCGCAAACCAAACATGCCATTAATGTCCCATTATCATCTATAAGCGCCCTTCACGAATTTAGCTCGTGTATTAGGACAACTTATCATGGAAGTACTTCTACACGGTACGGTACATAATACATAGCCATTGACCCTAACGACGAAGACAGCGATATATGGCTGTTGGTACTGAACTGTTTTCTTCGTTAACAAGTTAGCGGTGACCAATGAGTGCACTCAGGCGCAGCTGGTGTAAATTCCGCATAGCGAGCGGTGCCGGTAGCTCGTCCCTACGCCGCGAGGCCGGCAGGGCCGAGGGGAAGCGTGCTACATGGAGCACACGATGACACGAAATCCCCTGACGCCTGACGGCGTCGGCATCCTCGTTTCCAACTCCAAGCAGCAGCTCCCAGACGAAATGACTTTTTCGGCGTCGCCCGCCCTCGCCATCGCCCATCTCACCCCCGCGTCCCTCGTGGCGATCGTATCCGTCCGAATATGCCTTGCTTTGGCTTTGGCGCCCCCACCGTCCCCCTTTACTCCCCCACGCCCACCCACCGATTCGTTCGACCTCGTCTCTCCCCTTCTGCTTCGCCTTTTTCCCTTCCTCTCTCCCCTGTCCCCCCCTTCCCTCCGCTCCGTCCCCAGCCGAGCGAGAGAGCGAAGGGGCCAAAAAAAAAGCCGTACCGGCTTCCTTTTCCACCACCCGGAGAGATGGAGCTGTTCTACGAGCTGCTCCTCACGGCGGCGGTCACCCTCCTCGCCGCCTTCCTGCTCGCCACGCTCTTCGCCGCCAATGATCCCCCGCGCCGGACCGATCGCGCCGCAGCCGCGATCGCCGAGGAGGTGGCGGAGGAGGAGGAGAGGATCATCGAGGTCGACGAGGTGATGATGCGTAGCGAAGGGAGGGCGGCGGTGGCGCCGCCGGAGGCGGAGGGGTGGGTCGAGGCGGAGAAGGCGCCGGCGGTGGTCGTCGCGGAGGTGAAGGAGCTGGAGGGCTTGCCCGAGGAGGAGGGGGTTCCCGTGAAGGCTGTTCAGCAGGTGCGCCTTGATGCTGGACTGGAGGAGGGGGAGGACGCCGGTGGCGGCGTGAAGCGGCCTGATTTGACCTCCGCAGCTGTTGTGGCGGCGGTGGGTGCTGAGGCGAGCCTGCAGGTGTCGGGCGCGCCTAGGGAGGTTTTTGATGTGGTGGGGTTGGAGGAACGGACCGTGCAGGATGTTGCAGTGAAGCAGCATGATCTGGGCGCTGAGGTTGCTCTTGCTCCCGTTGAAGTTCTCGAAGCAGGACCGGACAAGCAGGGAGTAGAAGTTATTGGAGTTGCGCAAGTGCTTCCCTTGGAAACAGAAGCTGTTGAAGTGAAACAGCACCATCTAGTTGCCGAAGTTGCTCCTGCTGAAGATGTTCTTGACGTGGGATTGGTGGACAAGAGTGTACAAGCTATCGAAGTGAGGCCGGATGAATTGGATTCTGAGACTGCTCTTGAAGGGATTCTTGATGTCGTATTGGAGAAGAAGGAAGAGCAAGCAGTTGAAGTGAAGGAGCACGAATTGCCTGCAGGGGCTGCTCCACAACCAGTTCTCGATGTGCCATTGGCAGAGAAAAAAGAGCTTAAACATCATCAGCCCGTTGAAGAAGTTGCTGAGGTACATGAGGAAGTGCAGTTCAAGGAGGAAGCTAAATGTGAGGCCCATCCAGGTGATCAACAAGAAGAACTGGTTCCTGAAGAGGAATCGGTGGCAAGGACAATTGATGATGTGAATGTTAGCCATGAATGTAGCTTTATTGATAAAGTGGTTACCGAGTTGCCTGCAGAGGCAGTGACATTGCAAGGGCTGCTGAAGGATGACCCTGAGGCAGACATGGAGTTTGAGGAGGGAAGGGATCGAGAGGAGTGAAGTGGAGAAGAGGTTTGGTGCAGCTGCAGCATTTGCTGCTAGTGGGGCTGGGGCGGCTGCCCTGTCAAAGCTCGATAGTGATGTGCAGCTGCAGCTTCAAGGTCTCCTCAAGGCTGCCATTGACGGTCCCTGTTATGATTCTGCGCAGCCACTTACATTGAGACCTTCATCTCGTGCGTAAATGGTATTCATCTCTTCTTTCTATGACCCTGGCTACATTTATCAGTGTTACACTGTGTTAGGGTTATAGCTTAACGATAAGCAAACCCTGGCCTGGATGTCATCAACACTGGAGTACTGATCCTCTGCTATATTTGTATCAAGGCAGAGCAAGAGTAGTATACTAGTATTTTCAGTAGGAAGAAATCACAACACATAAAAAAAACCTATTGAAAACTAGTTTGTGCTTCATTATTTCAAAGCTGTCAAAAGTTGTATCCAGGAGATCTGGTACAGTTTAAGTAGCTACAGTATAATAGGCATCAAATTCTTCAATACTGTTAGTATATTTTTTTTTCTAGTTCAGAGATCACTTGTAGACTTGTCTGTTAATGACTCTGCTTGGAAGGCCAAAAGCCACCTTTGCACCAGCTTCAGCATCGTTTCAGCTATTTAGGTAGACCAATGTGAACCGCACATCAGGCTCTGGCTTTCTGCTTATAAGCCACCAGATGCTAAGCTGAGGAAACAAGTTCAAATCACTGAAGCTTACTGAAGTAAATAGCAATTGATCTGTTTCCATTGCTGATAAATCATGTTTACTGAAGTAAGCCTGAAATGAATAAGTGCAATATCATTTTTGTCTGAAGGACTTGCATTTTGGAGTGTTATTGACTATTGATTTCATCAGATGTGAGGTTTATGCCAATACGAAAGCTGTGATATGTATAATTTGACATGATTAGGTTATGCGGCGTCTATGTTTAAGAGCTTGGGGTATCTGGTTGGAATAGGATTTATGACAATTCTGCGCTTCAAGTTTTGGGTTTCCTCTTTTTTTCTTGGTTCTTGAAATTGGGTTCATCAGCTTCAGAGAAGCATATAGCTCCTTTACAGAAGAGCAAAGGAAGCATATAAAGTTGGAGCTATATATACCTTGCCTCCTTTGTGGCAAAGAGAATATTGCACTTCCCTGCATGAGACAACGAGAATCCACGCTTCCTTCTCAAATTTGGTCATGGTAGTACCTTTTAAATTTTGAATGTCTCTTGTCTTAAAAAATATTTGTCCATGATGCTGCATGGTTCATAGGATAATGTTTTGAATTTCCAATAAACTACTTAATGAAGGTAAGTGTAATGAATAAAATGTAAAAACAAAATATAGAAGTCAAAATCATGTAGGTGGATCTGGTGCAATGATTGGGTGAAATTACAATCCTGAATCAACTGAATTGTGTTGATTTGTTTAGTTTAGGCATAATTGACAGCAACTAGTCACTGCCAACCTCTGTCTGAGCAAGTTTTGCCCTTTAAGTAGTCGGGGAAAAAATTGTCCCTATACGAGTTTGCATATAATAGGTAACCAAGGTAAAGCCTCCCATCCAGTTACCCCAGCAGTCATCTCTTCAGTGTGTCATCAACATGTTAAAGCTTGTTTGTCCATATAAACATGCTTCTCTATATTGAGCTTGCAATGTTTTGATGTGACGCATTCCATTTCAAGATAGGGTTGTTGTTTGATGCGGCACCTTGTTCTGGTTTTGCAATAGTTTTTGTCCAGCCGAATTCTGAGGCCACTCCAGATAATATCCTGTGCCAATTATTGTGTATGAGAGCACTATATTTAGATATGCTTTATCCAGCTAATCATCACTTTATGAGCAATCTGTACAGTACCACCTTTTTTTTTTTTTTTGCCAAAGGTAGCATAGCATTTAGAGGGGAAAAAATAAGACATCTTGGTCAAAGAAACCACTAACTGTTGGTTTGCTTCAGAGTTCATAATGGATTGTTGTTGTGACATGTCAGAAAATTCTGCTATGAGCCACCGAACTGGAGCAACGAGCATAGAAAGATGCACTAATATGTTTTGCACATGGACACCAATACAGCTTCTCTTATTTCCAATTCTTATTTTTTGTTGGACCAATTAAGTGGCTCCAACCAACCTGTTATACATCTTACTACCGAAGTTATCCCTTGGAGTGAGAAGAATAATATATGTGCTATAAAATATGGACTGATGGTCAGAAGTATCGAATAAAAAATTCAACATACCTAATCGGTCTACATGATGTAACATGACAGATATCTTGCGCCTATTTCTGGTAGACTGATGTGTATCTCTTTATGTCTTGGGAGCTGTCAATGTTCCACTGATTATATTTTTGTATGCCCACAAGTAGAGCTAGAGTTAACCTTGCAATGAGTGTATAATGGCTATGTGTATGTGTTTTTATTCCCAACAATCCAGGGAATATAGAAGTCTGAAATAGAGTTAAGGAAAGACATGAGATATCCTATAAGAGAAAAAATTTGGCAATCCTTCTATTTTTTGGACATATGTTGTCAGTTGTCACCATTCTGAGTGTCTTAAAGCATAAAAGAAATGGTGAAATAGTACATTGTAGAAATTATCTGCTAGGTTTGATCTGTGCCTAGATATTCTGTAAAGATACGCACAAAGAGTGGTAATACATAATGATTACTACCAATGATCATTTATTGTTTTCTCAGGGCTGCTTGGCAGAAGTTAGGGAATCTGAACCCTGAGATTGCTATGGAAAAATACATGAATCTTTTATCAGAAACAATTCCAGGGTGGATGAGGAGTGAAACCTTGGTAATTTATTATTATATGCTACCCTTGAAATGTAGACTTTGGTTTCCGTACACGTATTTTCTGCTTCTTTGATTGGAGAAGAGTGCTTAAAGGTTAACAGTGTATGCATGTTATACTCTAGGACACAGAGAACGCTGGCAGTTTATCTGTGGAGACTATCTTAACAACGGTGACTGCTACAAGTGATCAACGGAACAATCAAGGGTAATTTACTACTCCCTTCGATCAAAATACGTGTCTCATTTAGGACATCAACACTTTGTACAGTGTGAAGCTTTAACCAACAATTTCTATGAAAATATGCGATTTCAGAGAAAGTTAATTCGATATTTTGGAAGAACTTATGATAAATCTAGCTACATATATCTTACATTGTCCATCCAGGTATACATTATGGTCAAGGTAAAATGTTCCAGTCATGAATGGTAGCTCTGATGTGACATAGTACGATAATAATATTTTTAGAACAAGTGCATATACAAAGGTTTGTGCGTTACTTTCTGCTGTGGATGAATTTCTTACAGGAATGAAGATAGTTCTAGCATAGGTGAAGGTCGTCCAATAACTTCCCCTAACCCAGAGAAAGGTATGTAACTTCACATATATTTGACACTGGCAGGATTTTTCTTGAATCTCGATCCTAGAGAAAGGAAAACATATTTATCGTGCCTCTATTACTATTGGATGGATTGGATCAACAATTGCAACCTATTTTTTTTTCTATTTGCTATCAGTATTCAGCTGGAAAGTTACTGATTATAATTCTCATGCCAGACATATAGTATTTTCTTTCCTTAGGTTAATATTGGTTGCAGTGTTTTAGTTTAATTCATCACGGTAAATAAAATTATCCTTATTCCTAAGTCAATGGTTTTAGAAAATGTAATATTTTTTTCCGTGGGTTTCTGTTTGTGTTTGACTGCTCTTTTAATATGTTTTATGATTTATTCAAGGGAAATTGGGATCCCACTTGCAAGTTAGGGTGGGAACCCCACGTACATCTCAATCGTTAGATTCTAGCACCTGCAATTTTGATCTGTCTTCATATTCCCCTCTCGTGACTGTTGAAAAGCCGGTATAATTAATCTTTGGCCTCTAGCATGGCCCTTGCCCGTGTTGTCCCACATACCATGAAGAGGTGCTAGATATGTTTCTCACATTAATACTTTTGCTAAAGCTTTCTCAACTGGGAGAATTATAAATGACAATGATGGAACCCAAACTCAGAAAAAATGTAGTCGGTAGATGCTCCAAAGCCTACAAAAACATTTTGGAATTCTTGTTGGGGATAAGGCAATTCAGTAGTGAGACTATGTGATAACTATATATATTGATTCTTCGTCGACGTGCATACAGGGTATTTAAAAACATATAAAACACAATAAAAACGTATAAACTTACAGGCATTACACGATAAAGGATTTTTTATGAGACACGATAAAGAATTGTGATGCAGGTGGGTATTTGAAAGCCCCCTTAGCTTGCAGATGGGTTGTTGCAATTTTCACCTTCATTCGATTCTGACATCCCCGTAAATTTTCAGGCCAGAGCTCTGATATCCCTGCTGAATGAAGGCGATACTGATAAAATATTCTTGCATCAATAATTCCAGCCCATTGCTGAGATCATTATCGATGCCTTCGTCATAAAATTAGATTTGTACAGTTGTGGTGGTTGTGCTAATGGTAGTGCTATGATGATGTTGGTTCGTGTATGTATATGACTGTATATATTGTAACTGCTGCTGCCTGTATATTTGGCCAGTTGCAGACTTGTCATCGGTTGTGGTCAATACTAACGTTACCTCTGGTAACTGATAAGTGGTAATTGTATTTGTTACCACGTAGTTTGGAACGAAGAATTTAAGCGGTTCAGGTAAATTCGTCCGATTTGGAGTTGCATTGTAGGGCCGCTGTTATCGAAAAAACTTCTCAAGCTATCTTCATCTGAATGGTTGAGGAATCAGGAACACTTCAGATTCTTGAGGCTGACGCAGTGACACTGGTAAAGTGATAATGCACTTTACATCCTGCCATTTTCCGGAGCAGAATGGACTCGTGAGGCCAGCAAAAGCTCCGAGGCTTGGCACGACGCCTGGCACAGCCCTGATCGTCTGGCTGGTAAGCCATGGCTGAAAATATTGTTGGTGATTTGTTACTGTTTGTTGGCTGAGCGAACAGGGCGCATAACAGCGCCAGCCGCGCCACGGAGAGAGACGAGCAACGTAGGCTCCACCGGAGAAATATACTTGGCACGGGTCGTCCGATGACACAACCGATGGAGTACTACGTTCTGGGACAGAAAGGCCCGATGAAATCTCGGCCACGAATTGCCCGAGTCACATGACCCACAAGAGCACGGGCACGGTAGCCGAGCTGTAATTGTCCAACGCCCGCGGCTGCAAATCCTGCAGCAAGTGTCCGTCCGCCCGCGCGCGAGCCGCCGAAGTCCCCGCAGCCTTATCCGGCGTCGTCTTTCCACCGCTAGTCAAACATACCCCGTGGCCGCCTGGCCGGGCTCGGGCTCGTGCACGCCCGTGAATCCGCCGAGGCGTACCCCTCGCCTACCGGCTACCGAGTCCGGCGGGCCGCGCCAAACCAAGCGGGCAGCGCGTCTCGGCTACCGCCCAAACGTGAGCCAGCATCGAGAGGCCGCCGCTGCCCGCCACGGCGAGCGGCGATCGATGCGCTTTTCCCTGAGACCCTGTGGTGGTGGCGCCTACAATACAATACTAGAATAGAATGATTATGTGAACGTGGGATTAGCGCGCGTGCGAGCGTCCCACTCCCCGGATTTGTGTAGCTTGTAGCCCTGTACACGGCTACGGAACAAAAGATACTCTCCACGAGTGCCTAGTGTTTGTGTGTATTTTGGGGCAAAGGACTGAACGTTCTAGCAACCGCATGCATGCGTTGCATGGCCCGTGTTTGCAAAGGGGATTCCTTTTTGGCCGGCAAGGCAAGCGGCTTTAGAAACCCACTTCCGAAAGGCAGACAATAATTCCGGCTTCCAGAGGAGAGAATGCAGGCAATACTTTGGCCCGCTATGGTCGAATTCTAGTGTACCAACCGCTGCGGCGTGCGGTGCCTTTGGAGTTTGGACCAATTTCCCTGTGGAAAAGTTGGGTTTAAACTCTCCTTTTCGTTTGGTGAAGAAAGCGAAGGGAAGATAATAAGAAGATGCTCCGGTCGCATAGATTTATCGATACGCGAAAGGCAGCGGTAGGTTGTAGCTGCATAAGTACAAGGTTGTAAGTTTATAAAAGTGGCTGCTTTTGGCAAATTGGTGCTCTGCTCCTACATAGCAATGACGTAAGTGGAAGCAATTAGCAAACCAAGTGATGCATGCAATAATCTATGCTATTATGTTTCGCAATGCGGTAGGGCGTGTAGCACGCCCCGCGTATTAAACACTACTACCGCCACTATCCAATAAACGTTATCCAAAGCACAGGTCTGTGACCAGCTCATCTCATGGAGCTACGGTGTCGCTGTGTATGAGTGGGGCAAATGTTTAGGGGTTTTCTCGATCCGCGTGAGAAAATCTTCTTCTTAACCGAAATATCCAGGGCTATCTAGCCACCCCAGATCGAATTTTTTACTGTTTAGCTGTACAGCAAGCGAGGAAAAAAAAAAGAAACTCGTGACATCGGCCCTATTTGCTTGAACGTCCGGTTTATCAGCTATGGTATAGTATTTTTCTCTCACAATAAAATAACATCAGCTGACTTATCAGCCGCAGAAACCAGTCCGACGCTTCATCATCACCGATCGATCAACTTTGCACACCTTCATCCATGGAATGTGATTATCCTCGGTGATGAACGGACTCAAGCCATTGTACTGTGCGCTTTCCGGGCATCATTCACTCTACCGGACACGTCGCCCCCCCCCCCCCCACCCCCACAGCGACACGTGAATACTAGGTGACAGGCTATCGTGACCGCGGTCTACTATACTACCCCTTCGGCTTTAATACGTACACGGTACACCGACCCATCTGCACCCTCTGATTCAATGCCGGAGCCAGGAAGAAAACAACAGAAGAAACTTCGAGGTCCGCGGTACAGTTCCCATGGCGTGACGCGCGCGGGCGACCCATGCACACGAGACCACAGAATAAGGCGACGGTTATTCACAGGACCCTGATCTCACTCGTACCGCCATGCCATGCTATGCTACACTGCAGCAGTCACTCCACTCCAGTACCTCACCCCGTGCCTGCCTGCCTATCACTCTGTCGCTCGCAGCGCATCGCGTGTGAACTGGGGGGAACAGGCGCTAGTGTTGGCTAGGCCCGGTGCAGGAGCACCAGGAGGGCAGAAGGCCACTAGCCCACTACACCAAACGAACAGCCAGCGCTTACTTGCGCCGGCAGCAGCCTCTCCGAGGACCAGGTGTACGTGATTACGTGGTGGGCGCCCACGGCGGCCCGTGACTCGCCGTGGCGCCTTGCCAAGTGCGAAAAGGGCGCGCTCTCGCTCTGAAGTGCGGGAACGAATGGTGCCATGTGATCGGCTATATATAGCGATGCACAGCTCCCTTCCTCTGATCACGACCTGCCTGTAGCCAGCACTCTCTTCATTGCGCCCAATAGCTTAGCTGCCAGCTTCCCCTCCATACCCGTCTGCCGCCTCTCTATTCTCTACACAGTGCACACACAGGTGACACTACAGTGGGAGCTAGGCCGTGAGAGGAGCTTGAGCAGAGGAAGCGGCTGAAGCTCGCCTAGTTGCGGCGATGAAGATGCATCGCTTCGCTCTGCCTGGCCTCGAGTTTCTCGTGCTGTGGATGCTGCTGCATTGCGGAAGTGAGCTCGCCGCGGCGGTGCCTCCAGGTCAGTGTTGCGCTTATTCTTCCCTTCCTATCCCTCCTAGCTACTTGGCTTTCTTTCCTACGAGTATGCATGTGACATCGTTTTGAGCTTCCTGCTGCTGGTGACATGCAGATGGCTGGTACGATTACTCCGCCCACACCGACGTAAGTCTCCACTGAAGCATCCTTTCTTCCAGAATTAGCAAGCTTTTATCTGCACGTCATGCATGAGTAACAACTAACAAAAATGCAAGTTCGTTAATTAGTAACCGTTTTACTATATATCTGTGGCGTGTTTGGTGGTCCTTGCATCTTTATCAAAGACCATTTTTTCACCTGGGTGACCACCAAATAACCAATGCGGCAGAGAACTACATAGAGGATCGAATAGGAGCCGGGGAAGATGACGAAGCTCAAAGCCATTGTTGGACCACAAATGCTTCCTCCCCACAAGGCCACAATGCACATGATCCTCCCTCCCTCAGTCTCTCCGGCCGATTACTCCAGTTTTGTTCCCATGCGTGCGCTGGGACACCTCAACGGCCCCACACCAGTACCTACCAGCTGCTAGCAGCCAATAGACATTATCACACGGAACAAGTGACAAATACTATACTACACTTCTCGATAGTATTGTAGCATCGACCTCCACTAAGCTCTGAAATGGTTGGAAGTATCGTGATCATGCATCGGTTCATCATGTTTATTTGATGCTCTTCTTGTAAGGCTAAGCTCTGCAAAAGGCGCCACGCGGCAGGGCCAAACTCTGCACGCGGCTAACATGCATGCGTTTTTTGGGCCGACCAAGTGACCAACTAACGCGGCAATAGTGAGCCTTTGCTTACGGCGAATTAGTTGTACGCTTATTTGCCCTGTTTGCCCTGTTTGCTCGATCGTATCAGCCGTGCTTATCATCTATGATATAGTGTTTTTCTCTCATAATAAAACAATATCAGTCGACTTATAAGCCACAGAAACGATCAAGCGAACAGGATTAGATGCGTTTTTTTGTGTGTGTCGCGTGTCATCAGTCGCTGTCACCTCCACAGTTATCATATGCCGCTTAAATAAGCTTTGATAGAATAAATTAATTATGGGCGAGGCGGAGTATCTGCGCATGCAGTAGAGCCGTGTGTGCTAGCTAACTGCGAATTTGCATGGCGTCCAGTGCAGAGGCCAGCCGGAGCCGGCGCTGTACAACGGAGGCATTCTCAAGTTCGGCAACAGCGGCGACGACCCGGATGGGTACCGCACGACGGAGACCGGCGTCTTCTCCCCGGCGTTCGTGGTGTACAACCTCAACAAGACCACCATGTACACCTTCTCATGTGAGCTCTCGAGACCGCCCCTGCCCTCCGATCCCTCCCCTTTCCTGTCATGTGACTATGCGAGGCCGACGACTGCACTCATGTGAGCTTCAATAACTCTCGTTGTATGTCATGTCATGCAGGCTGGGTGAAGCTGGAAGGCGCGTACTCGGCTTTGATCACTGCGAGGCTGGCGCCGGACAACACCGGCGCGAGGTGCATCGCCACGGTTCTTGCCAGGAGCGACTGCTGGGCCTTCGTCAAGGGCGGCTTCGTCCTGGACTGGCCAACGCAGACCTCTGTCATCTTCTTTCAGGTACGTCCGGATGCGCTTCGCAAAGTTTTATTCAGAAGTAGTGCTCACTGTTCATGCGCGCCCGCAGAATGCTGACAAGACCCCCATGAAGATCACCGTCGCGAGCGGGTCGTTGCAGCCGTTCACGACAGACCAGTGGGCGATGCACCAGCAGGATACCATCCGCAAGGTAACGACGTTTCGTCGAGGCCTACGTGGTGTGTCCTTAAAAAAGTGTTGTTGCGTGCGATGCGGCTGAATAATCTTCATCTTGTTTGGGCGTTTGGCCGGAACAGAGGAGGAAGCGTGTGGCGACCATCCACGTCGCCGACCCGCAAGGCGCCCGCGTGGTCGGCGCGTCCGTGTCGGTGCAGCAGACGGCCAAGGATTTCCCGATCGGGTCGGCGATCGCCTCCACCATCCTGGGGAACCAGGCGTACCAGCAGTGGTTCGTGGACCGGTTCAACGCGGCGGTGTTCGAGGACGAGCTCAAGTGGTACTCCACGGAGCCCATGTCGGGGCTGCTCCGCTTCGACGTGCCCGACCAGATGCTGGCGTTCGTGCGGTCGCACCGCGTGATGGTGCGCGGCCACAACATCTTCTGGGAGAACCAGGACGCGACGCCCCGGTGGGTGAAGAACCTGACGGCGGACGACCTCCGCGCCGCCGTCAACACGCGCATCCAGAGCCTCATGACCCGCTACCGCGGCGAGTTCGCGCACTGGGACGTCAACAACGAGATGCTGCACTACAACTTCTACGAGCAGCGTCTGGGGCCCAACGCGTCCATGGAGTTCTTCAGCGTGGCGCAGGACGCCGACCCGCTCGCCACGCTGTTCATGAACGAGTACAACGTCATTGAGACCTGCGACGACCCGTTCTCCACCGTCGACACGTACGTGGCCAAGCTCAAGGAGCTCCAGTCCGGCGGCGCCATCCTGGAGGGGATCGGCCTGGAGGGCCACTTCTCCAAGCCCAACATCCCGCTGATGCGGGCCATACTCGACAAGCTCGCCACCCTGGGGCTGCCCATCTGGTTCACCGAGATCGACATCAGCAACAAGTTCGACGCGCAGACGCAGGCCGCGTACCTGGAGCAGGTGCTGCGGGAGGCCTACTCGCACCCGGCCGTCAGCGGCGTCATGCTGTGGACGGCGCTGCACCCCAGCGGGTGCTACCAGATGTGCCTCACGGACTGGAACCTCAGCAACCTGCCCACGGGGGACGTGATCGACCGCCTGCTGAACGAGTGGCGGACGCTGCAGGCGGGCGGGCAGACCGACGCGCACGGCGCCTACAGCTTCAGCGGCTACCTGGGGGAGTACGTCCTCACGGTGAGCTACAACAACAGGACGACGCAGGCCACCTTCTCACTGTCGCCGGGAGACGAGACCAGGCACATCAACGTCCAGATGTGACCGCGAGTCCGCGACGATCGATGGGTAGTATAACTAGTGCCCTTGTGTTGTTTTGCATTGGGCTCCTCTCCTGACTCCCTTGTCACATACGGGTCGTAGTGTGCTTGCCACTGCTTATACTATTACTAGCTGATGTAGTGGCTGTAAGTGATTGTTGTGGAAGAAGATTGCACGGTCAATCTATGTTTCTTACTGTCCTGCGTGAAATTTAGTGTAAAATCTGGCGTCCAACAGCTGGCATGTAATATATGGCCATATTTAATGATCCATCTTACTGTTACTAACAAGAGATTTTAAATAAGATAAGACTAGTAAACATGCCCGTGCGTTACAACGAAAAAAAAGAATATTTAACATTAATGGGAATGATGACCGGAATGATACATATCTATTTATGTTTTATTTATTCTTTTTATAAAACTAGATAAATGCCCGTGTGATGCACGGGACAAAAATTAATGTTATGAAAACATAATTAGAAATGTGAGTTGTACTGTTACCCTAAAATTGATATTCAAACATGATGTTTGTGCATGGCTAAAACTAAGATGAGCAATTGTATCCTAAGTGTATCATCTGACCAAACTAAATATTACACCTTCATAATATATGGCATTGTAATGATGTTGCAGACTCGGCAAGCACCACAGCAGTCAAGTAGTCACTTGTAGAGTTCTTCATTTGAGCAAGTAAACATTTTTATTTCTATGTGTAGATATAAACATCACCAAGAGCAGATTTTAGAGAAAAATGTTTATGAGTCAATTTGAGTTTTGAATATAATTGAATCATCACTTTTGCTATTTCTAGCTTGAGTACTTATTACTCTATTTAGTCCTGCTACTCCTGGTACTGTATTCTTTGCAGAGATTGATCCGTGCAAAATGGTGGCTCTTCTAGCAGATTGTAGAAGCGATGAACCTTGAGTATAGTGAGAGTTGCATGATTATCTATTGTTGATTTGCACCAAACCTGAAACAAGTGTTCGTATGATCTCTGCCTCAGGTCTGCGAGCTCACTCGAGGGGTCTGAGCTGGGGCTGGCCGTGGGCGTCGTCCGACTCCGACCACGCGCCGCTGGAGCTCGGCCATCGGGCTGCTAATTTTGGGTGCCAACTTTGTGCTGGTTTCTTGTAGACTGCAATTTTGATCCTCCTCTCAATTTTTTATACGTACTGTGCACTTTTTTGCTGGCTATTTTTTACCAGAAATAACTAATTTGGTCGTTCTATACAGATGGTTTGGATTTTTTTTAAAAAAAAAATCGTACAATGAAATAATGCATTAGATGAATGGCAACCGTTAAGAAATTCATGCATTCCCCACCCAAAGTACTATTACTTTATTATGGTTGGATGACCATAGTTTCATCACTCTAATCTGGCTTGTTGGAACATATTCAGACAGTGCCGGTCCTAGGATTTTAAGGGCCATCTGACGATCTCGTCGCACCGGCCTCTTTTGACCATGTATAAAATCTTATAATATATATGTGCTAATTTTACTTGCAAAACGAAAGCAAATTCAATAACATATTTTTAATTTAACATGTCTGATAATTATCGAGGAACAATATAGATTAAGCAATATATTTGTAGATGTATGATAATTATCGAGAAACAATGTAGATTAAAAAAGCAATATATCCGTTTTCTTTTCTCACCCATGATAATGTTTCTTAGGCAACATTCTAAAATTGTAACACATAAATTAGAAGAAAAATATGACTATATCGGTACAAAGTACTAGAAGTCTGGAATACTATACAAATAATTAATTTGGATTAAAAATAAAAAGAAAAAAAATACCTTGGGCCTAAACAACTGACCGGTGATCGCAATTCAGAAGAAGCCAATAATCAAGATATCGTCGTCGTGGAGCCCTGCCTAGTCGTCGTCCTCGTGTGCCGTGTCCGTGTCTTCGGTAGTCTAGCTCTTCGCGGCGGCGCGGCTCGCCAGCTCCGCGTGTGTAAGGCGCACGTCGCGAACTCATGATCAGAGTGTGCTGTGTGCAGCGTGACTCCTCGTCTCCTCTCTACCCGAGGGCCGTGGGGAAAGAAAACTAGGAAAGAAATGTTGATATTGTCTTTTTGGCCGCCTGACCAATTCTATGTATCTCTTCTCATTAGTTTACTAATACCTAATGGACTATAGGACCTGGGGGTTTGTATACCTGGACTTCGACCCCTCCTCTGCTTGGGCCCTCGACCGTCGCACCTCGTGCCCTACCCCTAGGGCCGACACTGTATTCAGATCACACCTTGGCTGGCAAGCGATCCCGAAGCCTGAACTTGATAGTATGCGACCGACATTACTTGCAGCCACAAGAAAACTTCGCAATAGATGGCTTCGAGGAAGATGCGAGCAGTGCGTCAACTTCACGCCTTCACACGGCTCTGCGCGTAGGCATAGCAGAGCTGGCAATCGGTTGGGGAGAGGTAGTTCATGCACTACGTGAGAACATGGTGTTTTTGCCGTCGGCAGACGGCCGGAGCCAGCAGCGCCGAAACCCCAGCGTGTCACGTTCTGGTGGATCATCTCTAGGGTGGTGACGAAGCTCAGCACATCGAAGGCCTCTGAGTCCTCCGCCTGCGTCGCCGCACACAGTGTCCTGGATCACGCCGCACACACGGTGTCCAGGATCGTCGGCGTGCCCGTGTCATCATCATCGACACCGGTGGCGGCGGCCACGGCGTTGAGGAGGAGGTGGATCGAGGCGGTGTGCTGCTCGTGGCCGTGTCTAGGATCGTCGGCGTGCCCGTGTCATCATCATCGGCACCAGCGGCGGCGGCCACGGCGTCGAGGAGGAGGAAGAGGTGGATCAAGGCGATGCGCTGCTCGTGGCCGCCGCCGCCACATGGCGCCACACAGAGAGTCCTCACGCGTTTATTTTTTCAATAGATTTTCTTGTTGGAACCAACGCGCACGGCGTTTATTTTTTGTTTCCTTATATACTTGATGGTGTGTTTATTTTTCTTTCCTTACTAGGTAGTGTGTCCGTGCGTTGCTACGGGACAACTAAATCTTTTATACTAAAAACACACGGACCGCACGATAAGATAATAATACTGTTAAATTAAATACAGACATCAAAGTGACATTTAATTCAAAAAGCAAAGTTCGTGAAATTAACGCAGTCACGGAGAGCGCGACGTCGCAGGCTCACAAACTCTACTGTATAGACTTTTTCGTGATACGACTAAAATAATATTTTATATTGGCAGAAAGAATTCTACGATATCCATTTCTTTCATGCGCCAATAAATCTATGAATAAGTTTCACTGCATCTCCATATAATCATGTACACACAGGTTCGAGCATCTCCATATAATCATGTTTCACTGCATCCCTCCACATGCTACGTGACAGCTAAACTTTTGTACTAAAAACACACGGATCGCACGATAAGATAACAATACTGTAAAAGTATATGACAGACGTTAAAATGACATTTAATCCAAAAGACTAAGTTCGTAAAATTTACACAGTCACAGAGAGCATGGCGTCGTAGGCTCATAAACTCTAATGTGTAGATCTTTCCGTGATGCGGCTAAGATCATTTTTTATACCGGCAGGAAAAGATTTTCGATATCCATTTCTTTCGTGCGCCAACAAATCCATGAATAAGTTCCACCACATTTCCATACCATCCTGTATACGACGCTGGCAAGCGAATTAGCCACAACTTATGTACTTAGTTTTATAATTAGCTCATGTTTAATCCTCCTAATTGATATCTAAAAATTTAATGTGACAGGGACTAAAGTTTAGTCCTGGGATCCAAACACCCCCTAACTCTCGACTCCTGCTGGCTGCTCACTTGCACCACCATGCCTATGTGTCTGCACGTATATACTCTAATGCCAGAACGTCTAAGATGGTCTTTATTGTATACCCTTTGAAAATATCATAACTTTAAGGTTGCCATTTGTGTATGCTGTAGGATTGGGATGCTTTACACTTGTCGGTACAGAAAGTGACCAACTAGTGAATATTTATAGTTTTGTTGTACGTTGTGATCGAAGGTGGCCTAGCACTCAATGACATAGGATTTATACTTATTCAGGCAACGTGCCCTACGTACAGTGTGGGTCGGTCGGTGACTTTATTCCTGAGCCCAGGTGCTCGAAGTCTGTAGTGTGGTTACAAACGAGAAGGAGAAAGGTGGGGTGTACGAGAGGCCCGATCGGGTCCGACCGGGAGGGCCGAGAGCGACCGGAACTTCGCTATGAGCTAGGTGTTTAAGGGTGTGCTTGAGGGGTTGTGAGCTATCGATCTAGTGAATCTCAACTTGAAGAAGTCGACCTTCTTCGTTGGAAGGAGCGCATCCCCTTTTATAGATGAAGGGGATGGCTTTACAGGTGAGAGGGAGAGAGTACGGATGTTACTAAGCCTTGTTGCCCACGCCGATGAGGACAGTGATGATGGTAGGTGCCCACAATACTGTTGATGTCACTGTAGAATGTCAGGTGCACATGGGAGGTTGTGTTGTCTTCTTCAGGAAGGGTAGATGTTGGTACCTGCAAAATACTGTTGGTATGTGAGGAGCCCAACCACGTGTACCAGGTATGGTGAATCCTGGTGCCTATAATGCTATCGATGCCCAGAGGCATGTGGGGGGCTTTTTGCCATATGGGAGTCCAACAACGCCTACAATACTGTAAACACAAATGTCGGTGTCTACAATACTGTTTGTGTCAGGGCAGTTGTGGAGCACTGTTTCTGCAGGCGTATACGATATGATACATGGTATCGTGGTTTGACTTGTGCGCTGCCTTCTCCATTCGCCCCTGGTCCCTTCCGAGCGGGCGTCCTCGGTCGGATGCCCCAGCCGGCCCTGGCCGCGCTAGTCAGAGAAGAGCAGCAAGCAGGCTTCCTATGGGTCCCCAGTCGAAGATGCGGGGTCGGAGCAGGAAGCGGCGTTTTTGGGCCAGGCCTTCTGATCGAAGAGACCGCCCAGAGGCGGCTGGTGTCCGAAGCGAGTGCTCCGGTCAGAGAGGTGGGCCGAAGAAGTTGACGAGCGGGCGCTTGTTCTTTTGGGTAGACCTTCCGGTCGGCGATCGGACTGTCCTTCCGTCCCGTTGTGTTTTAGACTCTTAGGCTGGCCCATGAACTACATGCTGTTTTCTTGGGCCGAGCCCTGGCGTGAAAGCCGGTCCCCGAGGGACGCCGGGTTTATGAACCCGACAGGAGCCCCCGAGCCCCTAGGCGATTTGAGCAAAATCGTTCGGGTGATTTTTGTCTTTCCGGCGGGTGCGCGCGAGCGCACCCGCGGGTGTAGCCCCTGAGCCCCCGGGCGGTTCGGGCAGAACCGGCTGGGGGGTTTTCTGCGTTGTCAGCGGGGGAGGTTTTTCTGTTGTGTCGACGGGTGTGCGCGAGCGCACACGCGGGTGTAGCCCCCGAACCCCCGGACTTTTCGGGCAGAACTGTCTGGGGGGTGTTGTTTCAGCGGGCGTGCGTGTTTTTAGTTTGAGATGGAATTTTGTTAACCACGGCGTCGTTGCGTAGCCGAGGCATTTTTAGGTGCGGGGATGAGATAGAACTTACTGATCCCGGCGTCGGTGCGCGCCATGGGATCGAGCGAGGCGGTAGTTGCGAGCGGACCCAGGTGTCGGTGTGCGCCGTGGATTTGAGAGAGTTAGTTTAGTTAGTTTTAGGAATTGGTTGAGTCTAACGTGAGTTCGGGGTCGCGGTCCTAGGAGTCTGGAGCACAGTTGGAAGTGAAGCCGTTACGCGAGTTCGGAGTCGTGGTCCTAGAATTTTTTGGAGCGCAGTCGGAAGTGAAGCCGTTACGTGAGTTTGGAGTCGCGGTCCCAGGATTTGGAGCGCAGTCGGAAGTGAAGCCATTACGCGAGTTCGGAGTCGCGGTCCTAGGAGTCTGGAGCGCAGTCAGAAGTGAAGCCATTTGAAGCCGAAGCATAGTTAGTTGGTTAAAGATCGGACGAGGCGATGCTCGCGGATCCTGGCGTCGATGCGTGCCATGGGACCGGGCGAGTCGGAGTCGTGGATCTGGCGAGTTCGAGGTCGCTGTCCTTGGCGTTTGTCTTGATCCCCTGAGCCCTATTGGGCCTTTGTGGGGGTTGATGTGAGTTGTGTGCGTTACCCCATCCTCGGTTCCTCACAACCGGAGGGGCTAAGTTTCGTCGCCTGTCCCAATCGCTCGGGCTCGAAGACTAGCTCGGTGAGTTCGCTAACGGGTGTGATCGAGCGGAATCCGGATCCGTCGTTCATGACGGGGTCGGCATAGCCCTCTTGTGACATACCACTACTCCTTTACCTGCAACCCGACAGATGCCTAGGTCGTTCTGGAGACCGACTCGGGTGGCCTAACGGCCTCCCCTCGATGGAGATTCTATGGGCCTGGCGAAAGGTTCAGGATCGAACGAGAAGGTTGAGATGACTCGGTCTGCCGGACCGGGCGAGGGCCGCATGAGGCTCATCTATGGTTTTCTCCCCTGGCTCTGTTGGTTGCCCATGTCGAATGAGGCAACCGCCGCTTTGTGACGCAACATGGAGTGTTCTAGTGCATTTTGTTGCACGTGCGATGCTTAGTTCCTGAGCCCCTGGGTGGTTCAGGGCCCGAATCATCCGGGAGGCACGGGCGTATGGAATGAAATGCGCGTATGGATGTATGAAATGATTTATAATGAAATAGAGGGGGTTTTGATAGTGTTTACCTTGACGACTGGAGTGACGAGGCTCGGAGAGCTTCAGTCGGAAATGTCCGACCGGGACCCGTGCTCGTCATTTGTGACGGAGTCGGCATGGCCTACATGGGGCGTCCCTTTGCTTCCTACCTGTGTCTCAGTGTTTATCCTGAGCGATTCGATCGGCTCAGGGGATCGGTTGGTCTCCCGGTGGAGATTTCGTTCTTTGGTCTCCCTGGGCCTGGCCTAGGGAAGCGGGGAGCATACCCTGGCCATGCTTCGTTTTGCTAGGTGGCGTTCCGTCTGACTCGACGTTGCTCCATCGATCAGTGCACGTCCCTTCGGTCAAGGCGTGTCCCATCGTTTCCGATCCGCATTGAATGGGGGTAGGTGGAGAGTTTTGTGCTCTGATCGTTTACCTTTCTTCTTTAAATAGGGGGGAGGAGGAGGGCTTTCCGTCGTAGTCCTTTGCCTGTTCTCCAACTATTGTCTCTCTTCTTTCTTCTTTCTCACTGAGAGTGCCTGTATGCCACGGCGGTTCCTAAGTGAGAGAGAGAGGGTGAGCGAGGGGGAGGACTTACGGATCCTTTTGTGAACCCAAAGCGCGATGTCGGACTGGAGGCTACCGTGGGTGATGCGGGATTTAATCTGCAAGGCCTTCTTCGGGATGGAGCTGTGTGGATTTTCTCCGGAGGATCTTCACTGGGCGAGCTTTATCGGAGGGGAGGTCGCTCAGGATTGTGTCGGTGGAGGGTTCCGTGCCTACAGCTGCTAAAGTTGGACAGTTCATAAAGTTTGATAAGATTTCTTCTAGCCATGGTGGCCATACCTTGGTAGCAGTGCCCCTACCCAGGAGCTACCTCGACTACATGAGAAGGTAGGGAGCTCCATGTTCTTCTGCTGAGCATCTATGGGTGCGACGCCCTTGAGGTACCCGTTGCGTTTTGCCGAAGTTTTGAAGGAGCGGAACCGAGCGATTTCTGGTGTTCAGGCGAAGTCGTCGAGTGGCCGTAGTAGTATTTGTAGTAGTAGAAAATGTAATAGTTAAGTTTTGTGGGTAAGTCCCTGTGTAAATAGTTTCTTTGTATCAATGGATACAACCGCACTGCCCCTGTGACGAAACCACCATATCTGTTTCCTTGTTTTTGTCCAAGCATAACCTTTGTTTTTATCCTTTCTTTCTCATACCTGCCCGTTTGTCCCGTAGGGTGCGATCTTGAGAGCCCGGGGCGTGGCCCGCGAGGCTCGGTTGCTCGTATCCGTAGGGAAAGGCGGGGTGCGTTCGGTTTGGGAGTAAAACAGGGTTATGTAGGGTTATCAAAGGAATGGAATGTGTTTCCGTTCGGGGAGAAAGTTGTATACCATGTGATAGTGTAGGATCTACTGGAAGATAAAGAAGGCCTAGAGGGGGGGGGTGAATAGGCATGTAAAAATTCAACTTGAAACTCTGTTAGAACAGATGGCGGCACTGCCGGCCTTATAGGGAGGCACTGCCGCTCTACGAAAAATAATCTAACACAGTTGAGATTTAACAGAGATGAACCTGACCCCACTAGCTGCTTAATCCTGCAATATAGAGTCAAGATCCAGTTCAAAGACTGGATTCCATAGAAACTTCACACAAAAGTGAATCGAGCAACTAAACCCCAACAACAGCTAGCAATAATGTAAACAACAAGTATAGTGAAGAAGAAGCACGCAAGACACAAGATTTATCCTGTGGTTCAGCTCACCACTAAGGTTTGCTTAAGTCCACGTTGTTGAGGAAGCCACAAAAGGCTTGAGCTTGCCACAAAGGCTTGCTTTACCCTCGTTCACAAATCAAGAGAGTGAACTCTTGAAGTGAGGGGTGATTTCTTAGCTTTCAAGTGAGGTTACAAACCTCCCAAGGCTACCACATGAGTTGGCAAGCACAAGGGCGACGCCTAGCCAGCTAGGAGCAAGCTCCAAGAGTAACAAACCCTAGAACCGCCGGCCAAACGTGAACCAAATGCTCTTAGACTTTGGGAATCAGTGGATCTCCTCTCCAATCGAGTTTTGTTGCCTTTTCTCTCAAGTTTTGATGGTTGGAATTAAGGGTTAGCTTGAGGGATGGAGGAGCAACAATGGAGGAGAGGGGTGAGCTTTGGTTTTGTCTGTTTTCGAGCAGAGTGACTCAGTGAAGAAGATGACCATTATGGGCTGGGCCTGAAGGGTATAAATACCCCCCGAGCCCAACGGTCAGTTAAGGGCGGCACTGCCGCTCTTAACAGGGTGGCACTGCCGCCCTAGCCAAAACAGGTAATATGATATAAAATTTGGCTGGCTGTTTTGACTAGGTGGAATGATGTAAATCTGTGAATTTGAGCATCTGATTCAATAGTTGACCAACTGTCCTAAAATCCCTCTTGATAGTACGACTTTTCCTAAACTCAAATTCAAAACATAAAAGAATTTATACCTCCCTTGAGCTAGGTCTGGCCACCTTTTATAATTAGAACACCTACAACCTGTTCATCATCCTCATTCTTTGATTCCCTGCTTGTCATCTCGATAAATCTTATTAGTCCTCTAATTTGGTGGTCATCAATACCAAAACCTACAATAGGGCTTGATTGCACTTACAATCTCCCCTTTTTGGTAATTGACGACAACCCAATTAGAGCTTACAAATGATATAAAATCTAAACTGAGATTTTCGAATCATGGGTGTAGGAGCCTCCCCCTAAATATGTGAATAAAGATTTGAATTCTCAATTTAGCATAAAAGGCCATGATTCACATTTTAGGTGTGATGGGAGCCTCCCCCTACATCCATGCCTGCTGTGGAGTGCTGAGCAAAGTGTCATAGGAATAAACGTGATACATATGACAGGTTTTATCAGTTCAAGCACACAAGATTCTGGCTGATACAGCATAGGGCGGCACTGCTGGCCCCAGAGGGCGACACTGCCGTCCTGACCATACTAGTTAGATAGCAATCAAATTTCTATAGAAGATCATATGTATATAAAACAATCTAAACTCAGAATATGACAAGCTAAAATAGTAACCATGAATACATGTCCATATCCGAAGCAAATTAAGTCACAAAGTAGCATAATTTCATAAAATAGTGTTTTGAGCGACTCTCAAACTCACAACCTAACTACTCTCGACGGATCTGAACAATAAGCGTAGCAGCGAAGAACACATGGCGTCGAAAAACTTGTTGACCCCTCTAATTTTCTCCCCCTTTGGCATCAAATACCAAAAAGAGAAGAAAAAGAAGAGAAATCACTCATCACTGTCGGAGTCGACGCGGGCACATCCGACAACATGGGTGTGCGAAGTGAAGTGTGCTGAACATCACGGAGGTGCTGCCCCAGCTGAAGTAGAAGTCCCTGCCTGATCCATCGAAGAACGCGATCTCCTAGAGTATGTGCGAAACAAAGCTGCCTATACCTGTGGATCGACCTCTGTAGGGTGAATCTCTGCACCAAGGTCCTGCTACATTGGGGGCTCCTCAAAATGCTACCCCTGTGGGTATCCATAGTACTGACTGAATGACTTATATGAGTGCTCATGCTGCTGATCATCCTGCTGCTCATCATGGTGCTCATGTGACTGATCCTGCTCCTCATCAGAAGAAGAAAGGCAAGGCAAGTCAGGAAAGCAAGGTGGCGACTGCACTGGTGGAAGTGGTGGCAGCCCTGCCATCTCCCTAGTAGGCCTCACAGCTTCCCTGTTCTCCATTCTATCCTCATAAACAGTCTGTGAAGTATATGCACAATGAGCAAAGATTGCTTTCATCCAAGCACTCATCTTTCCCCACTTTGATTTCTTCTTTTGTTCCCTAGCCCTGGACGGCTCAGGAATATCTCTCTATGCGGCTCCAGAAGGGTGAAAGCCTGCCGCCCCAGTATCTCCAAGTCCTCTAGAACTAGTGTGCTGAGGAGCTGAACCAAGTCCCCCTAAGCCACCATGGGTCTTCTTGATCTTGTAAACAGTGTGCTCATAATCCTTAGGGAACCACATGCCAGTCACTCTCTCAATCATAAACATGAGGTAAGGAGCATAGGGCAAAGATCTCCTCCCATCATCCATGGCATAAGCTAGCTCAACCCAAATGAATCTTGGAACATTGAACTTTTCACCGCTGGGAAACCTAGACAACACATTAGTAATATAGCCATTCAAGTCTGTTGCATTATCTTTAGGGCTGAGAGTGATCCTAAAAAGATTGTTCATGATGTAATAAAAGCTCTTGAGCTTTGTCCTTGACCAATCAGGAACTGACAGATTTTGATCCTCCCACATGAAGCTTACTTCCATTGATTCAAGACGACACTCATTATGTATCCTTTCATATCCCCTGTGGATGTGACCAAAACCAAGAATACGACAAAAGGTGACAAAATCAATACGATAATGTCGCCCATCAGTCATCCAATGAAGCTCATCCATTTCCCTGTTCCAAAAGTAAGTGGCATGAAACTAAGCAAGAATCTCCCTGTTCTAATCATACCTGAAACTCATGATGTCTGTCATCTCAAAGGGTCACAGGTCTTGATTGCTGTAGCAAACTGATGATCATTCCTGCTCTCCAAGTCACCAAAGTCAATGTACTGCATCTTGCTAATCTTGCCCTTTGACTTGGATAGAATGGCTATAGTATAAAAATCATATTGGAAAGCATTCCAAAATCTATAATCAATGCCATCGGATATGTTAGAGGAGTAGGGATCAATCTCTCTAGCTTCACATGTCTTCTTCCAACTCATGGAATAATCAACAACTCTATGACCATCACTGTTTTGGGGAGTAATGAGGTCGAACCTATCAGTGTTATCTCTCATGTAGCTGCTATCAAACTCTGAAAGATGTAAATGAGACTTAGGCCACACACGAATGGTTCTTCCCATCCTCTGAATATTTTCCTCTTCAGCAAGAGCTTCATCAAGATTTCTGTCTCTATGAGTATAGCTTGCCTGTCCCCTGCCTCTCTTGACCTTTTGCTTGGTTGTCAACACCTTCCTTTTTTCCATGGTCTATCTATGCAATTTAAATGAGACTTGATAAGAAACTGTAAAAGATAATGAGTTAGACACAGCTGCAAGCAGGTTTTAACAAGAAAAAGAATTTTGAAGATGACACAGGAAGCAAGTCTTTGGATTTGGAATCAAGATGGTAGGGCGGCATCGCCCACCGAGAGGCCTCGCAGACCGCCGCCTCGGCTTGCTTCACTATTTCATCTTTAATTTTCTCGTTCTGGTTAAATCCTATTTCCAACAATGTCTATTCGTCATCACAATTTCAAAATCACAGTCTAAGCAAAGAATACATGAAACCCTAGCCATGAATTTGAAAGATTGAGTATGAAAAACTTTAGTAACAATTTTTGATAAATGAATCCAATCCATTCTGAACTTCATCGAATTTGTGAGATTGAGTACAGTAGTTAGAATCTGCTAGGGATGCCGTTAATTGTCCCATGGGCGGCATTGCCGCTCTCCCCAAAATCATCCAATCAGTGAAATTCAAAATCAACTCGATTCAACCATCAAAAACCTTTCTAAACCCTTCATACTCTCCCTAGAAACTGAAATCCATGACTAAAAGCTTCACATTGCATAGATCAACTGGGGTTAGGGTTTCACCTTGCTTCCAAATCATTGGAGTGGAGGGAGAAGAGGAGAAATGGCTCGGCCAAGAGCCTCTTGCAATGGACTCAAATGAAGAAGAGTCTTGGCACACTTTCTGGGCGGCATCATTGGGTGGCGGTCGCGAAGAACGGGCGGCGCTGCAAGCTTGAGAGAGAAGAAAAGAGAAGCACGGGCGTCGGCGTCAGTTGGGAGAGAAGGAGAGAGTTGGGTCGGGGGCCAGAGAAGGAATAAGTAGAAGAAAATGGGCCCCGCAACCCAGCCAAAATTGGCTGAAAACGGATCAGTTTCCAGAGAGCGGCACTGCCGCCCTACCAATTTTGCAGGGGTTATGCTAAAACTTTATGACCTCCTTCACCTCAGATAGGGATATATATTATCTAAATATCATGACCAGTAAGCAATCAACAATACAGACAATGGTCACGACACTTAGTTGGCCTTTTAAAATGATTTTGAAACACAATATAGTATCTTTTAAAATCATTTTCCTACTTTACTAGGTAGTCAAACAGAGGTGTGCTATATTTCAAACCAAGTTACGAGAATCAAGTATATTTAGCTCACTACGCAAAGCACAAAACCTTGACTCATCGAGAGGCTTAGTGAAGATATCGGCTAGTTGTTTTTCGGTGCTCACATGACGAATTTCGATATCTCCTTTGGTTTCGTGGTCTCTCAAGAAATGATGTCGGATGTCTATATGTTTGGTTCTTGAGTGGCTTACGGGATTGTTTGCAAGCTTTATGGCACTTTCATTGTCACACAAGAGTGGGATTTTGGTTAATTGACATACGAAATCACGAAGGGTTTGCCTCATCCAAAGTAGTTGAGCACAACATGCATCGGCTGCAACATACTCGGCCTCGGTGGTGGAAAGGGCTACATAATTTTGCTTCTTAGAACTCCAAGACACTAGAGACCGTCCAAGGAATTGACATGTTCCCGAAGTGCTTTTTCTATCTACCTTGCAACCGGCATAATCGGAATCCGAATAGCCAAGTAGATTGAACTTGGAGCCCTTGGGATACCACAAGCTAAGGTTAGGAGTGTGTACTAAATATCTCAAGATTCTTTTAACAGCCATTAAATGACACTCTTTCGGGTTAGCTTGAAATCTAGCACACATGCACACGCTAAGCATTATGTCCGGCCTAGATGCACATAAGTAAAGTAAAGAGCCGATCATGGAACGATATACCTTGATATCGATGATTTTCCCTTCTTCATTTAGATCAAGATGTCCATTAGTTGGCATAGGAGTTTTGATAGGCTTGGCATTCACCATGTCGAACTTGTTGAGCATATCATGGGTGTATTTGGTTTGGCTAATGAACGTTCCTTCCTTCATTTGCTTGATTTGAAATCCAAGGAAGAATTTCAGCTCACCCATCATGAACATCTTAAATCTCTTAGTCATAGTCCTACTAAACTCATCACAATACACATGATTAGTACTACCAAATATTATGTCATCGTCATATATTTGGCACACAAATATATCATTTCTAACTTTGTGAGTAAAGAGTGTAGGGTCGGCTTTACCTATTTCAAAGCCTTGTTTGAGCAAGAATTCCTTAAGGCATTCATACCATGCTCTTGGTGCTTGCTTAAGCCCATAGAGTGCCTTTTGGAGTTTATAGACATGGTGGGGAAATTTGGGATCTTCAAACCCCAGTGGCTGCTCCACATACACCAACTCTTGTATTGGGCCATTGAGGAATGCACTCTTGACATCCATTTGGTACAGCTTGAAGTCATGATGGGCAGTAAAGGCTAGAAGCATTCGGATTGCCTCAAGTCTTGCCACCAGTGCATACGTTTCTTCAAAGTCCAAGCCCTCTACTTGAGTGAAGCCTTGGGCCACCAATCTTGCCTTGTTCCTTGTCACCACGCCATTTTCATCTTGCTCGTTGCGGAAGACCCACTTGGTACCAATGACATTGGTATTGGGCCTTTCCACCAATTTCCATGCTTGATTTCTTTCAAAGTTGTTGAGCTCTTCTTACATGGCCAAGACCCAATCCGGATCTCCAAGTGCTTGTTCTACCTTGAGAGGTTCCAAAGAGGAAACAAACGAGTAATATTGATAGAAATTTGCTAAATGTGAATGAGTTGTTACCCCCTTTCGAATGCATCCAAGGATGTTGTCCACGGGGTGATCCCGTTGTATAGTTTGACATAGCCTTGGATGCTCAACACCTCCCTGTTCCTCTTCTGAACCTCCAGCCTCTTCTTGTTCAAAGATAGGCTCTAGGTTGAGTCCTTGAGGTGATGAAGTAGGAGTTGAAGGAGCTGCTGCTGAGGTGGATGGGGCGGCACTGCCGCCCACATGAGCGACACTGCCGCCCTGCTGATGTTTAGCAGGTGAGTGCTGCCCTTGTCAATGGAGTACGTCAACGAAAATTTGTGCAGCAACAACCTAGGGATCCTCATCATCAGTGACTTGATCTTCTTGTGGCCTAATATCGCCTATAGCCATTTGCTTGATTGCTTCACATGGTGGATCCTCCTTTCCTACAACACTTGAATCAACTTGCTCCACTTGAGAGCCATTAGATTCATCAAATGTCACATCTACCGTGACTTCAACTCTACCTATGGTTTTGTTAAAGACACGATAGGCATGCTCATTTGATCCATAACCAAGAAGAATGCCTTCATCAACTTTAGGTGCGAATTTAGAGGTTTTTGGGTCTTTTATTAAGTATAAAACATTTGCACCCAAACACTCTAAAGTAAGACACCTTTGGTTTGTTACCGGTTAGAAGCTCATATGAAGTCTTCTTGAGTTTCTTGTGTAAGTAGAGACGGTTGATGGCATGGCAAGCGGTGTTGACGGCGTCACTCCAAAAGAGGTCCGACGTCTTGTATTCATCTAGCATTGTCCTTGCCATATCAAGAAGTTGAAAACTCATGCTTTATGCCCTCATCATCAAGAAACTCTTCAACTAGAGTGTTCTTGAATTCGGTCCCATTGTCACTTCTTATCTTCTTGATAGGAAGACCGAACTCCCTTTGTGCCCTTCTCACAAATATCTTGACTTTCTCTTGCACCTAGGGCTTATCATAGACAAACAACACCTAAGTGATCCAGGAATAATAATCAACAATAACTAAACCATATTTGTTACCCCCGATGCTTATGTAGGCGACCGGTCCAAAGAGATCCATGTGAATCAACTCCAACGGTTGTGTGGTGGTCATGATGCTCTTTGGTGGGTGAGGTACACCTACTTGCTTTCCCGCTTGGCAAGCGCTACAAATCCTATCTTTCTCAAATTGAATATTGGTTAGTCCAAGAATGTGGTTGTCCTTTAGGAGTTTGGCCAAGTTCCTCATCCCAACATGAGCTAGTCGGCGATGCCATAGCCAACCCATGCTAAATTTTGCCACTAAACAGGTCTCAAGCTTAGCTTTTTTTCTTTGTTGAAATCAACTAGGTAAAGCTTGTTCTTGAGGTGACCCGTAAAGACAATAGAGGAATCCTCCCTCTTAGAGACTTCCACACCCTTATCCATGAAAAGACAATTGTAGCCCATCTCACATAATTGAGAAACGGACAACAAATTGTATTTCAAGGAATCAATATGTAAGACATTTGTAATTGAATGATCAAGTGTAATAGCTACTTTACCAAGTCCAATCACAACCCCTTTTAAATTATCACCAAATATGATATTCTCATCTAAATTTTTAGTAGGGGAATATGATGAGAACATACTCCTTTCTCCTGTCATATGATTTGTACAGCCGCTGTCAAGCACCCAACTTGACCCACCGGAGGAGTATGCCTGTAAAACAAGTTTAGTTCCTAGTTTTAGGTCCCCAAATATTCTTGGGGCCTTACATGTTAGTCACAAGAACTTTAGGAACCCAAATGAAAGCATTATAATAAACATTTTGACTATTTCCAACAAACTTGGCAAACACCTCCCCCTTGCTGTTGTGCTGCAAAACAAAGTTAGAATCCAAACATTGAGGAGGTGTTTTTGCCTTTGGTTGATAAGCATATCTATTTGGAGTGACCCAGATAGATTTCTTTGGTTTCTGAACAACCTGCTCTAGATGAGACACCTTCTTCTTGGGCTTGACATGAGCAGAGGAGGAGGTGGTGGTCTTCCCTTTTCTGTGGGGGGCGGCACTGCCGCCCATAGGCCGTGGTGCTGTTCTAGGTTGGCCTTGTGCCACCATCTGTGCAGACCTATCTGTACCTTCCTGCCCTTTGCTCACGAACTGAACACACTCATATCCATTGATTACCTTTCTCCCATTGGTTTTACCTCCATGAGTGTGCCCGAGCCCATCTTTGATACGTGGATTTCTTCCATCTTTGTATTGTGGCCTCTTTATTTTTTCACCTTTGCCAGCAGCAGGTTTCTTGCCTTCCATGCACCTTTTTCCTAACATAGCATTGAGCCTAGCGATCTCCTTTTTCATAATCTCCAAGTTTGCAAGGTTAGTGGAATGAACATTTAAGTTAAGATTATAGCATTTTCCGGATCCTTGGCTTGTTGAGGGAATAGAAGTGTCATTTGTGTTGGAGGGATGTGAGGTGCTCTCGCATAGAAGGATATATTGCTTCCCAAGTTTGTTATGCTTTTCAACTAAGACACAATACTTGTCATTGAGTGTAATATTTGCCTTCTTTGTGAGAGCATGTTCTCTTTGTTCTTCGGCCAAGGCCTTGTTCAAAGAGTCCACCTCACTTCTCTCTAACTCAAGAGCTTCCTTACAGCCAATATACATCTTTTCAGTTTCCTCAAGATAATCATCTCTATTGGCTAGCTCGGCTTTGACACTTTCTAATTCCTCCATTAGATTCATAATAAAGAGCTTGGTTTTAGAATCTAACTTCTTAGTCAATTTAGCATATTTCTCAACATCACTAGTATCATCATCACTAGAATCACTAAGTTCACTACTAGAGATGTCACTAGGAGGTGGAGGAGATTTGGCTCTTTGTTTTACCTTCTCACCCTTTGCCATAAGACAAACGTGAGTGGAGCGGTGGTCATCATCATCGGATATGTTGTTGTAGAGCCTTGGTGTAGAGGATGACTTTTGAATAGCCACATTTGCAACCTTCACATCCTCTTCACTTGACTCCTTAGTTGAGTCCCACGCATGCCCAATGTGTGCCTCTCCTATTTGCTTGTATCTCTTTTTGTGTTCATGCTTGTCCTCATTGTTGTCCCTCTTGTATTTGTTTTCTTTCTTGTTATGGGGACACTTAGCAACGAAGTGCTCCATGCTGCCACAATTGTAGCAAGTCCTCTTCTTCTTGTTGGGAAACCTTCTTTGCACTATCTTATACCCATTCTTTTTCAACCCCTTGTGATAGCTTTTCATG